>JASPKZ010008026.1:0-600000 GCA_030220185.1 Diploptera punctata | reverse complement strand
ATGAAGTCACTTTTACAATATCTATAATAAATAACTATAGGCATTTACCATAACATCCAGTCTCTAGTTATAACCATCGGTCATTTTCAATTTCCATAGAATAACTCTAATGAAGAGAGAGTTTTTTATACAGTTAAACACATTTTAAAAATGTGTAAAATACATATATAACTAACTAACTCACTGGCATTATAGAACCCATAGGTTCATGGCAACGTGGACATAAGCTCTCCATATATCCCTATCCTGAGCCAATGTTTTCCAATCATCCCCTGTATAATCTACTTCCCCCAAATCATAGTTATTGTTATTCTCCCACCTCATTCTTGGTCTACCACTGGACGTTTTCCCTACATATATAATAACCTAAAAGTTAACCTAACTCAATTACTCTAACCTGTAAAAATAACCAAGTTAAACACATTTTAAAAACATGTGAAGTAGGTATATTAACCTAAAAGTTAACTTAACTTATTCAGTTAGTCGAATCTGTAAAAATATGAGGTTAAATACGGACATAAATCTTTGTTACAGACAGAGAATCACTATTATTGTCAGAACTGAGTTGTTGAAACCAGTTATTATGAACAGAGATGCACTGTTATCGACAGAGCTGTTGTAACCATAGTTATTAATATGGTTATGTCTTCCATGTTCTACAATTGGAGAGGTATTACAGTGGCCATGACAGGAAATACTGCCACTTCTTTTTTCATATTTATGAGTAAAATCAGTTAAAGATAATAACATTTTGTGGCCAAATACATTTAGTATATCGTTTTATGATTATTTGTTGCATTAAAATAGTGTTTAAGTGGGTAAATAAATTTCTTTCTAGCTACAACCGCCCCTTGATACCTTTTCAGTATTCATACTTTTAACGTGGCTGTATCATCTTATTCTATCTCCCATTTCTATAAATGGATTTAATGTGATCTATTTTAAATTCTTGCACCACAATTCACATATTTTTTTGAATTCATGTACGAGGGTGATGAGAAGGGAAAAGGTGAAAGCTGGTTCTGTTACATAGTTTGGTCATGTTGAAAAACACCAAAGGGGTCTCCAGGCTTAATGTCTCCATATGATGAACAAATTACTGCCAACATAAAATTTAAAATATATTCTCTTCTCTTCACTTCATATCCTGTCTTCTAATCATACTTGTTCAGAAAAACATCTAATTGAAAGAAATGCTGGTTCAATAAAGCAAACATCAAGCTTCGCTTCAATCTACCAGAAACCCAGGCATATAAAGATGCCATCAAAGAGAGACAAAACAAAGCCAATGCAATACCGATGGAAATAATGGACACAGAAACGATGGAAACTGATGTGTGGAAAGGACCAAACTTCCAACTTCGCCACCTATACACACACTTCGCCGCGCATGATTTCCATGGGAAAATATGTCAGAATCCGTCATACCACGACCCCAAGGAGGACTGCAGATGTAAGCTTTGCGACGAGCCATGCTCCAAGTACCACCTAATGAAATGCAAAAGCAGAACTCAGCCTCTCACCAAAATTACAAAAGACTGGTGAAAACTCTAAATGTACACATTGTGTTTAATAAAATCTATTATAATAAAACAAATAAAAAAAACAAAAAGAAAAATGAATTCATTTTAAAATTCCCAGAGAAGTTGATTTAATTTGGAGGTTCATTGGTCCACCAACAGATGGAGTAAGAAGCAGTGAAATTACTGAGGATGAAACTGCTTTGGTTTTGAAACCAGTTTAATTAGAAGATGGGATATGAGGTGAGGTGAACAGAATTTATTTTAAATTATACCTCATGGTGATATTTCCTATAATAGTTCAATACTGCCAACATACCATATGGCTTCTCAACATATGTATTGCTAGTCAGGAAGCAGCAATGCTATCAACTGAGTTAGCACATCGGACTACAAGACTTATATTTGAAGAGGAAATTTTTTGCCCAGACCGAGACTCGAACCCGGGACCTTTGGCTTTCTAGGCCAATGCTCTACCATCTGAGCTACCGGGGTGAGTTCCGATCTAGACGCAATTTTTCTCTTATATACGTTGTAATTCCCAGCACCAAATGCTTTGAAGCCTTTGCTTCTATCTTTACAATTGGCGGCTTCTCAGTTAAGAAAACATTTATCAGGAATTTAAACACTACTTTATAAAGCTGGTAGGGCTTCTATTGATGTTTTTATTATTAATTTAACACATGTCATGGAGGGATAAATTATATTTGAAGAGAAAAATGTTTGCCCAGATCGAAACTTGAACCCGGACTTTTGGCTTTCTAGGCCAATGCTCTACCATATTTCTCTTCAAATATAATTTATCCTTCACTGAGAAGTGTTAAATTAATAATAAACACATCAGAAGCCCTACCAGCTTTATAAAGTATTGTTTAAATTCCTGATAAATATCTTCTTAACTAAGAAGCCGCCATTTGCAGAGATAGAAGCAAAGGCTTCATAGAATTTGGTGCTGGGAATTACAACATATATAAGAGAAAACTTTGCATCTAGATCGGAACCCGCCCCGGTAGCTCAGATGGTAGAGCATTGGCCCTACAAAGCCAAAGGTCCAGGGTTCGAGTCTCGGTCTGGGTGAACATTTTTCTCTTCAAATATAATTTATCCTTCAGTGAGAAGTGATAAATTAATAATAAAAACATACAAGACTTATGTTAACTATTGCCTATATATGGCTTATCTGAAAAATTAACTGATATTACAGCGAAACTCCACTACAATGGCTTCTTACAGTAGAAACACTTCTATTAAGTCTTATAAACACATTTTCGCTATTCATGGAGGACTTGGGGATTAAAAGAGTGAGGAACTTTAGCTTGCTCTTGGAGGTGTGCCTAAGTAGCTCAGTGGTAGAATGCCAATGCATAAAGCAGGTTATCTTGAGTTCTGTTCCCAGTTCAGGTGCAGATTTTTTCTATAGTTATGTTGAATATGGCCTACAGACAGCTTGACTGAAAAATTAATTTCCATAGACTGTGCATATATGACATTTTAAAAGTAATGGTTCAACATGTGGGGATGAGAAGTAAGATTAAAGAGAAGCAAAAAAGGAGCAGTAAACATGAGTCTGGAAATTAACCAATTGCGAGAGGTCTTTTTTTGCTGGTTGTGGCTTACTGAATACTAAGTATTAATTCCAAAAAAAAATCACTAGAAGAGTTACTGTACATGTAAAAGTAAACCATGACAAGTGGCTACAGTCATGCAGTTAGGAGTGCTTTCAAATAGCACACCATCTGGCATGAAATGTTAGAACTAAAATTTAAAATAATTTTTTTTTTACCTCACCTCATATCCTGTCTTCTAATTAGACTGATTTTGTAAATATAGTGATTACTGGAGTCCGGATGTTAGGCACTTAAAAAGTTCAAAATAGGCAGGCAAAAAGGCACTAAAATCATTAATATAGGCACTAAAAAATGAAAATAGGCTTTTACAAAAATGGACTACAACATAAAATTTTACAGCCTTACGTATAGGATATAAACATATGCAATCAAGAGCATATGAAGTTATCAGAGATGATTTTGAAACTTGTTTTGCCTTTTTACAAACAGCATACTTACATTTTGCAGTTGCAGTGTGTACGTGCTAAGAAACATGGAACTTCTTCGTGCAATTTGCTAAAATTTTACACACTTTGTAACAATGTCACTTGAGAATATTTCCGCACCAAATTCTTTCACGAAATTGGTCAGTTCGTCTTTTACTATTATCCATTCTTTAGGCATCGTGAAACAACTGTTCTAAAGGAAAAAGAAAAAAAAAGCCACATACACTTGTCGCACAACTTTGTCTTTGAAGCACATGTTTGTGAACGAGGACTACAGACTGAATTCAGTGTTATCAACATAAAAAGTAATAGATATGTGTCATGAAGTTTATCCATTTCAAATAATTTCATTGAAATACTAAGTTAATTCCAAGAAAAATGGCAAATAGGCATTATAAGCTGAAATAGGCATTTATAGGCAAAATTAACTTCATGGAAAACAACTCTAGGGTCGTTGGTGTGAACTTATATGAAGTCACGTTTACAATATCTATAATAAATAACTATAGGCATTTTCCCTAACATCCGGTCTATAGTGATTACGTCTTTAGTATTTACATGACCGATGTTCTGTTGTCCAGGAGCACTGCTTCTTACTTCATCTGTTAGTGCTCCTGGACGACAGAACATCAGTCATGTAAATACTGAAGATGTAACCACTAAGGTTACGAAACTGGTCTAATTAGAAGACAGGAAATAAGGTGAGGTAAAAATAAAATTCTTTCCATTTCACCTCATATCCTGTCTTCTAAATAAGACTGGTTTCATTATAGAAGACAGGATGTGAGGTGATGTGAAAAGAATTTTATTCTAAATTTTAAACTAAACCTCATAGTAAAATTTCCTAGTTAAACTGAGAATATATAAAACAGTTATTCTCCCAGTTATATTATTTGGATGCGAAACATGGACTCTTACTTTAAGGGAGGAAAGAAGATTATGAGTATTTGAGATTGAAGTTCTTAGGAAAATTTTTAGGCCAAAAAGAGATGAACAGACAGGTGAATGGACGTAAGAGAATTGTATAAGAGGAAAGAAAATTTTACAGCTGTATCAGGTCTTGAATGGTATAATGGAACTGCACACTGGCATGTAGTCAGAGGTCTGGGTTTCGATTCCCAGTTTAAGCATTAATTTTTCTTTTCAAAAATATGATTCACTGAACTGTAAACTATTCTGGTGCTCACTAACTTGCCCCTCTCTAACTCACCACTGGCTCTATTGAACCTATAGTTTCATGGATGCAGACATAAGCTCTTCATACATCCTATCCTGAGTTAATGTTTTCGATATATCCCCTGTATAATCTACTTCCCTCAAATCATGGTTAATGTTATTCTCTCACCTCATTCTTGGTCTACCAACTTGGCATTTTCCCTTTAGTTTTCGTATAAGAAGCTTCCATGCACATCTTTCATTCCCCATTCGTGCTACATGTCCTGCCCACTTGCCCCTCCCTAACCTAATGAAATAAATTATACCTGATGCACAATAACTCAGTACCCAACATACATCAGATGACAGGTAGTGGACAACTCTACTACCCACTGTAATGATATTGACCTCTTGGACCACAATAGAACATACAAAACTTGAAGTAAATCATAGATTGATAAAACAATGATGTGACATCAGCAGCAAAGGCCCTTGGAGTTTGCAGTTAAAAAAATATGATAATATTTTTTGTCTCATCTAAATTAGATGTGTGAGTTTGTGTAGATAATTTGTCTGGTGATGGGTTTAATTTCTGTACTTAGATTGGTGATCTTTGACACTGAATTTGTGTCCAGATTTTTATTGGCGTTATGCTCAGTAAGATACGGATATGTTTGTAATGAAATGTTTTCTCTTTCCTTTTGTGTACACCCATGAAAAAAGTTTAATATCCTGATCTTGGCATGAAAATGTTTATTCAAAGTGTTTTTTATTATTGTGAAAATTATAGAACACTCAAACACAAAATCCTAATTTTATAAAAATTGACTGAGGCCGTTTTTGCATGAAGCAATTGAAGTTTTTAGTCTCTGTCTTTGTGCTTGTGTTCTTATGAAGTGACTGGAATATGAACGAAAAAGGTAAAGTAATCCCACTACAGGCCTCAGGAGGCCCTTCGGGTAGTGCGATGTTAAGGCTCCCACTTTTTCTGGACAATTGGCACTTGATGTCAGCCCTGCGTGACGACCGCCTTTACCTCCAGGACAAGCGTCTGGTACTCATTTCCATTAGAGGCTGAGTCAACCCCAGGGCCATAGTGCCACCTGAAAGTTTGGGTCAGTTTAAAAATCCTGACCCCACCGGGACTTGAACCCTCGAATTTCTGGCTTGTAGCGCATTGCCTTAACCATTACACTATGGCGTGCCCCCAGAATATGAACAACAGCTGGTAAATATTTGAGATTGGACAGAATTTCTCTGAAAGTTCCACAACATATAGAAAATTAAGTTTCTTAGGAAGGTGGCATCAGAGACAAAGGCTAAAAGCTTGTAAAATATTTCTTCTGACTGTTATTATGAGAGAATATTTTTAATAATCAATGCCAAGAAATTTCTTTGGTGTGTACAATTTTTAGTCTAAATTGGATTTGTCTAGTCATATAGATTGTGTATCAAGATGTTTTCACAGTCATTATATAAATATGTAAACATTATCTAAGATACTGTATGTATATTTTGCATTTTTAGATATTGATATGTCTTGGATGTGTTTGTAAAGGAAATGTCTCCAAAATTGTGAAAAATGTGTTATTTAATCAATAGGGTGAATCCAGAGTCATCTTACCTCATAACTTGTTGTGTTCTTCTAAATTCATCGGAGAAAATTTATTGAAAACTCACCTCATAAATTTTGTGCTTTTCATGAGACCGTGGTTTCAAACATCTCAGCCATCATTAGTCACAACTCCAAAATTTATGAGATGTTGTGACTGATGATCTATGAGATGTCATTTGAAACCATGGACTTGTAAAAACACAAACTTTATGAGGTGAGTTTCAACAAATTTTCTCCGATGAATTTAAATGATTATTTCCCTCATAATATTTACTTCCCAACATTAATTTTAATATAATTAAAGTCTACTCATATTGTGTTCTATTTAAGCATTTTTTCGATATGCCATGCATACCATCATCATCTTTTCCAGACTGTTGAATTTTATGTTGTTGGCCCTGTATGTCGGCACCCATATTCAAGGCATATCGAAACATAAGAATCAAATGAATCGTGAATTCTTCTTACCTCATACATCTATATTTTTTAAACACAGGACCGCAGTTTCGGAGAACACTCTTCTCCATCGTCAGCTGTTTTCATGACTGTCAATTTTTTCTTTTGCCGGTAATTATCCAAACTGCTATCTGGTGTAATTTTGAAGGAGTAATTTTCTAAACTGCCATCTGTTGTATTTTTGAAGAACTTTGTAATCAAGCTTGGTTCGTCTGGAATCTTGAAGTTCATGGTTCTAGTATGGTACTTTTTGAATATATATCATAATAAACCATACTAGAAACATCAACTTCGAGATTCCGGACGAACTAAGCTTGAATACAAAGTTCTTAAAAAGTACACCAGATGGCAGTTTAGAAAATTACGCCTTTAAAAGTACACCAGATGGCAGTTTGGATAATTACTGGCAAAAGAAAAAATTGATAGTCGTGAAAACAGCGGCAATTGAGAAGATTGTTCTCCGATAATGCGGTGCTGTGTTAAAAAAAATAGATGTATGAAGTAAGAAGAATTCTTGATTCATTTGATTCTTATTAATTAAACCTCATAATGTTAAAATTCCCAAATTCTTTTGTATTAAAATATCGAAACATGTTCAAATAAAACACAACAAGTTATGAGGTAAGATGACTCCAGATTCACCTTATTTATTAAGAAGAACCTCATAATGTTACTTCCTATTGTAATTTATTAATGAGTTATTTAGTTAGGAAGTAAAACTTTGTGTTCTGACAGGCCAGCTACTCCGCATATGTCATTCATAGAGGTGGATGATCAACCTGCAAGTATTGGGGTCTCATGATGGGTCTTCGAGACATTATAACCTATTTTCTTTTCTTGAGATGGAACCACTACATATCATAGCTACTAAAATTCATCACAATGTATACTCTGACCAAGATTCCATGAGAAAATTTCTTTACCCATGGTAACTTGAACCAGCATGAGTCTGAAGTTTTTTTTCCATGGTGCAGAGCTATAGAATTCCTACTGGTTCAGTATCCTTTAATTAGGTAGCTAATTAACTCACTCACTCAGTGGCATCAAGACTGGAGATTCATGACCATGCAGATATAAGTTTTCCAAACATCCCATTCCACAACTAAAATTCTCCAATCATTTTCTGTTAATTCGCTTCCTTCAAATAATGGTTAATGTTTTTTTTTTTTGTTCAATGCCATTACGTTGTCATTTCGACATTCTGGTATTCTCTCCTGGCATGGCGTTATTGTAACCCATTTCTGAGGTTGGGACGCCTAGAAGGCAGAGTTACGCTGCCACGATGATATATGATAGGTGATGATGATGGTAATGATGCACCAGGAGAGGTCTTAATCCTAGATTTAATGAATATGTTAATGATGATAATGATGGCCAGTTGATGTTCGGGGATCATTTGGGCCTTAAAGTTTCCTATTTGTCTTACAGGTGAGGAAAAAAATCCATCTCCCAGGAAACTTGTCCCGTCTGGGGATCGAACCTGGGCCTACTGCGTGACAAGGCAGCATGCTACCTCGAGACCACAGCGGTGGCCTTTAATGGTTAATATTATTATCCCATCTCATTTTTGGCCTAACTACTAGGCTCTTTCTCACTGGTTTTACTATGAGAAGTTTCTGTGTAACCTCTTTGAATCTGCATTCGTGTCTCATGTCCTGGCAATCATAGTCTACAAGACTTAATTATTCTTATTATATCTGGTCCAATTTTCCATAGGAGAAGAAATTACCTTAGGAAATTTTGGTCAGTATGTGGGACCAGTTTCTTCCAAAATAATGAGGAATTTGATTTATCTGCAATACGTAGCGGTTCCAGGTTGAGATAACAAGTGATAATGGTTGGGGGACCCAACATGTTGACCACATGCAATGCTATACTGACTGAAAAATTATCTATATCTGTGATTGACACTAGGGGATGTGAGAACAGCATCCAGGTGGTAAGCTGAGGACCAATGTTTTAATAATTTAAGAAATGGCATACAAAGTATACACTCTTATTTGACCACAAAATATTACTTATGTACACTGGTATCGGATTTAACTCTATGGAAAACTCCATTTCAGTTAATCAAGAAAAAATTATGTAATTTACTTGTGAAACCATTTTATAATTCAAACAGTAGTAGTAGTAGTAGTAGTAGTATCCAATGCTGTACGCTGGTGTTATTCCAATAGTCTCCTGTCCTTCTAGTTGGACAATGTTTTTGTTTTTAATTTTGTTGAGTAGTTTATTGATTCACCTCATACTTCTTAACTCCCTCACAGATCTAGATTTCGTCACTGTATTTGTGACATTCTCTATGCTGTTCACGTGAATGTGAAGTTAAGTATGAGGTGAGTCAGGAAACATCATCATCATCATGAACAAATTCGTTTTAGGCCATGTGGCCTGTACGGTAAACCTAGCGAAGATGGTCTTGATCTTTCCACCGATGTTTTGGTCTTCCTTGGTCCATATGTCCAGTTCGGGTATATTGGAATGCCAATTTTGGAAGTCTATTTCTTGCCATTCTTCTCAGATGATTTTTCCATTCTTGTTGTTATCTTTGGATATCTTCATATAAACTTGCTACTCCAAGTTTTCCTCTGATAGTAGTGTTCCTTTGGTGATCCAGTCTATTAACTCCTAACAATGATCGTAAGAAGCGCATTTGGCTTACTTGAAGTTTATGAGAGTTTCTTTTATTTAAAATCCAAATTTCACTTCCGTATTTTAGAAAAGCTTTTGATGTGACGTTATGTAATCTTAGTTTTGTCTCTGTCCTCATCTGTTTACCAAAATGTCTTCGTATTACCCCATTCATTTTATTATATTTTTGTAATTTTGAAACAATGTCACTCTTATACTCTGCAAATACACTTCCTAAGTAAGAGAAATCTGACACTTGTTCTATAATTTTTCCATCAATCTCAATTTTCACCCGTTGTATGTTTTTTCCACACATTGCCATTGTTTTGGATTTTGATGTGGAAATTTTCATATTATATTTGCTGGCAATTTTGAATAATTGATATGCTGCTATTTGTAAGCTATCTTCGGAATCTGATAATATTATTTGATCATCAGCATATAATATTGTTTGAATTATTTTATTCCTAGTTATTGAAATTCCACTGTTTACTGTTTGTTTCCATTCTTGCACTATTGAGTCAGGAAACAACTCAACAAAATTAAAATAAACCTCATAGTGTTATTTCCTACCTACATAACTTAATGTTTTTGTTGTTGTTTGGGTTAGTTTAGGATATTGTTTTATGTGACAGTGATCCATTGTGGTGTCTTCCTGTTGACATATTGTACAACTACCAGATGGAAGGATGTTGATCCTCCCATGAAGGTGGGCTGCCAAACAGTCATATCCAGTAGCCAATCTTATAGTGTGTGAGATTTAAGTATGTGATTGACATTTATAAATCTCACCAGCTCTCTCTTGCTTTCAATGTCCAGATGTATGTCTCACTACAAGATATGATACAGGGATTACATCAGCATTCAATTGTTAAGTCCTTTAAATCGGATAACAAAAACATTGAATTATATAGGTAGGAAATAACACTATGAAGTTTATTTTAATTAAATTTGAGTTGTATTTTGACTCACCTCATATTTCTTTATTTTCATGCAGACTCGAGTTTCGTCACTGAATTCGTGACGTTATCAAGGTGTTGTATCGATAATGTCATGAATTCAGTGACGAAACTCGAGTCTGCATAAAAATCAAGAAATATGAGGCGAGTCAAAATACGACTGAAATTTAAACCAAAACATTGTTTAGCAGCCAAATACATATAAGCTGTCAATCACATACTTTGATCTCATGTACTATAATTTTGCAATGGATTGGTTTCTTTGTTTTTGTTTTGATCCCATAGTTCTTTAACCCATTCGCCTCAGAAGACGAGGTAGATTAGCTCAACTCAGCTGTTATATATATTTTGCAATATTTTGTACATCCTTTGGCAGGGTAATCTTTTGTTAACATTTATGAATACTAGAGGAATGTGTTTTCACCTTCACCCTTATTGTGATCTCAAGTACCGTTATATTTTGTTTGTTTTGAATGTCTGAAAATAGACAATAAAATTTATGGGAAGTTAAATCCGGTTTCTGGGGAAATGCATTGAACATTTAAACCTGAAGTGAATGGGTTAATTCCTTTCCATTTTTACTATTTTATTGTTTATTGGGTGTGTTCCAAAAATGTTTGTTTTGTTTTCTGTTTTATGAGTATTTTAGCTTATACAAAATTCGTAGTAATATTTCAGTACTATGTGTTGCCTTCTTCAAAAGGAAATAAGCTTTCTCATTCCCCTCTATCCCAACATGAGAAGGATTTGCCTAGGTTTGTCAGTTGTTTGATTACAATCCTAGTTTATTTTATTGTTTCTTAGATGGGGTGATTATTTGTTGCTATATCTTGTATTACAGCTTTTGAGTCTACTAATATGACAGCTTGTCGGCCGCGGTGTATAGTGATTATGTTCCATATGTCTAGTCTGAAGGATCATGGATTCAAACCTGGCTGGGGTCGATTGATTTTTAGGATGGGAAAATCCAAGAGGCAAGTCCTCCAGGTGAGACTTTAAGCTGTGGGTCATGAGTCTGAAGCTTTTCAGGCTTGTAAAAGAACCACAAGCCTGAATAAAAATGCCTCTGTGCAAAATTTAACCAACCTTCATCCATCTTAGTAAACCTATATTGCTACTAGATGTCTCATTGAGACGATATGTTAACCACATATCACTCTTGTCCCCACATGGGATGCATGGGGTATGTACATACAATATGAGAGCTTGGTGGAATGTCCAGGTATATATATCCATCCCTAGTAATTCTGCCCGAAGAGAGGTCCTTCACTGCAATCATAGCATTTTCATGCTATGCTTGCAGCTTTACTAGGGAATTGTAGGTGTGGTAGCTTCCCGTTGCTTTCCACACCGATGAAGGATGATGATAATGATAAGGATGATGATGATGGCCATATGATTTCGGGGACCATTTGGGCCTTAAAGTTTTCCTGACATTTGTCTTACAGGTGAGGAAAAACCCCGATAAAAACCTCACCCAGAAAAACTACCCCGACCGGGGGTCGAACCCAGGCCTGCTGCTTGACAAGGCAGCATGCTACCTCGAGACCACAGTGGTGGACATATATATATCAGTTGTTTTATTGCTATTTAAATTATTTTTAAGTTCAGAATCAGAGTTTTTTTCCCCCTCCACATGTGTAATGGGAGAAGATAGGGAATACAAGGGTTTGGAACTTTAATAGTGGCAACACTGCTGTAGAGATGCCATGCCACGGAACCTAATGATATCGCTGATGGCACATTTCAGTTACATACCTGGCTTATCTCAGAACATATAAACTCTCCTCTTCCACATCACATTCATGTGAACTGGGGAGAAGAACAGAGCCTCGTGTTAGCTGGCAGTCTAATGTATTGTTGTCACAATGTTTTCAAAACAGGAAGAAAGGAGTTGGACAAAGATTGAATGTGCCAGAGTTCGTACAGTGTGTCAGTATCATCAAGGTCTTCAAGAGGTTTGCGGGGAATTTGCATTGTCTAACGGAACAGTGGCACGGTGGGTGACCAGGACAGTGGCAAGGTGTCTGGCTTTTACCCGCTGTGTCACTGTTCTGTAAGGCAATATAGATTCCCAGCAAGCCTCTTGAAGACCTTGATGACACTTTGTGCTGTATGAACTCTAGCACTCAATCTTTATTCAACTCCATTGTTCCGGTTTCAAAAACATTGTGACAACATTACATTAGACTGCCAGCTAACATGAGGCTCAGTTCTTCTCCCCAGTTTGCATGCACATGATGTGGAAAGATAGAGTTTATATGTTTTGAGGTAAGGTAGGTATGTAACTGACTTGTGTTATCTGCGACATTATTAGGTTCTGTCACATGGCATCTCTATAGCAGTGTTGCCACTAATAAAGTTCAAGCCCTTCTTGTTCCTTTTTTATCTATGAATGGTCGGATCCATCTATGTGGATTCAGAGCTATTCAGTGGAAGGGTTCCTTCTGCTAGTGTTCTAATCATTATTTGTTTCAATTCTTCATTTAATGCTTCTCTCTTTTACATTTTCTGCTAGGGATATATTTAATTTGTAGGAATGATATCCTACTGGATTGGGAGTCTAGAAGAGTGTTCAATTTTTGCCAGTATCTTTAGTTCTTCCAAACATTCAGAGGGGGGGAGGTATTTTGTCAGTAAGATATGAGTTTTCAGGTGATGCTATTGTTGAGGTTGATTTATCCATTGAGTGTATGGTAAGGCTTTGAGCTTGATGTATGATATAGCTGCCTGTTCCTTTATTACTATTTGTATAGGTAAATTGTGTCTCATGCCATAGCCGAGTGATTAAGGCAAGAAGCCTTGGTGCAGATCTACAGGTTTTGCACTGATTCGAGTCCCTATGGGGGAAGAAATTTTCTCATGGAAATTTGGCCAGTTTGGGACCGGTGCCCATCCAGCGTGAGGCATTTGGATAGCTATAATAAGTAGTGACTCCAGGTTGAGAAGACCAACTATAACGGCTGGGGGACCCGACATGCTGACCACATGTCACCCCTACACTGGCTAGATTATTGTCTACCTCTGTGATTAACACTTGTGGATGTGAGGCTAGCAGCTGGCTGGTAGGCCAAGGGCCTTCTAGCCCTGTTGTGCTTGGATAGGTAAAGTGTGAATATATAATTATATGGCTAGTGTTGGGGGTGTTTTTACTGATCCACTTGTCAGTTTTAGGACATTATTCTGTGTTGTCTCCTGTTTGTGGTTGAATGAAGTCTTTGCTGATGTCAATACTTTACTTCCATATTTCATTATCGGTTTTATGTATTTTATAAATTGTATTCATAGTGTTTTGGACATTGCTCCATGATGCTCCTACTAGTCATTTGACTAGGCTCAAACATTTGTTTACTCTTGTATATAATTGAAAGTGTTGTCTGTTCTATGCCTCCGTGCCACCTGTGAATATTCAATTGGAGAACAAGTGACTGCTAGTTTCATGTTGGCCAATGTGATAGCACACTTTACCTACATATAAGGGGATTCTATCCCAGGAGTCCACCTACATGTGGGCAAGTTAGGGTGAGAAAATGGACAAGTTAGTGTTAGATGGGCAAGTTAGTGTGAGAAATGAGCTAGTTAGTGCACCAGATTAGTTTAGCATTCACTTGTTTGTTAGCAGGTTTTTATTATAAGTTGGCTACACTCTCTGAGCAATGACTAATATATATTTTTGCACAATAGTGCATTCTGTCGTACTTACAGCAATTGCAAACATGATTGAAAGTTCAATTTCCTAAATTTCGGGGTTGCCAACCTATAAATAACTAAATAACTATACTGTAATATTAAAAATTATGTACCTAGTGTGGGAAGCAAAACCACTGCACTTTATGTATACTCCGTACAATGTTTATACAAAAATATATCCAGAAGGTAGTGTTAATATACATTTAATGAAACAAATCACTGCATTTTAAATGAACTGAACTTTATTTGAATCAATATAAATCAATAAATTCGTACTTGCTGCCATTTTATCCATGATCGGTGTCACGGCTGGCTGTAGTCTCAACTAAATTATTTTCGGCATTTACCATATAAACATTGGCCAGACTGTTAATGTTAGTCAATTGTTAAAATGAATGCAAATATTTTCAATAAAGATGTTATTATTTTACTATTATTTATCATTTTGAAAACACCATTGTTCAAAAAATAATGTGTTACACATGTTTGTGAAGTGTTTTATAGAATCTCGAAAATTAAAAACCTCACTATTGCTTGGTTTTAATCATATCCTTGCTTCTGTAAAAACCACTTCCCAACCTCGCATTGTAATATACTATTTCATTGCAAATATGGTGATTTTAGGTTAGTTTGAGCTTAACTTTTCACTTAATATGAGGCATTTCTCACATTATTTTTTTTTAAATCAACATGTATATTTCGCTCAGGTATTTATTCACAAACTGCAACAGTAAATGATGTGTTTTTCTGTTTTTTCTATTTGAATTTATGTTGGTGGCATGATGACATAGAATCCCTGAAGTATTATTTAATAGTAATGTTGTTATGTTTTATTACTTATAAAACCACATGAATCTGGCTAATATAACAATCTCTGAATCATAGATAATACCACTTGTTAAATTACACATTTGAATTAAGTTGGTGATGTACATCCCACTGCATATTTTGTTTTCTCACCTAGAACATATTTCAATGACTCTCTTCGCCATTATCAGTCAGGAATCACCTGCTGTGTAGACCGTTGGAAGTCTTTAATATTCTCTTCATCTGATGATGGGCAGACGAACCTTACAATTAAATAATTTTTCTCAGGAACTTCAAACTTCACTATTTTTGTTTCTCTTTATCTGGATGTCCATGATGGACAAATCAGAGCCAGAGTAGGAGTTTCTCCTGCCTGAAACTTCATTCAACCATAAGAATTAAATGAATCGTGATTTCTTCTTACCTCATACTTCTATGTTTTTTAAACACAGCACTGCAGTATCAGCAACCCATATTGTCACCATTCTCAGCTTTTTTCAAGACTCAATTTTTTCTTTTGCCGGTAATTATCCAAACTGCCATCTGGTGTTCTTTTGAAGGAATTATTTTCTAAACTGCCATCTGGTGTTCTTTTGAATGAATCATTTTCTAAACTGCTATCTGTTGTATTTTTGAAGAACTTTGTAATCAAGCTCGGTTCGTCTGGAATCTCCAAGTTCATAGTTCTAGTATGGTGTTTTGAATATATATTTTTTCCCAAACTCTTAAATCCAAAGGTTTGGATAGATGTTTCAAAAGTTTTGCTTCTTTTTAAATTCTATGATGCTCTAATAAACTATGTGCTGCTATAGAAAATTTAATATAACATTGGCTCCAATTAACAAATTCAGCCTGGGTAATCTTTGTTAACTAATAATAAACACCCCAGACAACAAAAAAATCTGGAATTTATCAAATTGATTGCAAAGATTGCAACAGGATATATATATATATATATAGGAAAAACAAAAAGGAACATGGAAACTCATAAAAAAAGAACACTTCAGAAACATAAAGAATGGAGAAATTGAAAAATCAGCTATAGCAGCACATAGTTTATTAAGCATCATAGAATTGAAAAAGAAGCAAAACTTTTGAAACATCTATCCAAACCTTTGGATTTAACAGTTTGGGAAAAAATATATATTCAAAAAACCATACTAGAACTATGAACTTCGAGATTCCAGACGAACCGAGCTTGATTACAAAGTTCTTCAAAAATACAACAGATAGCAGTTTAGAAAATGATTCATTCAAAAGAACACCAGATGGTAGTTTAGAAAATAATTCCTTCAAAAGAACACCAGATGGCAGTTTGGATAATTACCGGCAAAAGAAAAAATTGACAATTGTGAAAACAGCTGAGGATGGTGACAATATGGGTCGCTGATACTGCAGTGCTGTGTTTAAAAAAAACATAGAAGTATGAGGTAAGAAGAAATCACAATTCATTTAATTCTTATGAATTGAACCTCATAATGTTAAAAATTCCCAAATTTAATATATAAATTCATTCAACCACTTTTCCATACTCAAGTCAACCAATTTATTTCATCTACCCCTTATGATGGTGCCAGACATGAGACCCCTTCTTCACTCCCACAGTTGTCCATGGACTACAAGTTGGGAATTATTATATTATAGGCTATTTAATTAAAATAACTCGTGAAAATGGGCTGCTTTCATGGCATAAGTGGTTAGATAGTTGCCCTATATCTCAGGGTCCTGAGTTTGCAACTCATTCACTCATTGTGGGGTTCGTGATGGACAAATGAGAGCCAGTTGGAGTTTCTCATGTTTTCCCCTACCAAAAAATTGATTCAACCACTTCTCCATACTCTTGCCATCCAATTTGTTTCATCTACCCATGTGATGGTGCAACAGACTTAGTCTTCGGCATCCTCATATGTTATAGACTCGGAAACCAGAGTTGGAGGGCACAAGTGGTTAGAGATCCTTCAATAATAGAGACTTCATCTTATCTCTTAACCTGGTATTATGTCGAACAGAGGTTAAGTTTGACTCATTTAAATGTAATACAAATGAGTACTATGTATGGAATAACACTATTCTATTTGGTGTGATCCATATCGAATGAGAAATTATGGAAGATAACATCACAGGATGAGATTAAATATCGCAAATAGAAATTGTCTGGACACACTCTCAGAAGAGAACTAGATGATGTGCCAAAGAGAGCACTGGAATGGAATCCATAGGGATTGCCTAGAAAAAGAGGCAGTACTGTAACAACTGATATTGAACAACAAGAAAACATTGTTTATTTTTTATTATTTCACTCACCTCATACTTCATAATTCCTAGCAGACCCAGGGTTTCTTCGCATCATTTGTGACATTCTCAATGCTGTGTCATGTTCACAACTGACGTCCAACGGCCTTCTATCCTGCAGACTGACCTCCGCGCCATCTGATGGCCAACCGACGAATTTCCAAATCAGTCCTCTCTCCTTATAACCGGGTATTTCAAAATTCATAGTTGTATTTTCATTCTTGCATATGTAAATTTTTTCCCAAATTGTGAGTTCCTTCGGTTTTTCCAATTGTTTATTTATGAAGTATGAGGTGAGTGAAATAATAAAAAATAAACAATATTAAAAAACGTCATAGTGTTATTTCCTATCTACATAACTTAACAAGAAAACAGTTGGAGTGACATCAGGAGTTTGGCAAAAAACAGAGTCTGGTGGCATGCTTTCACAAAAGCCCTATGCTTCCAAAAGGAGTGACAGGAACTACTACAACTGCTATATTTATGTGATGAAACTTGTTGTAAATGTCTCTACATGATACCGTGTGTAATGTAAATTTTGTGGTTGAGAAATGAAGCATGACTTATTTTAGCTGTTCTTGTCAGGTTAAAAGAAACAGTATTGTATTAATAGTTATTGTTGTTTTGTTACCGAAATAAACTGAGTTTTTTTGTTGTTTTTTTTGTGTAAGTAGGAGGAGAAAAAAATTGTTCCTATTGTATCTTAAATATCACATGTAAATGAAGAAGGCTGTGCTCTTAAGTTGTTTGTTTTTTCTTTCTGTTGTATTGTAAGTAGACATTTATAAATGAATATATGTTGATGTGTTCAAATACCCAGGATTTGTACATTTTTCCAGTTTCTAAGTCTCATAATGTGATTTACTGATTTGATAGACAACATTAAGGCTCGAATCTATGAACACGTTAGACCGTAAAAGTTGTTCTCAGCCTGTACTCTGCTGAGAAAGTTGCATCTAAATACGAGCGTACTCAAAAATTTGTTCATGCGATAATAATTGTTGAAATTCCTAAGCTCTCTGGCGAGGTGACTTAGCAGAGAAATGAATCATGAGCAACCTGATGGGAACTGATAGTAACCGATGTAGTTTGAAACCTTGCCACGTACCTTGCTGCTTTATCCAAGATGTTGGACCTTGAAGACTTCGATCATATTTTCGGTATACGCGGAGAAGAGGAATTTGATAGTCTACCAAAGAATTCAACTGGAAGAACAGGAGAATCGGCATAATATTGCGCGATGCAGACATCGTATACGGTATTATTTGCGGGATGCAAGCGTAAATGCGTTCCTCTAGCAGACAAAATAACAGAAGTGGTTTTATTGCTGAGAATTCTGTGTAATTTCTTGCCAATATTATGAAAATGACTTTCATGCATGACCAGTTAGTGGGTAGCTAATTCGGTCTTTGCACTTGCTCATGGAAATTCAGCTCACCAGTGATTGGAAGTAATTTGAGTAGACACTAATGTATATGCATGCGGCCCTAAGTGTGCCATGCTAGCTTGGCTGGTAGCACTTCACCTCCTAACTAGCAAGGTCTGTGTTCAAACCTGGTAGGGTTGAATTTTTTTTAAATTATGAAATATTTCAATCTTGGGGCTAGAGTATGGTGTAAAGTGAACCCTCTATAGGCCTTAAGAGCCCTGGGGCACTAGAAAATTAAGGCTCCTACCTTTCTAGACCACTGGCACGAGATGTAGCTGGTTTGTCAGCTCTGTATGAAGGCCACCTTAAACCCAAGGAAATTTTTGTTAGAGGCTGAGTCAAGCCATAGCACTACCAGAAGATTTAGGTCAGTTTAAAAATCCTTATACCATCGGGAAATGAACCTGTGACCTCCTCTGGCTTGTAGCATATTGTCTTAACCAGTTTTGCTAAGATATACCGAATTGGTGGTGAACAATTTTTAATATCTTGGATATTTGTGCCAGATGCATATGTTGAGAATACATGTTGGACTGTTGATAGGGATTCTTCCTTTGGATGGGGATCATTAAACCTAATAATACCTTGGTGATTTCTTATAGTAGTAGCCTACGTGCTAATATCAGATTTCCCCTTCTTCCTTCCCTTGTCATTCCTGAACTACAAACAAATACTTAGTTGGGCTAGGCCTGGTGGTATATGTTTGCAGCTGATTTTGAAGTGCAAGGACTTAAAATCTTCAGTATGGCTTCCTTCAGTAGGGGGCCATAGGTCCCATGTCGTAAATTGATAGCATGTGAATGAACTCAAGCCTAATGTAGAAGCCCTCTGTACAAATTTGTCATTCTTTTCTCATCCAAATTTGAATTGCAACCTTAAATATTAAAGAGCATCATTAAATAAAAATTCCAAGACAAAAATTTAAACATGCACTTATCCTTCACTCTTCTTTTACACAATATATGAAGTATTACCTACTTTGCGTGGTATGCTGAATGGTGCATATTTTCAAAATAAACATTAATGTAATTGTTGGCTACAAATTATCTTTTTAGCAGAATGTTACAGGCAAGGAAACATTTTTAAGTTTAATGAATCTTTACATATATTAACCTGCATACTGCAGATGAAATCTGTTTTGGAGATTTAAATTGATGTCTTTGTTGTGATCTGCTTTGCAAGTAGTTTTAGAATGTTATCAAGTGGGTAACAGAAGCATCAGAACCAATGTAATTGGCACACAATACCTAAAAGGGTTAAATAGTACAAAAAAAGACATAAGAACCCTCTATAAGTACCTCCCTAGACCTGGAAGTATAGAATGGGCTGTATGATAAGGGGATATGAGTAGAAATATAGCCATTAAGATTATGCCCCATACTAAGTGGGAATATATAAAAGGAAAAGTATTCAACAGGACTGATGTGTTGAAGCAATATACTCGTAGGTACTGTGTTTACAAGTACTAAATTAATTGGTTACGAAATGTCAACCAAATTAACAGAAATTTGATACCTTGTGCAAGTAATAAATTATATGCCAAATGGAAAATGTAACTTGAGACTCCCCTGAATAAAAATAATGAGAATCTTTATATAGACGATAACAGTTCAAGGAAAACTACATTTTAAGAATATGATATTGATGATTTTTATGTGATTCTCTAT
Organism: Diploptera punctata; assembly: GCA_030220185.1. NCBI lineage: Eukaryota > Metazoa > Arthropoda > Insecta > Blattodea > Blaberidae > Diploptera > Diploptera punctata. The sequence continues at coordinate 579,726 of JASPKZ010008026.1, read as the reverse complement.
ATAAACACTAAAATTATAAAATTTAATTATTCTTTCTCCATGAGTAGCCTACTTTAAATAGGGGAAAATAAAATTATTGTTAATAAAACATGTAAAATATTGATGCAATATGTACAAACTGCTGTTGACTAATATGAAACATATTTTAGATTTTTTTATATACTTTGTATGTGTAAATTAAAAAAAATAGTTTTTGGGGAATTATTTCATTTTTGGGATGAGAAAATAAGAGGACATTTATTTTTTCTGAAGGGAATTTTAAAATCGTTGGACCCACATTGTCTGGAAAAAATTCTTAAGTTAGGAACTCAATTCCCTTAGCGTCTTCATTAGATGTATCGAGAAAATGGACAATGTTTCTCTATATTTATGAAGTGGCTAGAGAATGTAAATTTGAAGTTGGCGCCACCAGCAAATTTGTCGATTTTTTTTTTTCGTGTGGCACACGGGTTCTCTATGCACATGAAACGGGCGCAATACCAACATTACAAGTTGTGTGGAGGGAAAGAATGATTTCGTATAAAAGTTTATACTTATTTTGTTTAGAATTGCGAAGAATTTAAGCGATTTCTGAAGTTCGTGAAGTTTTAGTGTTGAAATTGTACTGAATCAAAACATTATTTTTCTTTTAAAGAATGTTACCGATACGCTTACTCATCTGTAACATTTTCTCCCAAAAATTCTACAAGAAGAAATATGGGATCTACATTTCAGGTAAAGTATCAGGATACTAATATATAGGAATAATTGTAAATTATTTTTAAATTTGAGTGCGACTTTCCTACGTTTGCATTCTTGATGTTTGTGATTCGGGTGGTGTTCCAAAAGATCAGTTTACTATATTTGATGCATGTAGACAAGGTAAAGAGTTTTTTCTATCAAATTTAGAATGAAATAACGCGGAGAAACTTTAGATCACTTTGTTCAATTTTTTTTTGTTATTACAGAATCGTAATGCGCATGCGCGATCGCTTAAATAAACTTTCGCTAGATGGTGGTCATTGTTATTAATGCATTCTATCTTTGTGTCATTTCAAAATATATTTATTATATTTGAGGAGTCCACCGCTGTGGTCTCGAGATAGTCACGCAGTGGGCCTGGGTTCGATTCCCGGTCGGGACAGGCTCCTTGGTGAGGTTTATTTCGGGGATTTTCCTCACCTGTAAGACAAATGTCAGGAAGCTTAGGGCCCAACGGTCCCTGAAAATCATCCGGTCATCATCATCATCATCATCCTTCACTGGTGTGGAAAGCAATGGGAAGCTACCACACCAATAATTCCCTAGTAAAGCTGCAAAGTATAGCATGAAAATGCTATGATTGCATTTGCAGTGAAAGACCTGCCTTCGGGCAGAGTTACTATGGATGGATATTTGAGGAGTGATAATTCAGATAAAAATGGCAGTTTTTGAGATCAAATACAGAACCCCCTCCAGTGATTCCTGTTTCCTTTTAAATTGTCAAACATTAAAAAGTGCCATTGTCACTTAGGAACCTGACCTGTTCATTCAACTGAACTTAAAAAATCTAACAAAAATAACTCATGTTAATGTTGAACTATTCAGTGTCGTTTTTGATAATGTACCGGATTAAGATGTAACTGTCATTGAACTATTAGGTCTCTTCAAAATGAACAGTTAAGTTTATTAAGTAATTATCAATTGTGTTATTGCTCAGAAAAACAATGTAAGTACTTGGTGATCATATTGTTTGTGTCAAAAAGTCTTATTGTTTCATTACTTTGTTGCTAACGGTATTAAAAATAATAATAAATATGTTAAAGAAAATCCTCATCATCATCATCCGGTCTCATGGCAGCTGCCGCCATCTTCTGGAAACCAAATGCCATTCCTCTCTCTCCATCCATTGATCTTCCTCCATTCCTCTGATATTCATAGCTGCTTGTACTCCTTCTATCCAAGTTTTCTTCAGTCTTCCTCTCTTCCTCCTTTCTATTGGGATCCATTCCATAACAATTTTTGGCAATCTTTGCTCTGGCATTCTTTTGACATGGCCATACCACTGTAATCTTTTCTTTCCTATGTCTATGATGTCCTGCTCCTCTTCTACACCTATAATTTCCCTTATTTCTTTATTTTGTATTCTATCCATTCTAGATTTTCCAGCTGATCTTCTTAAAACATCCATTTCTGTACTTAAAATTCTTTTCATTTCCCTGGTAGGAATTTGCCAGACTTCAGCACCATATGTTAAAATGCTCTGAATTATGGTTTGATATATTTGTAATTTTCTATTTTTTGTAAATTCAAACAACAAAAACATATTTGAAAAAAGACTACAAAGGAAAAACAATCAAAGTCCACTTTTCACATAAATTGAGTTATGGGTATTATGGCATAGTGTACTGCTAGTTGAATGCAGGCTTTCACGGCTGGTAATGATAATGTTAAGTGATTCCGGGCTTTGTGGCCGTGGTCCATCACTGGTGTTCTTACCAGACGTTTCTCCCTCAGCTGCAGAAGGCACCTTCAGTGGCGAGTGCTTCTAGGTGTTGTTTCCTGATCGGAGGATCGACTGTGAATGAGCGGTGGGCTACTGCAAGCCGCAATTTATACTAGTGGTAGATGCAGGGTGGATGGATGTGGTTGCTGCTGATTCGCTAGTTATCATCAATCTAGTATCTGATTGGTTCTGAGCTGTCTCCTTGTTATTGGTAGTGTTAATACATCTATTGCATAGAGAACGAATAGAGTGGCCTCTCTGTGTTAAATTTTGGAAGCAATTTCATACCTCTGCGCCATCTGAAGATGACCACGGTACTACTTGAGCATGGCTACGGTGGCTCAATCGCAAGAAAAGTACCCTATCCTTACCCATTCTTTTAAAAATAAAATTTAAAGCTAAACACAAGCAATGCTACTTTGTGAACAATTTTAGCATGTTTTATTCTTACTCTCTTCAGAAGAAAATTACAAGAACTTTGCCAACTTTTCAGATGTCTTTAACTATAAATTATTTTCAATTTCTTTTTTAAATTCATCAATTAGTAAGTTGACTAAAATGATTTACGCAATTTCGTAAGTATTTATAAAAAACCATTCCACTTTTAGATGAACATAATGAATATGGGAAATCGCTATTTATTAGAAAGTAATTGGAAATGTTAGACCTATACAACAAAAATATTGGCAAAATTTTTGTAATAATTTTCTTAAGTAAAAATAAAAAATGCAAAATTGTTTACAAAGTAACATTTCTTGTGTTATTTCCATTAAGAAATATCAAACAGGATCTGGATAATGGATATGCTAAGGCAGCACCATTTGACGAGCCTGGTCTAATGAGTCTAATATGCTATTTGTTTTTGTGTGTTTTAAGAACCGAAACCATAAAGTAATTTAAGCACAAGTTTTTAAATGTTCTTAAAATGAAAATTCAAAAATACCTTAGGTTTATAAGAATGTAGCAAAAAGAAATTCAAATTAAAACCTATGCATCATTTCTCTATTCTGAACTACTCATATGTGAATGCACGCACATCAACTCTATTTAGTAACCAGACTTGTCTTGATTAGTTTGTTTGCTTTTAAAAATGAAATAACATGATTCATTTATTGCCTTGTATTAAAATTAATATTTTTAAAAAATTATACATTTTATAGTTACTGCAGGATGTACATTATTCAAGATGAACAGAATTTTCTCAATGAAACTTCAGTCACATACATAGTTAAAGATTCAATATTTCAACAATAAACCTAATTATTTTATATGTAATTTTATAAGAAGACTATTTCACATTTATTTACTAGCTTCCTATTACCCCAAGCCCTATAATGGGATCACCTACCTTTACATTTTGATTACAAAATCTAATAGTTCATTAGAGAAGAAATCATATGTATATTCTCCAAGGTGCAACAAGCTGAGAATGCCCTTGGCCTACCAGCTAGCTGCTGGCCCAATATCCACCTGCGAGAAGAATCCAAATTGTTTGACATTTTAGGCTTACACACCTATTTAAGCCTAACACAAATGCCTACCTTCATTACTACCAGGAAATCGCTGAATAGTTGAATGTTAGGCCAAATTATTGTTGTTAAAATTGACACTCAATTGACGAAACAGTTTTGTTCTCTAAGTAATTACCAACACTTCATATTAAGATTTTTTTGCACATGTTAAATAAATGTTATAAAAGACATAGAAAGTTCTCAACGAAGTAGAAGTAAGGATGAATTCAAATTTACATGACACAATATTAACATAATTTTAAAATTTGTAATTTAAAATATTTCCTATAATAGTTCAATTAAAAATTTGTTTTTAATAAAACACAACCACTTTTCTGCATAGTCTATAATGTACTGGTATGTTCTTGCAATACACTTGTAGATATTCTTGAAGCACAACTTCTTTACACCTACTGTAGAGCCTGAAAAAAAAAATATATATATACATATATGTACATATAGGCTACATATACAGTGAGTTTCACTCGACCCGTGGCCGATAGTGGGAAAAGTTACTGCAAGCATTGAGACATCAACTCACGCTGCCCACGCAGTGTCTATGCTAGTGGCCACAAGTCGAGTGAAACTCACTGTATATATAATATTTGTCAATGTCCTTCACAATGAAAGTATTCCCAACTCATATATATTGACGATCTAGGATCATACTATTCTAAGTAAGTGTTTTATTTAGAATTCTAGTTATGTCAATGTCCAATATCTATGGGCATCGAAAAAAAAAAAACAAACAAAGAATTTCATACTCCAATTTTCCAAAGGTGTTACTAATCAAAATATTGAATTCCTGTTTTATTATCAAATGGCTATGGTAATGTAACATTCACAACAAGAATTGTGAAAAGATGGACTTCACACAATATGATCCTGAACCATTGTATATGTATTATGTACATGTATACACTTACATATTTTTAAGTTTTTTTTTGTAATATTTCAAAAGCAGTCAAAATTTGCATTGAAAATTGAAATTACAATATCTGAAAATACTTGACTTAAAAGAACGGAATACTAATACCATAAATAAACTAATAATAATGATTACACTGTCTTCATTATTACCATTCAGTGTTTATTTACTTTCTTTTTTAAGTTTAAGTCTTCAATATTGGAATGTTTCTCCTCTGGTTGGCAACGAGCATTCTAATATGCTGTGTATGTTGGCGGTTCGTATGATTTGTAATTATATCCAGTTTTATCTGTTAGCACATGTGTATGGATCTACTTAGACTTGGATTTTTTTTTGGCTCAACTTTAGATTACTTTACCCTTCAGTTTCCATAGTATATTCTTTTAATACTGTTTCTCTACGTACTTCTTCTGCCTTTACTAACATTTGATAATATTTTAAACACTTGCAACAATACTTATAACTTTTTTTTTTACAATTATTAAATATTTATCTATGTATGCAATGATTTCTTCAAAGTTATGCAGATTTGTTGTGCATATGCACAAACGCTTAAATGAACTTCTACTAAATGGTGGAGATATCTGTGAAATTGGAATAAAATCAACATTCAAAAATGGATGTTCACTCATTTCATTTTGTTAGGTTCCGATGCTAAAAAGTTAGTGAACATTTAATTAAATAATATGCATGTAAATTGTTTAGTTAGGTTAGGAAGGGGAATTTATTGCAAAGGTTGGTCATATCGATTTCACATCTATGTGGTTCCATCTAGCAATACAACTCTATAAACTTTTTATAAATGTTTGCACATGTGCACTGTTATTCTGCAGGACTTAAAAATTATTAGGAAAGGTAAACAGAAGTTTTTTTTTTTTTTTGTCACATAATGGAAACTTTAACCCTAATTTCTGTTATCTTTTAAGATTAATTTTTAGACTTATGGGTGTTCTGAATAATGCTATCTCACTTTATTACTTAATCTAATAAGAAACACTAAACAAAAAGAATGAAACTTCAAAGTTAGTAAAATGAAGGTAGCAGCATTAGATCCACTCCGAATACCTCAAATTTACTTACCTAAAATTTTATACATGTGTAGACTTCCCAATCACTGTCATACGAAAATACACACATAGGATTTGATCTTTACAGCCTCGTTTATTCTGTGAAAGAAATAATGATGAATAAGTACACACATTACAGGTTAAGAAATAAAAATAAATGAGGTAGGCCTATAAACAATTTTTTAAGGGGTATTTTAATGTCATGATGCAAACAAAATATACGGCGTGCCAATTTACATAATTCACAGTTAGGCCTATTATTTAAAAACACTATTTTCTGAAGTAAAAATTTTTGAGAAAAATTATACCATATGTAATCATTCACCTACCTTCCATTAGCTGTATTTTCCAGCTTCACTTTATCCTTCGGATTGTAGATAATTAATTAATTTAACAATTAACTTCGATGCATCAATAATATTATATTATATTCAACCTCAAAACTTCTCTTCGTACAGTACATAACATAGAGGTACTCGTACATAATAATTCCACCGTTGATTTATTTAAATATAATTCGATTTTACAACTCGATATATTTGTACGTCATACGTCAACAATCGATAAAATAGCGACGGTAGCGCAGTCTTAAGATGACCACGGTACTACGTGGAAAAAAAAGTAAAAAAAAATATTGCGTCCAAATCTCCCTATAATGATTCATGCGGCCTGCTCTTGATGTCCCAACTCCTTTAAAAAAACGTTAAACTGAAATATATAAAGCTATTATTCTACCAGTTATATTATATGGGTGCGAAACATGGACTCTTACTTTAAGGGAGGAAGGGAGATTCAAGTATTTGAGAATAAAGTACTTAGGAAAATTTTTGGACCAAAGAGATATGAACAGACAGGTGAATGGAGAAAATGGAGAAGACTACATAACAATGAACTACATGGTCTTTATAGGAAGCCAGATATAATAAGAACAGTTAAGTCTCATAGACTGCGATGGGCAGGACATGTTGCACGTATGGGGAATGAAAGACTTGCATGGAAGCTTCTTATAGGAAAGCCAGAGGGAAAAAGCCCAGTTGGTAGACCAAGAATGAGGTGGGAGAATAACATCAACTATGATTTGAGGGAAGTAGATTATACAGGGAATGATTGGAAAGCATTAGCTCAGGATAGGGATGTATGGAGAGCTTATGTCCTTGTAGCCATGAACCTTCGGGTTCGATAGTGCCAGTGAGTAAGTAAGTAAGTAATGATTTTGATTGAAGTAGATTATACAGGGAATGATTGGAAAGCATTAGCCCAGGATAGGGATGTATGGAGAGCTTATGTCTGTGTGGCTATGAACCTACGTGTTCGATAGTGCCAGTGAGTAAGTAAGTAATTTTGAATTGGTTATGAAATGTGGGTTCGAATTTTTGAAGAATGCCATTACTAAGATTAAATGAAATGCTTCATACCTCTGCTTATATCCAGTCTTCTAAGTAGACCGCGGTTTCAAATTCATGACGGATTCATCTTCAGTACCCTCTCGTTGACTGATGTTATGTCGATCAGAAGAACTACTATTTCTTCCCTCTGTTGGTGGAACAATAAACCTCCAGATACAGTCAGAATCTGAGGGAATTTCGAAGTTGTTATTTTCCTTAATGTGGATTTTTTTCCAAACCATGAGTTCTTTTTGTTTTTCTATTTGTTTAATTAGACTGGCTTTTGATTCAATTTAGATGTTTTTCAGACCAAGCATGAGCAGCTACTGTTGACTTTTCCACTTCACCATTTTTGACATTTCTAAGATGTTCTTTCACCCTTGTTTTCAAATTTATTTTTGTTTTTCCTACGTAAATTTTGTCACAAACCCGGCATTTGATCTGACTTTTAACCCCAATAGCAGTCAATGACCAATCACAATTTTGATTTACAACCAATCACAGTTGTTTTTCACCTCGATTTTATCACTTTAATTTTATCAAGTGGCTCCCAGATTGTACGGATATATAGTGCACAAATGTAACCAGATTCTGCTTGTAAGGTATAATAGAAAAACATTTGTAGCAATTGATTATACCACAAAAAAAAAAAAGAAACCACTGTTTGCACTTTCTTAAACATATTATTTCCCAGGAATTAATGTTGCAAAAAATATAATTGACATATTTACATCAGGAATTAATTAATTTGTAATGATGCATTTCATTTTTTCTCCACTAGGGTGCATTCTTACAATATTGCGATCCTTTGGCAATATATAATATGATCTGGTTGCAGTGATGAACAAATGAAGTATAACAAACTTCTCTCATTTGTTTTCAAACATTGCCGTTTACATTAAATATGTAAATATTTTAAAATAACTATATTTAAATAATGATTTGTGAGTAAACAGCTTAATTTTATTTGTTAAATAGTCCTAACAAATGCCACTCTTGATTTCCAAATTCTGTAGATAAATTTGGAAATCACTCGTGGCATTACTTATGATAAATTCCTGATTTGTTTTCTTCTTCAATTTTTTTCATTTTTGTTGGTTTTAATTATCCTATTTAGGCTGTATTCATTGGCACAACTGCTGCTGAGGTTGTTATTGAGTGACTTTGGAAGTGTTGTTCATCTGAAGACACTTGCATTATCAATGCTGTTCTCATTTTATCTCTCTAGTGTGACTGCAAGTATGACAATGTCTGCACGCAAGTTTGTGAACGATCCTAATGCTTTCTGCTATATTTGTGGAAATTAAACAATGCTTAAGCAAAGAACGGATATTACAGACTTTATGAAATAAGCTTACTATGCTTATATTAAAGCGAAACTTTGTCACCAGGACATGGTTGCCAAAGAAAATTTGCCGCTATTGCCTTGAGAGGTTAAGATTGTGGACAAAAAAGAAGAAAATGTGCATGCCATTTGTGATTCCTGTGGTGTGTAGGGAGCCTAAAGACTACCTTACTTACTGTTACTTCTGTTTGCTTAATGTTCATGGGTGCAATTAAAAAAATAACCAAATTGTACGAGGGTCATACTGAAAGTCATGAGCAACATTTTTTTAAACATTCATAATATTTATTTTAGACAAACCAAGTACACCATGTTAATCTACAGACCTTTGTGCAACTTTTCAACATAGTCTCCATTTCTTTGCACACATTTTGTCCAGCGTTCTACAAGCTTGAAAATTCCCTTATGATAGAAATCCGTTCCAGCTGCTCGAAGACACTGATGCACTGCTTCTCGAATATCCTCCAGCGTCTCGTAACGTTGGCCTCTCATCTGCTCCTTCACAGAACCGTAAAGATGGTAGTCGGAGGGTGCCAAATCGGGACTAAAGGAAGGATGTGAAAGAATTTCCCACCAACATGTACCTGGATCTTCTCCACAGTGGCACGAGCAGTGTGAGGACGCGCATTATCGTGGTAGCAGAATGATCTTCCTTCCAGGGCGTTTGCTCTTGCCAAGCACGACGGAGCTTTACAAATTGTGTCTGGAATATAGCGGGCAGCATTTATGGTTTGTCCAGTTCAATGAAGAAAAAAATTCAACATGAATGCCAACCTTGCGTATCCCAGAAGACGATGCCAATAACTTAGCCCAACAGATGCCACGGTTTTCACTTTTTTACTTTCGACGGCGAATTCAAGTGGTGCCATTACATACTCTGCACGCATTTTGTTTCAGGCTTGACTAAAGATTGAGAAACCAACTCTCGTCAGCTGTCACAATACCCGTCAAAAAATCATTCACCTTTCGTTTCGAAAAATCTATGAAGAAGGTTCTATGGATGATGTGAGTTTATTTACTTGAAGTTTGTGCGTCTTCACTCAATAAAACGTGGAACCCACCGGGCCCACTAACTTTTCGGTAGCCTAAGTTGGTGAAAATCATTTCTTGCACAGCACTGTAGTACCTACTGCAAGTTTTGTAGCTATTTACATTCACTGTGATACGCACTGTCGTCCTCTAATGAGCGACATCAACTCTTCCTTTGTTGCAATCCATGGAGGCAGAGCGTGGGCGACCGCCTCATGGCTCATCTTTGATAGTCGTGGTTCCCATCTTTAAAATGTTTCACCCATTTCCTAACACTGCTGGCACCCATGCAGCGCCATCTCCATAAGCACATTGAGAGTCCTTTAGTGTGAATGTCAACAGACGAGACTTGTTCATCTTTTAACAATGCGAATTTCAATGACATGCCACGACTGTTGATGAAAAGAACTATGATGTCTAGCCATTTTGGAAAACACTGCGTGTGGTCACATGATAGAAGCTATGACGCCACAAAACGGCAATGTTGTGGTATAAAGTCTGTAGATTACGATCTTGTAGTTGTTTTTGTTACATTGTTGAAATTTGAATTTTAACAATGGGTTGCTCACGACTTTCAGTATGACCTTCGTATATCCAAGCATCCCTTCAGCCATTAATGCAGTTCCATATGGAGAAGAGCTGCCTGTTCCTCTTCCTCCAGTTGTTTTAGAAACCTGACATATTATGATGTTGAAAGTGAACTTGATACAATCACTGACGATGATACTTATAATGTATATCAACCTGAAGATGGCTTTACTCCACAACGGTTCCCTCAAAGTGGCCTTAATGATATCATTCGTGATCTGAATTTGGAAAAGGAATCTGCAGAACTACTAGGCTCACAGTTTAAAAGTAAGAATCTTCTCAAATCAGAAACACATTACTCACGGTACAGACACAGAGAAAAAAGAACTAGTTCCTTTATTCTCACAGAATGATTGCTTGGTTTACTGCAATAACATAAACAAGTTAATGCACTTCTATGACATTGAGCATGATCCTAATCACTGGAGACTTTTTATAGATTCATCAAAGAGGAGTCTCAAAGGTGTGTTACTAGATAATGGGTCCATTCCTATTGCTCATTCAGTTCAAATGAAGGAGACATTCGAGAACATGAAGTTGCTATTAACAAGTATCCAATATGAAGAACACAGGTGGTAAATCTGTGGCGACTTTAAAGTTATAGGAATAATATTAGGGCAACAAGCTGGTTTCACAAAAAATGCCATGCTTTCTATGTGAATGGGACAGTCGGGTAAAGCAAAAACATTGGAGTGTGAAAGTTTGGCCAGAGAAGAGACATTTTGAGCCTTGAACTAAAAACATCCTACATGAACCACTTGTAGAACCTCAAGAAGTCCTGCTCTCACCATTACACATTAAATTGGAGTTGATGAAGCAGTTTGTAAGGGCTCTACCACAGGATGGGCCTTGCTTCAAGTATCATTGTAAGAAATTTCTGTCCATCACACAAGAAAAATTGAAAGCTGGAATTTTTGTTGGTCTTCAAATAAAGAAACTGATGATGGATGAAGATTAAAAAAAATCAATGAGAGAAAAAAAGAAGCATGGACCACTTTGCGATATATTACTGAAAACTTTGTAGGGAATAACAAAGATCCTAATTACAGAGCAATTGTGGAAAATATGTTGGAAAACTTCAAAAAGTTGAATTGTAACAGGAGTGTGAAAGTTCACTTTCTATATTCCCATATCGACAACTGTCCCGAAAATCTGGGACATTATAGTGAAGAGCAAGATGAACGTTTTCACCAGGATATTAAAGAGATGGAGAGGAGGTACCAGGAAACATGGAATGAAACTATGATGGCCGACTACTGTTGGATGCTGAAGAGGGAGGGTAAAAATTGAGGAACTTCAAGGAAGTCAAAGAAGAGAATGTTTCAAAATTAATGGAACACCATTTGCTTTCTGTTTTGCTACATGGTAGTCACAACATTTATTAGGGCAGTTCTTTACAGTATTTTTAACGTGTGTTTTAACAAAAAATTATCTTGTGTAAAATGAAGTTTGAATATATTTGTGCTTATAGTAGCTAAAATTGTAAAAATATAAATGCTTATTTTGTGTAAAAACCTGACGTGATAGACAAAAATGGAAATCATTTCTGGAGTCAGTACAAAAAATTGATCCAAAATCACCTATTTTAAATAAATCATGTAAGAAAAAGTTTTTAAATGCAGACTTGTGTATTCAAGGAAGTTAAATTGAAATGTTTTATATAAATTTAATAAAATTCAAAATTACAAATTACATGGCAATTATAATCATCTTGTAGAAAATCTTGTTACTGCTGTGGTTACTTCTGCTGAAACAAAGAGGACAGTAATATTTAGTTTGTTTTGTTGCTTACAATTCAACTTTTATTATACAAATATCAGTCATTGGATTCATTAATTATTTTAAATCAAATTTTTTGTTATCTCTATTAACTCAAATTGTAGCAAGCCTGCAATCTTGACTAGTAGGTCCAGGTTTGATACCCAGCAGAGTTAGACATTTTAATTACAAAATTTTCAATCGGAACAATTTTTAATCACTAGATAGTGCACCAGATGCCTGGATTGATTTCCAAATCCTCCCACAGTACATATGTTCAAAAAAATGTGGCACTGTTGATAGCATGAGCATACCTAGCGTACTTGGATAAGGCAGTACGCTACAAGCTGGAAAGTTGAGGCTTCGACTCCCAGAGATGTCAGTATTTTAAAATTAAACTAAAAACATTGTGGTGGCACCCCGGCACTAGGATCAACTCAACCTCTTAACTGAAATGAGTACCAGACTGACATCTCATGCCATCTGTCTAGGAAGTTGGTAATCTTAACCTCCTCCTACCCCAAAGGCATCGTGAGGCTGGTAATGGAATCACTTTGTTTTTTTATTGTTGATAGCAATGTCTGTTGGATGAGGGCATTAAGACTGAGGATCTCATTGGTACTGTCACATACTACCAGGGTTCATTTGCACATTGTTTTCTCGTAATAAGCACAGCAGATGTTCACAAAAACTTTTACAATAACTTTATTTGTTTCACATAAGCTTTCAGTGAAACTTTACATACAACTTGCTGCAATAATTCAATCTTGCTTACAGTTTATTAGCTGCACTAATCTTGCTTTCACCTGCCACAGTTTATTCTCATCTCAGTTCACTGTATTGCTGTCCAAACACAAATAACTAACTTCTGACCCCGGCAATGCTTATATAGTCCAGGGCATGAACTTTCTTGGCTTGTCACCAATATTTTTTCTAGTATAGAAGATTTGGGAGTCGAAGCCTCTGGAAAGGAGAGGTAGATGCATACAGAACCTTCAGGAAGTGGAGCTCTATACACATTTATCATTCTGCACGAGTCTTTCAACTCACTAGTCAATGACTCTCAAATATATTCCCACCAATGTGTGACTCTACTCTCGCATTCACCCATGAAATTCAAACACTGTTATACAATGCATCACGGTACTTTTTGAGAATAGTAAGCTAAGCACTGGCACTGGATTCATCTCCTTTTCATCATCACCATTTACACTACATGCAAACACTTGAACTCATCATATACTCTTCTCTATGCACAATACAAGCACACATCATCTATATAAAATGATTTCGTGAACTGGTGCATAAATTGAAAATAAACCACATTAACGCCATCTATCTACCCCATGGACTTGAATCTGCGACACAATATGTCACTGAGCAATGATGTAATGTCTCCTTCCACATTGCTGATACTGTCATGAACGATGTAAACTTGATGTCAAAATGACACAATCTGCTTGTGGTGAAGAATGGCTGAGTTGAATAATTTACGTACATTTTTCAATCTAACTTCAACACAGAGCAGCATAGTAATGAATGTTCAACACTGATCACATAGCAAATGTTCCATTATGTCACAACGGTATATTGGGGATTTAAACTTTATCCCTCGCTTGATTGAGTTGCACACCCCTGATCTATATAGTGTGAAAACCTGAAATACAGAAAAGTGCATTGAAATATGCACATACATATATTTCGTTATTACATGCCCCAAATTTCCAACTTTAAGCTACTAGCTAAGAGGCAGGCCATGCATGCTTGTGCATTTTATAAAAAAATTAATGGGAATTGACACTATAAGGTAAAAACATGAATTGGAAGCTTTTGTCTCACCTTATAAAATATGTTCCTCTTACCTGGATATGTCTTGGAGGTCATCATCTCCACTCTCAATTAAATTCCAACTGTTCAAAATGAGCCGCTGATGCCAACTTTTCTCCTGTTCCTGGTGGGGGTTGAATGAACTTCAAGATCAAATCTTGCTTGGCAAGAAATAAATTGAATATATTCAGATGAATAAGTGTAGTACGATGAATTTTGAAGTTCCTGGTGAGTAAAATTTTATCTGAAAGTTGATTTAATAACCAGCAGCGGCACGAGAAAACTGGTGTCAATGGTTTGTTTTAAAGACTAAGAATTTAACTAAGAGGATTATATTTTATGAGGTGAAGCGCAAAGCTTCTGATTCATATGTTATTGAATGAAGAACCTGTTGACAATCAAAAAAAAAATGAAGAAATGGAGATGAATTGGAAACACACTCTAGAAAAATCAGGATGCAGTTGAGATGGAAAATTGGGAAAGAGCTTAAATATAGAAAATGGAAATGGATCAGACATGTGATGAGGAGAGAAGATGGAAACATAGATAAAGCAGCTTTTGAATGAGATCCCTAAGATCAACTAGAAGAATAGGCATGCTAAGAATCACATGTACAGTCAAAAATGAGGCAGAAGAATTAGGAAGGAATTCAAAAGATTGTCAAAAATGAAAATATGCTGGCGTGTATTCAATAAGACCTTATGCTTTCCAGAGGAGAGAAAGAAGATATTACTATTATTATACCAATGAAAGCCCAGTTTTGGAACCCTCAATAAAATCACAAGAAAAGAGGGAGATTGTGAAATTTATGCAGAAGAAGTGTGGAAGAGAAAGGCAGAAAGGAATGAAATATCCATAGGGTTGAAGGTTTTATTGCAAAATAGGGTTTGCTGGTGGTCCATATGTTCTGGTTAAGAAAAGAGGAAAATGACCAAATATGGAATACCATTTTGTTTTTGGAATAAAGAAATTAAACTAATCAAAGTACAAATTAAATATATTTATTAGTAATAAGTCGTATATTGTTGCTTGAATTAATAACAGTCTTATATCTTATTGTCTCGTAGACTGCGATGGGTAGGACATGTGGCACAAATGGAGAATGAAAGAGGGTCATGAAAGCTTCTTGTAGTAAAACCAGATGGAAAACATCCAGTCGGTAGACCAAGAATGAGGTGGGAAAATAACATTAACAATGATTTGAAGGAAGTAGATTATACAGGGGATAATTGGAAAACATTAGCTCAGGATAGGGATGTGTGGAGAGTTTATGTCTGCATGGCCATGATCCTACAAGTTCGATAGTGCCATTGAGTGAGTTAGTCCTTCTCCTTTATTAGTATTTAACAGTATTAAAAATCTATAACAATCAAAAAATTATAAGTAGAGCTAAATAATCCAGAAATAGCTATACAGAGTTTCCACAAATGCTCTTTCGGGTTTCAAACACATGTAACTTGCGTTTAAATAAACATACAAACATGAAACTAGTACTAATGGTAAGAGAAACTCAAAAAGTTTTGCTTACAGTACCTTACAGATGTTCAGTGTGAGCTCCATTGGTAACACAACACACATCAAACCTGTAGTCCATTTCCGCCCAGGAATGTTGTAGCATATCATGGTCATTTCAAATGTTTATGCAGAACTTTCCATACGGTGGATTTAGGGATCTGCAGCTCCCTACTAGCTGCAATGGTTGATTTTTGAGGAGTGCATGTAAAAGATTCACAAATCCAGTCTACAGTTGCCTCACTTACAGCCGGGCATCCAGAAGATTTCCTCCTACAGATGCACCCTCTTGTCATAAAATCAGAGTACCACTTATGAATTGAAGGACCACTGGGAGAATATTCACCAAATCTTGTTTGAAAATGTCATTGAACAATAATTACAATTTGATGAACATGATAATCGAGAACACAGAATGCTCGCCTAACCTCTATACCAGCCATTTTCTCACTTTCAACAATACACGATGTTGTATGTAATTATACATCATTGTTGCCAACTGTGATACTATAGTCAAAACTTTTTGAGTTTCTCTTTCCATTAGTACTAATTTCATGTTTGTTAATTTATTTAAACACAAGTTACACGTTTTGTTGAGTTGTTTCTTGACTCACCTCATACTTCTTCACTCCCTCGCAGATCCGGATTTCGTCAATGTATTTGTGACATTCTCAATGCTGTTCACGTTTACAACGTTCATGTTCCAGTTGTGAATGTGAACGGCATTGAGAATGTCACAAATACAGTGACGAAATCCAGATATGCGAGGGAGTTAGGAAGTATGAGGTGAGTCAAGAAACAACTCAACAAAATTAAAATAAACCTCACAGTGTTATTTCCTACCTACATAACTTAACAAGTTACATGTGTTTGAAACCCGAAAGAGCATTTGTGGGAACCTTGTATATGGAATAGATATCCAAATATGGACTATGAGATTAAGGCACAATAATATTCTTAGAAAGAGTCTTAATTTTGTAAGAGACCAATGAACTTTGGTATTAAATGATATGAAAAAAATCCTGTTTTCAAAAATCATGAATCCAGTTATCAAACTCCTTATGTACCTACCCAAAACCCAAACATTAGACACTTGACAGAAGTTGTTGACAGAACATTCTGCTTCTGCAGAATCAGTAGATTCTTGATCCATTGGAAAAACAGATACTCTGTCTGTATTAAGCTTATCATAAGTAATGCCACGAGTGATTTCCCAATTATCGATAAATTCACGACTCACGAAGTGAGGAGTGAATTTATCTAGAGAATTTGGAAATCAAGAGTGGCATTTGTTAGGACTATTTAACGAATAAAATTAAGCTGTTTACTCACAAATCATTATTTAACTATAGTTATTTTAAATATTTATATATTTAATGTAAACGGCGATGTTTGAAAACAAATGAGAAGCGGTAGGTACGTTTCATCTGCTTCTTTTGTTTATCACTGCAACCAGATCATACTATTTATTGCCAAAGGAACGCAATATTGTAAGAATGCTCTCTAGTGGAGAAAAAATGAAACACATCAAACTGTATATTAATTCATTTCTGATGTCGTATGATGTAAATATGACAATTATATTTTTCTGGATTGTTACCTGGGAAAAAATACATTTAAGAAAGTGCAAAGAGTGGTTTCTTTTTTTGGTGGTATAATCAATTGCTACAAATGTTTTTATATTAACTCCCGCATGCGGCATGTGTTGACATTCATGCACTATATATACAATCTGGTAGCCGTATTTCTCACAGGCTCAGTCACTACAAAATAATGGTCAGACCTGTTCAGAATATTAAAAAGGAGGAGCCTTCTTCAATATGGTAATTATAACACTGATAAATATTTGGTGAAACATGACTGATCGGTTGTAAAACAGAAATCATTGAAACGTGATTGGCCATTGAGTCCCATTTGGGGCATGAGTTAAATAGTCGTTAATATTATTAGTGTCTATAGGATCATAGGGTGTCCAGCAGTAGGGAAAATCTTAATAACAGGGAATAAGTCAGAATTTAAAACCAACCAGAAAATAGAGGGGAATTTGTAAAGCGATGTTAATCTATCTTGTATTCAAAATGAAAATAATCACATTCGCTAAACCACATTCTTAAAATGCATACAGATATTTCTTGCAAGAAATGTATATGAAGCTATAGCATACATTTGGCTGGGTCAAGCTGCTGCCGTTAAAGAAATGCCAGTCCTTGTCAACACGATATTGCGCTACAAAACAATACTTGAGCTCACATAGTTGAATAAGCTAAATCAACTCGGTCTCCAGGCAGTAAGTTGGTTGATGCTGGTGAACTTGAAAAATGTACTTACTTACTCACTGGCACTATAATGGCCACGCGGACATAAGCTCTCCATACATCCCTATCCTGAGCTAGTTGAGATAGTTCAACCAGTTATCGTATATGGAGCAGAAACTAGAGCTGATACAACAAAAACTAAACAAATAATAAGCACATGCGAAATGAAAATCTTAAGAACTATTCAGGGGAAAACATTATTTGATAAAATACACAACACAGAAATTAGGGACAACTGCCATATTCAAGACATAACCAAATTTATTATAGATAGACGAAAATATTGGAAGGGTCATATAGAAAGAATGGAAGAAAACCGGCTTGCAAAAAAAGCTAAAGAAGATAGACCAATGGACGGGAGAAGAACAAGAGGAAGACCTGCCAAGAGATGGATAGACAGTGAATGTACATCCAGTACGTCTTCCTCCGAGGAATGATTTTGGAAATAAACAGGATGAAAATCCTACAAATTAAGTTTAATAAGAAGAAGACTATGATGATGATGATGATGATTAAAGAAACAGGAATTCCATCAACTAAGTATTGAATGGAAATATTCCATGGTTGGACCTCTAATGACAATCTATTTGATAACTGCAAAAACTAGTTGTCATTGTGTATAAATAACAAAACCAAAACAACAAAATGTCATAATAGGATAACAAATGCCACACATACAAATACATAAACATATAAGGATTGTGTTATTACCAATTTATTATTGACTATATTAAATTAATGTTGGGAAGTAAAAATTATGACGTATAATCATTAAAATTCATCGGAGAACATTTTGTTTAAACAACTCACCTCATAGGATTCATGCTTCCATGATACTGCGGTTTCAAACACAGTCGTGTCGACCGACAAAATTTCTTCTGCTGTCAACTGTTCTATTGTCGCCATCTTCAGTGCTGCCATCTATGGTTGAATTTATGAAATTCGAAATCAAAGTAATTTCGTTAGGGATATCAAAATTCATTGATCTATCTTTATTTTTCTGAATGTATATTTTCTCCCAAACTGTCAATTCCAGAGGCTTCTCTACTTGTTTTAAAAGTTTAGCTTCTCTTCCAATTTTATGATGTTCTAATAAACTAGGTGCAGCAATTGCAGATTTTTTCAATTTCACAATTTTTAATATTTCTGAAATGTTCTTTTGTCCGAATTTCTAAATTCCTTTTTGTTTTTCATATATAAACTTTATTGCAATCTTCACAACTTATTTGTTTAAACAAAATGTTCTCCGATGAATTTTAATTATTATTGACTATTTAACTCATGCCCCAAATGGGAGTCGATGACCAATCACATTTCAATGATTTTTGATTTACAACCAATCACAGTCATGTTTCGCCTCAAATTTATCAACCAAAGTTTATCATATTAAAGAAAGCTCTTCCCTTTTAACATTCTGAATAGATCATAGCATTATTTTGCAGTGACTGACTCTCTAAGAAATATGGCTACCAGATTGTATATATAGTGCATGAATGTCAACACATAGCGCATGCGGGAGTTAATATAAAAACATCTGTAGCAATTGATTATACCACCAAAAAAAGAAAAGAAACCACTGTTTGCACTTTCTTATATGTATCTTTTCTCAAGTAAATAAATTTCCAGAAAAATATAATTGTCATATTTATATCATAGGACATCAGAAATTAATTAATTAATACAGTTTGATGTTGTTTAATTTTTTCTCCACTAGAGTGCATTCTTACAATACTACTCGCGATCTTTTGGTAATAAATAATATGATCTGGTTGCAGTGACGAACAAAAGAAGCAAATTAAGCGTACCAATCGTTTCTCATTTATTTTCAAACATCGCCGTTTACATTAAATATATACATATTTTAAAATAACTATATTTAAACAATGATTTGTGAGTAAACAGCTTAATTTTATTCGTTAAATAGTCGTAACAAATGCCACTCTTGATTTCCAAATTTTCTAGATAAATTCACTCCTCACTTCGTGAGTCATGAATTTATCGATAATTTGGAAATCACTCGAGGCATTACTTATGAGAAACACATCATGTTTACATACCTTGAAAAATTTATGAGCACCAACAAAACAAAGCTACCTTGTCACAGCAATGTCGTCTGTCTGACGACGAGATTGAACCTGTGTGAGTCTAAAGTGAGTCAGTGAGATAGAAAATGGCTCTATATTGCATTCTGAACAGTTTGTTATGGAGAAATTGAGGTATTCCATATTAGGAATACTATTTCATATTTGGTATTTTTACCTTTTTTTTTTTTTTGGTGGAGTTGCCTTGTATGCTTAAATGGTCCCAAAAACTATGCCGCCGGTAGCATTGCTGTTGAAAGGGATACTCATGCCAGAGAAGTTAAAGGCAATAAGCCAGATGAAAAAAGTATCTTAGTCAAAAGAGTGGCGATCTTTCACCATAAATTACAACTGTCAAGAAATTTGGACATGGATTCTACTAGAATAAATTTTCTGGAGGTAAAATTGTCCCCCATTTGGTTCTGCAGGAAGGGACTACATCAGGGGATCCATGCCAAAGGATCAAACACAAGGACATACTAGTAAACTACTAGAAGAGAATGACTGTGGATGGATGAACGATTTTTTACAAGTTACCTTCCAGTTTAACCTTCGACTTTGAAGCAAAACAAGAGGAAATCTTGAGCGAGAAGTGATTGTCAAGATGGTATTTTGGGGGCTTGGCATCTGCAGGAGCTGCCTGTTGCATGCATCCTCTTGATTTGCTCAAGGTCCACCTCCAGACACAACAGGAAGGGAAACTATCAATATTAAGACTGACTTTAAAAATAGTTAAACATTAGGGTGTTCTCGCATTGTACAATGGATTATCAGCATCATTGTTACGTCAACTCACTTATTCCACTACGAGATTTGGCATTTATGAGGTTGCTAAGCAGGCAGTCTCACCTTCAGGAGAAAGTGTTCCATTTTATCAGCGAGTGCTAATGGCATCAGTGGCAGGAGCAGCCGGAGGTCTGGTCGGTACACCAGCTGACATGATCAACGCTTGTATGCAGAATGATATTAAAATTCCTGTGGAATCTAGACGCAAGTATCAATGTTATGAAAGACTATGTTATCCTTCCACTACCTTCTCCTCCGACAAATGGATATTCAACAACCTCACTTTCCAAACAATGAATTTTATTAGTATTGACAAGGACATATTCCTATGAGAATGAAAGAGGGGCATGGAAACTATTTGTAGGAAAACCAAAAGGAAAGTGCCCAGTAGTTAGGTCAAGAATGAGGTGAGAGAAAAATATTAACCATGATTTGAGGGGATATTGGAAAACATTAGCTCAGGAGAGGGATGTATGGAGAGCTTATGTTCATGCAGCCATGATCCTATAGATTTGATAGTGTCAGTGAGTTAGTTTATTCCATATTTGGTCACTTTGGTCTACTAATATCAGAGGAAAGGAGGGAGATCTTGCATGTCATGGAGAAAAGAAGTGTGGAAGAGGAAGCCAGAAAGAAAGGAAATGTGTGGGGAGGATTGAAGGTTTAAGTGCAGAATAGATGCATTGGATAAAAATAATAATATTTATGATGATCTTGATGAAGATTTTCGGGCTGTGGTCGTGAGGCTTGTAGTTCCCCGACGTTTCGCCAGAGACTGCGTCTGGCATCCTCAAGGGTTGTCTTGAGACTGGCATTTCTGACGACTGTCTGTCCTATTTATACGTTCACCACGATGTGTTCGTAAGTTATATCTACCTTCTGATTGGTCAGCGTTAGGGAATTCCATTGCTCCAATGAGATTGCTGTTTGATGGTCTAGTCGACTGTACGTTATATCTGCCTTCTGATTGGTCAGTCGACTAGACCATCAAACAGCAATCTCATTGGAGCAATGGAAATCCCTAACGCTGACCAATGAGAAGGCAGATATAACTTACGAACACATTGCGGTGAACGTATAAATAGGACAGACAGTGGACAGAAATGCCAGTCTCAAGACAACCCTTGAGATGCCAGATGCAGTCTCTGGCAAAACGTCGGGAACTACAAGCCTCATGACCACGGCCTACAGCCCGAAAATCTTCATCAAGATCATCATAGCAACTCCGGCTGTGAAAGTCTACGTGAATACAATAATATTTATGTAAATACGTATTTTAATGGTGGAGAAATTGATACTCATGCCAGCTAATTTAATTGGAATTATCTTCCTCATCACTTCCTTCTTCTTGTTGATCAGTTTCCATATTTACGGCACCACCTTGTTCTTGTACCCATTGGTTTAAGGCTTCCAGAACAATGTTTAATAACAGATCTGCATCAATTTGTTCTAGTATGTCATACAACTGAAAAAGTCAATAATTGTAGTAAGTAACACTACAAGGCAATGTTATAAAGCCATTGAATTGAAATGCACACCTCACCTCATATTGAATTTTCTCACAGGGAGACATTTAGTAGACCATGTCAGTAAGAACCACCATTGAGGTTATACTATGTAAAAGTTAAAATAATAAAATATGTATCTTTGATCTAGTCGGCCATGGTGGACTAGAGGTTATGCTCCTTGCCTCTGGTCCCGAGGGTCGCGGGTTCAAACCCGGCCGGGGTCGATGGATTTTTTAGGATGGAAAAATCGAAGGAGCAAGTCCTCCGGGAGGGACTTTAAGCCGTGGGTCCCGAGTCTGAAGATTTTCAGGCTCGTAAAAAATCCTTAAGCCTGAATGAAAAGGCCTCTAAGCAAAATTTACCGAATTTTCCCGTCCTAGTACTATCTTGGTTTTCTAGACGTCAGTATGAGGCGGAACGCTGACCACGGACCACTCAAAAATGACATCTATACGAAAACAAGTGTAACTAAATTAGTATGGTTCAAATTCTTCCCTGTAGGGGGAGAGTGCCTAAATCTCTGTAAAGAGAAAACATAGGCTTACAATACAATACAAAATTTTTTATCAAAGTCATTCTCAACTCAGTAAAACACTTTATAGGTCTTTCGGAACTAATTCCATCATTAGCTTTTGAAAAAGTACTTGTTTGTTATGCATTGTTATTCATTCTTTAATTTTTATAGTAATTAGTTTAGACAGTTTATAATTAAAGTTCATTTATACAGATGATGGCTGGTTATATTGGATGTTTTGTTTATGAAGTTTTAGTAATAATGCTTTCATTATGGCTGCTGTAAGGTTATTGTTGGTCCATCTGCACTTATTATTCTATTTCTTGTTTTGTGAGTGTCCATTGTACCTGTTTTGTCTTTTACTATTATAATGCAGTTTTTCAAAAATTATATTATTTCTCTTTGGAATTTATTTATTAGGTCTTTTGTTATATTTTAATAATTATTTTCTTCTTTAAACTATTTTATCTTGTTTATATATTATTCTTCGTTTATTAATACAGTACAACCTGTCTATGAAGGAACATGACGGTTCCTTAAATATATTTCCGTCTTGGCAGTTTTCCATCTTGTAAAGGTTCCCAAATTGCAAGCTTGAATTTTCTCATGCAGTGTGAGGGTTTTACATGCATGCTTTAAAGACATAACGTATTGACTGAAATACAGAAATAATAGTGTATGTAACACAGCTCAGTTTGCATGACAATACAAAACAACTTTATTACACAAAAGCGAGAAGGAACTCAACTACAGGAAGACTGAAGAGTTTCCCAACTCCCTCACAGGCAAGGAAAAGCGAAGTATTTCCTGCTGTCACACATAAGCAAGGGTATCCTCGCAATACAATGGCTTCACAAGAAGGTAAAACGATATAATGCAGAAAGCATCAT
This sequence comes from Diploptera punctata, assembly GCA_030220185.1. Taxonomy (NCBI): domain Eukaryota; kingdom Metazoa; phylum Arthropoda; class Insecta; order Blattodea; family Blaberidae; genus Diploptera; species Diploptera punctata. The sequence goes on along the minus strand of JASPKZ010008026.1, from coordinate 556,218 downwards.
ATGCAGAATTTTCACGTGATGTCATTAATACTATTTAGAAATAATTAAGAATAATTTTCCATCTCACTGAGGTAAAGATTAACTATTAGTACTTTAAAAACCATTCTGTTTCTGCATTATGAAGGTTTCCGGCTTATACAGGACGATTTTACATATAAAATCGTACCGTTCTGGAGATTTTTTTCCGTCTCTACAGGTTTCCTTCTTATAAAGGTTTTGGCTAAGACAGGTTTTACTGTACTATGGCATTAGCTTTATCAGCTTTGTGTGTATTATGTTGTTGTTTTAATTTTTCTTTTAGATTTTTAAAATATTATTTTCTTCATTCCAATAACTTAGTTTAACCCCTCACCTTATTGGTACATTTACATGCCACATGCCATCTGGGCCTTAAAGAGGCACAATCTGTTGGGAGAGACGTTTGAAACTGTGGATCACACACATACTTTTTGACCAAATAAAAGGCCATTGAGAGCATCCCTGAATGAGTGATTAGCTCAGTGTCAGGGCCTACTCCAAGTCAATACAACATGAAGACAAAACACACCATTCATACGCACATTTGTACATGGAATCCATTTTAAGAGGAAACCTTACATCATTCTTATGCTGCCGCTGTGAGCAGTATGATCACAGTGTGGGAGACAAGTTGTACACAATATCCCAGCGGTTAGTTGCTTCAGTGTGTTGTAGTGGGACTTATGTCGCTTGTTGTCGTGTATTACATAAGAAAGTAATTGAAAATGAAGTATTTCGTGGAATGTTACTTATTGAGAAATAACCATAGAAGGCACATTTGGAGATTTTCTCAAAAATATCCTGAATGTATGATGCCTACAAAATCGTCCCTTTCAAGTTTGATGAAAAAGTGGCATACAACAGGTTCAGTTTGTGACGTACCAAAGAAGCATAAAACGCATGTTTTAACAGTAGAGAAACTTGAGGATATTCGGGTGTGATTAGAAGTAAGTTATAGAAAATTACTAAAATGTTTAGCACAGGAAACAAACATATCCCAGGGGTCAGCCCACAAAGTGACCAGACTGCTGAAATTTTGACCTTATAAACAAAGATTTGTGCAGGATCTTAAACAGGCAGATTTTGCCACAAGAATAAAGTTCTGTAATTGGTAGTAATAAGCCTTATGTGTAGGCCTATTTTTATCATCATCATCATCCTGCCAGGTATTAGTCCTAGAAGGACTGTTACGGACTGAGAAAGCGGTTTCGTGCCATCTTTTCATAGGTCGACCAAGTGACCGTTTCCCATTTGGACAGTAGTTCATTGTCTTAGGGATCCTGGATCTAGACATTCTTGAGACATGTTCTTTCCAGTTTAGCTGATATCTGGAGATGTAGTCCAGTATTGGTGACACATTAAGTTCTTGAAGGATTTCTACATTTTTCTTTCGATCCCATTTGGTGTAGCCAGCTGTTCGGCGCATAAATTTCATCTTACAAGCTGTTAGTCTGCTTTCATCTCTCTTCCTTATAGTCCATGCTTCACTCCCATAACATAGGACTGGTCGAGCCATTATTTGATAAAGACAGGCACGAGTTGATTTTTGCACTAATGAAGGTTTTAAAACTCTATTAATGATTCCCATTGATTTGTTGAATTTCACAATTTTCTCTGGTAAATCCAAATTTTCAACAAAAGAGAGTTTATATCCTAAATAAGTAAACTCATTAACTCTCTCTAAAATTTTGCTATTTAAACAAATTTTGCTTGGTATTGGGGATTTTCCGCAAAAGGCCATTATTTTAGTGTTATTGGTAGATATTTCCATTGAATATTTCTAGGCTATCAAATTTAAATTATGTACTGACTATTGTAAATCATCTTCAGATGTTGCTAGAAAAACAAGATCATCTGCAAACATTATTATATCTAATTTTAAATTTCTGTTGATAGTGATGCTTCCATGATTTGTTTCTCTAAAGTCTTTTACAATGGCATTCATATATATGTTAAAAAGTAGAGGGGAGAGGCCACAACCTTGTCTGACTCCTGAGTTTATTTCTTTCCACTGAGTTATTTTTTCTTTTATTTTTATTGCAATGGCCTATTTTTATAATATTCTAAATTAGTTGAGTTATTTGTATTTTGTTGCTTCTAACTGTCTTCATTTGCCGGTAGTAACAGAACATGCTCCCCGCCGGTGCAAGCATAATAGCGGGAAAAGTGAGAGCCACTGCAATGCTGTATAAAGGTTTCTGCTTAAAATGGATTCCCTGTACTAAACACAGTGAATATGTTGATGATTATGATGGGGACCATTTGTTTCTTAAAGTTTTCTGACTTTGTCTTACAGGTGAGGAAAATCCCTGAGAAAAAAAAAAACATCATGCAGGAAACTTGTACCAACCAGGGATTGAATCCGTGCCCGCTGCATACAAGACAGTTATGCTACCCTGAGACCACAGGGGTGAACAATTTTTAAATTCTGTTTTTCTTCCTTATTTACAGATATCAGTTTATTGTTTAAAATTAAAATATAAAATTATGGAATATTCACCTGAAAGGTCCGTCTCCTCAACTTAATTAATTATTTAACTGTAGTGCTTTCGGGACTTGTCCCATCATTGGCAGGATTCAAAACTGGTGTTTCACTGAAGATCTGGTAGAGGGGGTTACATGTATTGGGTTCATTTTCGTTTATCAGATTGTCGTTGTTGTTAGCTGCTTTCATGATTTCCTAGCTCTTCAAGTGAGGTTATCTGCGCTGGATTGAGGTTCCTCTGTGCATTGAGGAAAGATTCTAAGATAAATGTACTCGGAAGAGATGGAAACTTGATTGTTGAAAGCAGGCTCACAACCAATGACAATCTGATAAACGAAAACGACCAACCAATACATGTAACCCCCTCTACCAGATCTTCAGTGAAACACCAGTTTTGAATCCTGGCCGATAGGGGGACAAGTCCTGAAAAAAAAGCGCTACAGTTAAATAATTAAGTTGAGGAGACGGACCTTTCAGGTGAATATTCCATAATTTTATATTTTAATTTTGAATAATACCTCAACGGAACACATCATGAAACTTATAAAAGTTTGTTTATTTATTCAATGATCTTGGTGGTTTCATATTTTGTGTGTGTTTTGTTGGCTGTGTTAAGTTGGTTTATAGCTATTTCACTTTCAACAATCATATTTTGTTGTATTTCTTTTGTTGATCCAATGGAAATTGAATATCAAAGTTGGAATTTTGAAAAGACACCTCACCTACCAAGAGATTGAACATGTTCTGAAAAGTCTACAAAGTGTTTCAATGAAAATTTTGCTGAGTTGATGTATGACTGAGATCTCAGGTATATATTCTATTATTTAATCGTGTTCCCATCATCAATTAGTTTTCAAATGTTATATTGGCCATTTGATGTCTTTGAAGATTTTTTCTCTTGTGGTGAGTAGGCTTGTTCCTCCCATGTAAAAATTGCACAACAGTCAGAATCTAGTTGAAAATGGAGACAGAGGGCTACAAAATGTGTCCATGTGAGAAAATTTAATAAAATTTAATATCAAGTTTTTTTGAGTCTATAATCATCTTACCTCAATTTAGGGTTGAATGTTTGAACGCATTAGACAGTAAAAGGCGGTCTCTGCCGAGAAAGTTTTATCCAAATACATTTTGCTTACTCAGCTCAGAAATCTATTCATGCGATAATAATTGTAAGCTACCTGACGAGGTACCTTAAGATCATAGCTCAAGATAGAAACTTATTGTGAAAATCCCGATAGGAACCGATGTAGTTTGAAACCTTTGCAGCTTTTATCCAAGATGTCGGACCTTGAAGACTTCGGTCATGTTTTTGGTATACATGGAGAAGAGGAATTTGATAGAGTTTACCAAAGAATTCAACTGGAAGAACAGGAGAATCGGCGTAATATTGCGTGATGCAGACGTGTTTGTATACAATATTATTTGTGGGATGCAAGCGTAAATGCGTTCCTCTATAGCAGACGAAAATAATGGAAGTGGTTTTATTGCTGAGAATTCTGGGTAATTCGTTGCCAATATTACGAAAACGTCAACTTTCATGCATGACCGGTAAGTCGGCCGTTAATTCGATCTTAGCAATTGCTCACGGTGAGTCAGCTCAGCAGTGATTGGAAGTAAATTTGAGTAGAGACTAATGTATTTGCATGCGGCCATTAATGTTGATTTGTTCTCAAACATGTTTCAATATAATCTTCTTTATCATCCTCAACTTTGGCCAGACTGATGAGTTTTATGTTGTGAACCCTGCAGGGAGCAGATATCGACATCCAGGTTTCACAACATAAAAGTCATCAGTCTGGCCAAAGCTGAGGATGATACAGAAGATTATATCCAAACATGTTCAAGAACAAATCAACATTAAATTGAGGTAAGATGATTACAGACTCAAAAAAACTTGATTAAAAGAACCTCAAAATATTACTTCCTAAAATAAATAATTAAAATTTAATATTAAAATTCATTGGAGAACATTTTGTTTAAACAACTCACCTCATAGGATTCATGCTCCCATGATACCGTGGTTTCAAACACAGTCATGCTCATCTTCAGCCATAACTCCGCATGGCTGAAGATGAATATGACTGTGTTTGAAACTGCGGTATCATGGAAGCATGAATCCTATGAGGTGAGTTGTTTAAACAAAATGTTCTCCGATGAATTTTTATGATTATACCCCATAATGTTTACTTCCCAACATTAATTTATTATAAAATTTAATATGTTGGTTTTTCCAATTATTGGCTAAACTCTGAAATAACTAGAAAAACCAACAGAACTCAGAGTATGGGAAAAAATCTACATCCAGAAGAATAACAAACCACATCCCAAAATTAGCATTAAAATACAAACCCACATGCAAAAAAGACTTGGGCCAATCATAGAACATATCGCTCATTTGCTGCAACAACTTCATAACTAAAAAATCGCGATATTTTAGTTAATACAGTAAAACCTGTCTAAGAAGGAACGTGACGGTTCCTTAAATATATTTCCGTCTTGGCAGTTTTCCTTCTTATAAAGGGTTCCCAAATTACAAGCTTGAATTTTCTCACGCAGTGTACGGGTTTTACATGCATGCTTTAAAGACATAACGTATTGACTGAAATACAGACAAAATAGTGTATGTAACACAGCTCAGTTTGCACGACAATACAAAACAACTTTATTACACAAAAGCGAAACGGAACTCAACTACAGGAAGACTGAAGTGTTTCCCAACTCCCTCAAAGGTAATGTTAGCAGGCAAAGAAAAGCGAGGGATTCCCCGCTGTCACACATAAGCAAGGGTATTCCTGCAATACAATGGCAACACAAGAAAGTAAAATGATATAATGCATTAGTGTCATATGCAGAATTTTCACGTGTGGTCATTACATGCTTAAGAATAATTTTCTGTCTTACTGAGGTAAAAAATTGGTACTTTAAAAAGCATTTCGTTTCCGCGTTATGAAGGTTTCCGGCTTATACATGATGATTTTACATTAAAATCATTCCGTTCTGGAGATTTTTTCCATCTCTACAGGTTTCCTTGTTATAAAGGTTCCGGCTAAGGTAGTTTTAATGTATCATAGGGAGACTTGGAAAGATGTGTACTTTTAACTGGTAGAGTGTCATTTCTGAGCTTTTAAGGCTTGCCTGTAGGATGACAGGAGTGTCGTTTTGCCAAAACTACAATTCCTCTAGTGTGTTAACTGCAACACCGTTTTATCTCAGTTGTGAGTAAGTCATTATGTACTGACCTTCGTTACGTTCTCTGGAACAGTGACATATTTTGTGTTGTGACCATATTACTTCAAAGGTAAGATCACTTTCTATCTCGTTTATTAGAATGCATAATGCATTATTTTAATATATGACGCTGTGCATGTAACAATTGGAAATAATTATGTTTGACTTATTTAGTGATATGATGTTCTTGCAGAAAAGTATTGTCTCTATTGCAGTACTATTTGGTTTTAAGACGTTACAAAACAAAACATCCGTTTCTTAAACATAAGTTTCAGAAGTATGTGCTGTTATTACAGCCTTGCACTAAATAGTCTTTAATATTCATTATATTTGAAAAGAAAAATATACCCTAGACTGGGGTTTGAACCCAGGACCTTTGACTCTCTATGTCAATGCTCTTCCATATGATCTACCTAGGCCTCCAATCTAAACGTGTATTTTTCTCTTATACATAGTTAATTCCCTAACTCCAAATGCTACGAGCCGTTTCTACGATTTTTGCAAATGGCGGCTTCTTTATTAAGAAGAATTTTTATTGGGAATTTAAACATTACTTATAAAGCCAGTAGTGCTTCTTTCAGTGTTAATATTATTCGTTTTTAAACATCTTAATGAAGGACAAATTATATTTAAATAGAAAAATATACGCCTAGACTGGGGTTTGAACACAGGACCTTTGACTCTCTATGTCGATGCTCTTCCATTTGAGCTACCTAGGCCTCCAATCTAAACGCACATTTTTCTCGTAGGTAGCTCAAATGGTAGAGCATTGACATAGAGAGTCAAAGGTCCTGGGTTCAAATACCAGTCTAGGCGTATATTTTTCTTTTCAAATATAATTTGTCTATCAATAAGATGTTTAAAAATGAATAATGTTAACATTCAATATTCATGTTTTACTCTGAATTATTTACTATTATGTCAGTTATTGTTTTAATAATTTACAGTAATATATTATTTTATAACCATCGAACTGACTTGTGGCAGTTAGTATGAATGAGTAGTTATTGTTTACTTCATAGTATATTTTTATTTTCAGTGACAAAATCATGCAATCAAATAGCCAAGGAGCAAAAATGGTGGTAATCGCTTTAAAAATAGCAAGAACGAAATGTGGAAGAATGGCAGATAAAACATACTTCCTCTTTTCCTTCTGCAGAACTGCATACCAATTCAATGTCTACGGAAGTTCCTTCAATAGAAAGTGGTATGTTAATTAGCATTTAATTTTTGTTTTCGTAGTTATATCTTACTTATAGATTTATTTTGCTATCGTGTTTCTAACATACGTGTATATCATATTTATTTATTATAGTAATACCTTGTCTAATGCAGCACTGTTATTTTTAGCTGCTGCAGTAAAGAGCTTGGGGATTACGAGTAATACTTCATCTGTTGAATCCGAGATCAGGTTCTTCATCAAGCTAAAGATCATCTTCCGAAGATAATGACGATTTACGTTTTGACAACACGTATGTACCGACCAACGTTAATGGTGAGAGCTACAGTGATGGCAAAGCTAATGTGAACACAGGTAACCATGATGCCAACAATGACACCAACGCCGATATCGAAACTCCTTCAATTGCAAGTACGTCTCTTGGATCCAAACCGAGTACTTCCAGATTTTCCAACACTCCTCCTGTTGATCTTAACGAGTCCACTTAAAAAAAGGAGTGAAGCGTAAAATTAATGAGTATGCCTGGATAAGAAACCTTAATAAGAAATTTAGAAAAAGTAGAAAGTCATACGAAATTCACACTACAGGCAAAAGAAAAAGTCCGCGAAGAGAGAGAAAACTGAGACCTGCATTTACGGAAACGTTCAAGATGAAATGTTCCATGAAGTTCATTGAAGAGGAACGGATGCATATTTTTACTTCATATTGGGACTTGTGTGTGATTTAGAAAAACAACTGCAATTTATTGCAAATAATATGCAACCCATTCAACTTAAATATCAGTATGTGCATGTTGGTGGTACCAGGAATAAACGAGACAATAATAATGTCTTCTATTTCCGTCTTAACGATCAGAAAGTCAGAGTATGTAAATTGGTTTTTAAGAACACATTATATATAAATGATTGCCCAATTTGAACTGTGCAAGAGAAACGAAGCAAGATGGCAACAGTTGTATTGGAGGAGGATTCTTGCGTTGTTCGCTTTTTGAATAAAAGAGTTGCGTCACATGATAAAGATTTCATTTTTTATTCCGATAATTATGCGGGCCAACAGAAAAATAAGTTCATGGTCGCACTCGACCTGTACGCTGTACCTCACCTCCACATAACAAGCATAACCCATAAATACCTGTTCAGAGGACACACTCAAAATGAGGGAGATTCCGCACACTCGTTAATTGAACGTCAAGTGAAATGACAGCTGAAGGTTGGCCTCATGTACACGCCGGAAGTCATTCGTTGCTGCAATCCGGGCCGCCAAAATGACCGGAAAGTCATTTAGCGGTACGGAACTGTGCTTCGAAGATTTTTTCGATATTGAAGCTCTAGCAACTGAAATAGAGCCCCTGAATATGTCGCAGATAAAAATTGCTGCAAGTTCTCGACGTGGAATTCGAATCACCAACTTCCCCCCCTTTTTTTTAACGTCTTATAAGGATGACAACTTCATGGCAGCAGATAGCAGATATCATTAGAAATAAAAGAAGAAGAATAATAATATTACACTGACACGAGCATTTAAACACTAAACCTAAACTACCGAATAACAAGGATCAAGACCTTCTCGAATTAATCAAGGAAAACACCATACCTAAACTTTGTAACCCATTCTACGAGCAATAGTAATATTTTTTCTACTGTTTTTTTGTACTTTATCACTTGTACATACTTTTTGTACTTTGAAGGTACTTAACACATTTTTGTATTGTGATAAATTATAGACACTAAATATGCAATGAAAATAATAATTATTATTTCATTCACTGGACTTTGTTTCAATGTACTATTTTATGAATATCAGGTTTCTGGAAAAAAAATAATACGGTCACAAGTGGGATGTTTAATGATAAACTTTGAGTTATAACACATTTTGTTTTCATCAATAACGTCACAATTCTTCTTATGTCGCCTTACAAACTCATTTCTGCAGCAAAAACGTCATAAGTGGAACCTGCGGGTAATTACGAGGTTAGGAGGAACTGTATAGTATACATTTCAGCCATTGAGGCACGTGTACGTCATAACTGCATGTTACTAGACCAAATCGTGCCACTGTTTTATTTTGCATAATAGTTTCCAAAAACTTATACAGTATTTAAAACTTCAAAATGCTTTTCCTCAAAAATCGTGATTTTAGAGTTATGACGTTGATCTAGGAAATGAGCGATATGGCAAGGACAAGAACAACTACAACAACCACAACAGAACAGGTACTAAAAGACCTAAACCAGTATCTAAGTCATAATAATGATCATGAATCTAGCAAAGAGAAGAATTGTATAAATTAAGGTAGAATTTTTTATCACTCACCTCATATTGTTCTTCTTATTTGACTATAAAGTTGTTTCGGAACATAGTTTCTGTTCCATCGTCTGTATCGTCACGACCGTTGTTCTGTCGTCTTGAAGAGCTGTCCTTCTCTCCTTCCATTGGCTGACTGAAAAACCTCGAAACCAGGTCATTCTTACCGGGAATTTCAAAGTTCATCAATTTCTTCTTTTCGCTCTTTTGAATGTAAAGAGCAAAAAGAAGAAATTGATGAACTTTGAAATTCCCGGTGAGATTGACCTGGTTTCGAAGTTTTTCAGTCAGCCAATGGAAGGAGAGAAAGACAGCTCTTCAAGACGACAGAACAACGGTCGTGATGATACTGAGGATGGAACAGAAACTATGTTCCGAAACTAGTTCATAGTCAAATAAGAACAATATGAGGTGAGTGATAAAAAATTCTACCTTAATGAATATACCTCATAGTGAGAATTCCTAAAATAAGTAAGAATTGTATATATTATTTGATGTAAAAATATACTTATTAACAATTAAGGCTAGTATAATTGAATGGATTGGGAATGTAATCAGAAAGGATGGTAATATTTGTGTTAAAATAATTTTTAAAGGAAATCCAGGAATGAGAAGAGAATGAGTTCAAGAATTGAGAGTACATTACTAAGTTTGAGGTATATAACTTATTTGACAAACAGGACATAGAGAAATTTGTTAAAGGTCAATGTATAAGATGGCTAGGACACCTGAATAAAACACCAGAGACATGCATGCAGCTAAGAGCTGACGAGAAGGCAAATGTAGTAGTAAAGGAATTTATAAAGGTAATGCATTTTCATTTACATTGTGCATGGGCCTGTTTGGATGTAGGTAAATATTCTCTTCCATGAATAAAAAAACACACACATATACAGTGTTCTTCAATTATAACCTAATGGGCACACGGTGTTTTGCCTGTGTGCAGTTGGATGTGCCACAGCCGGCTTTGCTCCTACATAAACTATGCGTGTAAAGCATGTATAAAAATCTTATTATATTATAGTATACTAGCTAAAACCAAGCGTGCACTGCTATGCCTAAATAATGAAAATTAAAGTGTGTCTATGTTTAGTTGAATAAGTAAAACAAAAAAAAATATATTAATTAAATAAAAATATGGATTTTCATCAAGTAAACACCAACTCAATTTTAACATCTTACCTCATATTTCATGTTTTTCAAACACGGTAACTATAGTTTTCAAATGATCTTGTCATTCATTTTCAACCGCCATTATGACTACCGGATATTCGTTGGAATCTCCCTCTATAACGTTGCCATCTGGTGTTGATTTGATGAACTTCGAGATATCGTTGCCATCTGGTGTTGATTCGATGAACTTTGAGATGAGGTCACGTTCATCCGGAATGTCGAAATTCATAGATTTAAATTTGTTCTTCTGTATAAATATTTTCTCCCAAATAGTTTGTTGGAAGGTCATAGAATTGAAAAAGAAGCTAAACTTCTAAAACATTTGGAAAAACCTTTGGATTTGACAGTTTGGGAGAAAATATTTATACAGAAGAACAAATTTAAATCTATGAATTTCGACATTCCGGATGAACGTGACCTCATCTCGAAGTTCATCGAATCAACACCAGATGGCAACGATATCTCGACGTTCGTCAAATCAACACCAGATGGCAACGTTATAGAGGGAGATTCCAACGAATATCCGGTAGTCATAATGGCGGTTGAAAATGAATGACAAGATCATTTGAAAACTATAGTTACCGTGTTTGAAAAACATGAAATATGAGGTAAGATGTTAAAATGACTCATTAATTTATTAATTAAGAACCTCATAATGTGTTTCCCAATTTTAACTTTGAACCAACTCAATTGATTAAAAAAATTATAAATTTATATCCTAATTATTTTTAGATACCATATGCTGATTATGCAGCATTTCCCGGTAATCTACTTATCCTGATCTTCTTGGGATAAATGAGCTGAAAGACGAAAATGATTGTTTTTATATTTAGTTTGTTTAGTTCTTCCGATGTATGAGGATTTGTCTCATAAACTTTGTCTTTCAGGTTATCCCACAAGTAAAAATCACGCACTGTTAGATCAGGGGAGCGAGAGGGCTTTACACCACCACTTATCACTCTATCTTGAAACATTTCCCTAATTTTATTCATGGACATACTATATGAACAGTAGCAGAATCTTGTTGAAACTACCCATATGATTCCTCTTCTACTGTCAGTTCAGGAAAAAAATGGGGTCGACATGTAATTTTGGTACCTTTCCATTACAGTCTGCTCATAATATATTGGACCAATTATGCATCTAGCACTAACAGCACAGTATAACGTAAGACATTTATACATGCTTCACGCGCAGAGTTTATGTAGGAGCAAAGCCGGCTGTGGCACATCCAGCTGCACACAGGCAAAATGCCAATGTGTATGTTAGGTTATAAATGAAGAACCCTGTATATATATATATGTATATACACAAATACATAGAGGGTTACACACATATGTTCATTGATAAAAAAACATAAAAAATTAATATATTGTCGCTGTTACTCCAAAACCTCATAATAATTCCACCAGCAGCTAAATTTGAGCTTTTGAGTGTTGTGAACTCAAATACTCAATACTCAACTGTGTACGAAATCTTAATGAACAATGTGCAATAAAATCTTAACGAACAGTGTGTAATAAAATCTTAACCCAGATAACCCTAACATCCTTCTAGAAGGATGCAATACGTCAAGGGGAATTTCGTGTCACAACAATGTAGCTATTTATTTCATTGTTGTCAACTTTTAATATTCTGTTTCAAAATGGTTGTACATTGCAACAATGTAAGAACCATAAGTTTTTATTGAACCTGTGAACGAATGTATTGCAGTGAATGTTGTTGTAAGAAGATGATGACTGACTTGCATATAGAAAGGTAAGCATATTTCCTCAATGTCTTTACAATTTTTTTTTTCTGATTTGTAATATGGACTCATAAATGTGCATTATACTTGCCTGCAATTTAAAATAACACTCATGGAAATTATTTTGTTAATTATTGGCATTGATATTTTCAAATCCTTTCAGAAGGATGTCAGGATAATGTGATATAAATTTCTATTTTTCTTTTTTCAGAAAACCAATTACTTTGAACGATTTGCTTGACATATTAGATACTTGTGATGATAAAATACCTGAATCTGGAGTAGATGTTACATTAATGCCCCCTTTAAACGCCAATGATGACTTAACGGATGAAGATTCTGGCCCCGAAGATGACCCAAATATTGATAATTTACCTGCTAGTCAGTTGAATAGCTGTATGGAAGTAAGTCAGGACATTACTAATTTGACAAATAATACATCTTCTGTTTCAATAACACTAGAGTCAGAGTCTGGGAGTCGGACAGTTTCTGAATCTTCTCGTGCCCTAAAGCGTCGCTGCGTAGCTTCTACATCTGGAGCACGTAAGAGAGCCAATAGAACTTGGAAAAACAGTGATCTGCCAGTTGTACAGACGGAGTGGCCACTTATGTATGATGTTCCTGAGAACAAGTCAAAGACTCCACTGGAATATTTCACAACATTTTTTGACAAGGATGTTACTGCAATGATAACTAAATTTACAAATGAATACGCATCAAAGAGGAATATAATAGGAGAATGTACTGAACAACATGTAACTACATTCATTGGAATCCTACTCTTGAGTGGTTATGTCATTGTTCCAAGAAGAAGAATGTATTGGCAAAATGAACAGGATAGCTACAATGAACTGGTCTCTAATGCCATGTCCCGAGACAAATTTGATTTCATTTTCTCTAATTTTCATGTCTGCAATAACGATGACTTAGATAAAAATGATCGTTTCGCAAAAGTCCGCCCACTGTTGAATGAAAGAGATAAACGATCGCTTCAAGAACTATGCACCACATGAGCAAAATCATTCCATTGATGAGAGCATGGTGCCCTACTATGGTCGCCATGGATGCAAGCAATTTATTCGAGGTAAAGTAATTGTATAAACAACCGGACCACGGCCTATCAGCCCGGAAGACAAACCTAATATGGATTAATTGTATAAACTTTTATTTTCTAGCTCATATGTTTGTATCTCGTACATGCTCTTCTAATAATATTCTATCTTGTTTCAGGCAAACCGATAAGATTCGGTTATAAGTTCTGGTGTGGCGGTACCAGTAACGGATATCTAATTTGGCTAGAACCCTACCAAGGAGCTGGCACCTGCAGTGAAAAATATGAGGAAAAGGGAATGGGATACGGGGTTGTCACGACATATGCTGATCAGCTTCTCCCCAGAGTGCCATACACACTCTTTTTTGATAATCTGTTTACAAGTATGGATCTACTGATAGATCTAAAAGAAGAGGAATACTAGCAACAGGAACTATTCGAGGGAATCGTATAGATAAGTCATGCAATTTGTCTCCACCTGAAGCTGTGAAAAAAAGAAAGCAGAGGATACGTTGAATGTCTCTCTGATAAATATGCAGGAGTTTCAGTAGTAAGGTGGCATGATAATAGTGTTGTATCATTAGCCACTAACTTTGACACTATCCAGCCCCTGCACAAAGTTGCAAGATTTTCAAGACAAACGAAGAAAAATATTCAGGTATCACAGCCACACGTAATACATAGTTACAATAAGTATATGGGAGGAATTGATCGTGCAGATCAAAATATTTCTCTCTATAGAACGCCAATAAGAGGAAAACAAATGGTATTTTCCCATTATTGCCCATCTAATTGACGCTGCGGAACAAAATGCTTGGAGTTTATACAGGAAGGATGGAGGCAGTCTACACCACTTGTCATTTAGGCGTCGTGTTGCAAAGGCGATATTGGAAAGCAGTAAGAGAGTTATTACTTCTCGAGGTCGACCATCTAGTTCCTCCAAAGTAGACTCCAGATATGACGGAATGGAGCATTATATTTCAAGTTTGCCAATTGACTCTAGAACATCTAAGAAAAAGCAACTGAACTGTAGGCAGTGCAGCATGAAAGCAACAACAGAGTGTGTTAAATGCAACATAACTCTTCATGTTGACTGTTTCATTACCTTTCACACTAAATGAACACTGGACAATACACTTACAGTAAGGTAATAGTCTTGTAATGTGTTATTTTCTCACTTGTTCTATTGTAAAATAAGTTACTTTACATAAAACATTGCTTTCAACAACTCAATTCTAGTTATATGCAAATATAAACTTATTGATATCATATTATCCTAACATCCTTCTGGAAGGATGGTGCACCATTCGTGAACCACAATGGATAATGAGTTGAAACCAAGTATAATTAGTTATATGGGACCTCAATACAACATATTCAACTAAATTATTTTTAAAAAATTTAAAAAATAATTCAGGCATATCTGGGTTAATGAACAGTGTGTAATAAAATCTTAATGAACAGTGTGTAATAAAATGTTTATTGAACATTGTTCATTAAGATTTTGTACATAGTTGAGGATTGAGTATTTGAATTCACAAGACTCAAAATCTCCAATTTAGCTGCTGCTGGAGTTAAGAAGTTTTGGAGTAACAGCGACGACATGTACAAACACAATAATACACATCTACACTAATACATAGAAAGACAATGTGTGCAGATATAAAAAATAAAAAATCTCTCACTTTGTACAATAATAAAAGAAAACTTGATACAGAACAGTTTTAAAAAAAAGATCCCACACATGGACATGCACATACAGAAAGCAAATTTAAGGAATGCATGACATATTACTAGAGTCATAGGATTTCTATCACATGCATCTTAGTACTGTGTGTCCTGAAAATATTAGTTGCATTACTAATATAACATTTTAATGCGATAGTTTTTTTAACCTTTAAAAATAAATTATGTTTTTAGTTATTCTCAAAGAATTTAAGTACTTAAATTTAATTTCCTTCTGTTACTTTATTCAGGAATTTGACAGTTTAAGAATAATTTAATCTGAAAAAAAAATTGAGTGCATTAATGTAAAATAGTACAGTATATAATTAACACTTTGAGTCAGGCGGTGGTACTAGTACTACGGCATTTAAATGACACTGAAGCCAGAGAAAATTAAATCCCTCGGCATTCCTGTGCCGGCAGATTTAAAGGGATGTTTTTCTGGTTCAGAAAAGCACCCCTGTACATCTGCCGGCACAGGCATGCTGAGGATTTAATTTTTTCTGGCTTCAGTGTCATTTAAATGCCATGGTACTAGTACCACTGCAGGACTCAAAGTGTTAATAATTTTACAGTGTTATACTTTATTACATGATTAACAGATATATTAATTGCATAACACTGTAAATGAGTTTACATTGTATGAGTTTCATATGCTATTTTTTTATACAACAGAATTATAAACGTATATTAAAAAATAAGTAGATAAATAAATTCAGTAATATCTTGAATTTATAATAGATGTAAACACTGAATACATAATCTGTGAAAACAAAAGAGCAAAATATTATGAAACTAATATTATAACAATTTTTGGCAACAATAAAAGCTTCTTATAATTCTGGTATATAACAATAATTATTTTAACTCACATGATATATTGAAAGTTGAACTTCTTATTTGCTGTCCAAGAGTAGTTGAGGAATTCGGTCTCACTAGCTTCAGCGCCTTCTCTACGAATTCTTATTATTGAACTGACACAAATACATAACAATGTAAAGAGTTATTCGTGAATTTGCTAGTTTCACTGTGTGTCGTGCTTCCTCACCACTAGCATGTATAACTCTTCTAATAATTTCCTGGTCCTCACTGTGTATTTTTTCATCCTTTTTTCTACTGTGATTCCATTATAAAACATTTTATACGTATATGAAGTTTATGTGCCTACTAATATTTCCACAAACTTAGTTATTTTGATGAATAAAACACAATCTTTATAAACACTGAAACAATATTAGTAACCACAACACATGTGCAAATAGAACACAATCTTTATGAACACTGTAATGAAAATGAAACAGTTTTAGTAACCGCAACACATGGATGAATAAAACAATCCTCATAAACACTGTACTGAAAATGAAACAATGTAAGTAACCACAACACATGGATGCAATAAAATACAATCTTTAATAAACACTGTAAAAACACTTGCACTGCCCATTAACAATTTCAATAACCACAACACGTGAACGATAAAACACAATCATTATGAACACTGTGATTAAAATGAAAGAATTTCAGTAACCGCAACACGTGGATTTTTAAAATGCAATCTTTATAAACACTGTAATGAAAATGAAACAATATTGGTAGCTGCAACACATGGATTCTTAACACGACTGTGCAAGAAAAGAGCACACATTTTGTGAATGATTAATTACTGCCTAATGCATAGAACCATGTGCACCAGGGATTTACAGCGACAACAGCCTCCCTCTCTTCATGCCCCACTCACCTTGTCAGCTCATAGCTGTACTATTATGAATGTCAAAAGGAAGGATTATAATAGGAGAAATAAAGGAAGACCTAAAATAAGGAGGATGGATGGGAAAACTAAGGATTTTGAAATAATGGGGATCTGAGGCAGAACAGACAAAGATGAAAAGCTGTTATCAAAGCAGCCAAGACCCACCCACGTTTGTAGATGAAGACGATGATAGAGAGAGGATGGTCTATACCCTGTTCGCTCTTAAAGTGATCCTCGTCAAAACAAAACCATGTGATCTGCTCTCTTTTCATTGGTTATGAACACCGACGTACGTTGTAGAAGCAACAAGTTCGGGAAAAAGCAGTTCCCTTCGTTAAATTAAAAATATATCCTCTGAATATACTTCTTATTCTTCGTGAATGAAAATAATAATATTCAAAACGTACAAAATGTTCTAAAATATACCTAATCAATAATTAGAACTTAAAATAGTTTATTACAATTGGCTGACGCATGTGAGTCATGCTTCAGTCGATTCTCATGAAACAAAATGGCAGATAGTATCGAGTCTTCTGTTGCTGTGCTGTCATCTCTCTGTCAAAAGTGACAGTAATTGTGGTGCGAATGGCAGAAGGATATTGCTTCCACAACGTACGTTGGTGTCCATAACCAATGAAAAGCAAGCAGATCACATGGTTTTGTTTTTGACGAGGATCACTTTAAGAGTGAACAGGGTATAGACTGAGATGTCTGGATTGTGTGGATAGGACCGAAATAGCTTAGGAGTTAGATGATGGACGAATGTGTTAGTCCATGTAGTTCTGCCTGGCCACATTTCTGGGATACCATGTGTTTATTCTGTAGGTCCACCTGCTTCCTTTTCTCCTAGCAACATGGTCGTTAAATCTCTATTTGAGGCATTCTGCTATGGTGATCATGTCTCTGATGCCTGTCTTCCTCCTGAGGTATCTTTGCATGTCCTATCATTTATCGTCACTTGCAATATCTTACGAATGATTTCATTATCAAGTGCTCGACATTAGATACCAACCACCATATCTTACCCTCCAACTTTCATTACCAAATTTGTATCATTTGCTATGTTTTCCAGTTAGTGGCCATTGGCAGTACACATTTCTCTAATATTTCTAATTTTAGGGTTCTCTGTGATGCATCGGTTAGGATATTCTTCAGACTCGAGAATTTTATTCAGGGTTATCCAATTCTTGTTTTGGTTTGCTTCTCGATGTTCATGTGGATGATGGAAATGATAATTTGTTAAAGAAATATGGTGGGTCATTGGCCAAGATGAAACTTTCTACTGAAGGATGCACATAGTATGTGGAAGTGAAACTTGGGTTGTAATAAAGAAAACTGAAAATATATCAATATATTTTAAAGGAAAATACTATGAAGTGTATTTGGGGAGATTTATGAATTGAATTACCCAATCTGAAATGGCCCCAACTACAGAAAACTAAATTTTACAGGAAAAGGTTTTTTTTCTTCATCTTATCAATGAATTGGGTTGGTTATCTATGTGTAATTCAATGAAGTTTCTGATGATGATAAGGTGTGTGACTACCTCAACTATAATTTAATGCTATAAAACAATTTTATAATTTGTATAGAGAACCACAGGTGTCAACAATAATACAATTGAAAAGTTTACAATGGGCTGGACATGTACAAACAAAGCATCGCCAAGATAGCCATGGAATGAATATTTGATAAATAACTTGTTGGAAAACCTAAGAAATGTTGGTTGGAGGCTGTAAAAAAGATGGTGAATAGTAGTTAAAGTTTAGGAATTGGAAAGAAAAAAATTATGGACAAATAAGAATTGAGGAAGATCATGGTGCATGTTAGTTGTAGTACCATTACTGTTATTAGTAGAGACCGGATGTTAGGGAAAATGCCTACAGTTATTTATTATAGATATTGTAAAAGTGACTTCATATAAGTTCATACCAACGACCATAGAGTTGTTTTCCATGAAGTTTATTTTGCCTATAAATGCCTATTTCAGCTTACAATGCCTATAAATGCTTATTTGCCATTTTTCTCTAAATTTACTTAGTATTTCAATGAAATTAATTGAAATGGACAAACTTCTCTACGCATATCTATTATTTTTTATGTTGATAACACTGAATTCAGTCTGTAGACCTCGTTCACAAAAATGTGCTTCAAAGACAAAGTTGTGCGACAAGTGTATGTGTGTTTTTTTTTCCCTTTAGAACAGTTGTTTCACGATGCCTAAAGAACGGACTACAGTAAAAGACGAACTGACCAATTTCGTGAAAGAATTTGGTGCAGAAATATCCTCAAGTGACATTGTTTTGCAAAGTGTGTAAAATTTCAGTGAATTGCGTGAAGATGTGCCATGTTTCGCAGCACGTACACACTGCAACTGCAAAACGTAAGTAGGCCTATGCTGTCTGTATAAAGGCAAAACAAGTTTCAAAATCATCTCTGATATCTTCGTATGCTCTTGAAAGCATATGTTTATATTCTAAACATAAGGTTGTAAAATTTTATGTTGTAGTCAATTTTTGTAAGAGCCTATTTTGATTTTTTGAGTGGCTATATTAATGATTTTTAGTGCCTTTTTGCCTGCCTATTTTGAAATTTTTAAGTGCCTAACATCCGGACTCTTGTTATTAGTGATGAAGAAATGACTACACACAGATACAAAGAGAAAAGTAGAACAGAGAGAAATTGAGAATACTGATTAGATTAGTCAACATCATCATCATCCTGTCAGGTATTAGTGTAGAAGAGCTGTTATATCCTGAGAAAGCAATTTTCATTCCATATTATCAAGAGGCAACCCAATGAATGCTTTCAATTTTGGTGACATTTCTATTTTGTCACACAGAATCTGAAAGAGAGTTGTTATAGGAGTAAAATTCACTGTGAATATTTTCATATTTTTTTCACTTGATCTATTGTTTATTTAAGTATGAAATTTAAACTTTACGCTCTTAGCTTGTCGGATACCAGTGATGTCACCCATAATATTAGTACTGAGTTTTGCTTGATGAATCTGTAAAAAAAAAGAAAGTAAATTTTAAATATGTAATATCCAAATGATAAGCCAAATTAGTCTTGTGTTGAGTGGAAAAATGTTAATAAATACTGCTGATTTTGACATTCCTTTCTTCTTCTTTATAAACTGTATCCTGAAATGTTAGTGTTAAATCATAACTAGAGACCAGATGTTAGGGAAAAATGTTAGTGTTAAATCATAACTAGAGACCAGATGTTAGGGAAAATGCCTATAGTTATTTACTATAGACATTGAAAAAGTGACTTCATATAAGTTCATACCAACGACCCTAGAGTTGTTTTCCATGAAGTTCATTTTGCCTATAAATGCCTATTTGCATTTTTTTTTTTTAAATTAACTCAGTATTTCAATGGAATCAATTGAAATGGACAAACTTCATGGCACAAATCATTTCATGGAAGTTTTCAAGTGTTCTTTTTTATAAATTCCCCTAGCTTAGATTATTTTAGGGTAAGGATGGCAATAACTCAATAACCTAGCAGGTAGATAGTTTCCCCCTCAATGCACTCCCATTATTACACATCAAAGTTAACTGTTCATGGGCGGAGGGGAAGAGTTTTAGCGCTAGTATCGCTGATCTACTGGATCTGTGGAAGGGATGTAGGAGAAAACTGTACATCCGATCACGTATTGAAATTTTTCAACTTCAAATGTGGGGGGAGAATCTCTAAACATGTGTGAAATATCTTAACATGGTTGTCAAATTAGTCATTTAAGCACGGAACGCTCAAGCGGGTCGGATCATTTAAAATCACAGTATTTGTCGTCTCTCTGTTACTAGCCTCACAATAAATCACATGCGGCAACATGTAATGAGAAGGGCAAGGAAGGGACAGCTCATTCCTAGACGTAACCCCAAAACTAACAGCGTTGTCAAGTTAGTCATTCTGTCACTGACTGCGCAGAACGACGGATCATTAAAATACATAGTATTTGTCAGCTCTCTACCTTCCAATCAAACAACATAATACAAAGGACAGGAAGTGGCAACATAGTAAGGAACAGAAAGAGAAAGACAGTTTGTTAGTTAACATATTTTCCGCCTGCACAAAACACTTGGATGGGTAATAGTTAAATATTGTATCCACCTCATGCATTCCCGTTAAGCAAAATAGCCCTAAGCTATGTCCCATTGTATTATGCTCTTGCTGTAAGGCTTGGAGAAAAGTTATTTGCTTCTTTTCAATACAAACATTGCTGAAAGAGGGTTCTGCTCTTTGCAAAAAGGCAAAACAAATTCCAAAAGCATCTCTGATATCTTGGCATGCTATTGATAGCATATGTTTATATTCTTAACGTAAGACTGTAAAAAGTTATGTTGTAGCCCATTTTTATAAGAGCCTATTTTGAATTTTTTAGTGCCTATATTAATGATTTTTAGTGCCTTTTTGCCTGCTTTTTAAAAATTTTTAAGTGCCTAACATCCGGACTCTAATCATAACTTTCCATTGTAATAAAACACATGCTTCTTTAGGACTAGTGCTTAAAGTAGGACACCTGTAGTTCAAATCTCAGCTCAACTAAAAATTATCTTACATTTTGAACAGATTCATGATATAGAAACAGTTATCATACCAATTGAAGGCAATTACTACAATGCCCACTTAATATTTAGCATATAAATTGATTAAACTACTGAAATTTGACTGGTTATAACAGGAGATTTGTTTGCAGCATAGATGAGTAGAGTTAGGCATCATGCCTTGGTGCAGAGCTATGGGACATGTGCAGGTTTGAGTTCCCATGGGGGAATACATTTTTTCAAGGATCGATCTTTCACCGTAAAAATACAACCGTCAAGAAATGCATACATGGGTTCAACTGGGGTAAAAAGACTGCATAACAGTGAATTACATGGTCTTTATAGGAAGCCAGTCCACTGCTGTGGTCTCAAGGTAGCGTGCTGCCTTGTCACGCAGTGGGCCCGGGTTCAATCCCTGATCGGGGCAGTTTTACGGGGTGAGGTTTTTATCGGGGGTTTTCCTCACCTGTAAGACAAATGTCAGGAAAACATTAAGGCCCAAACAGTCCCCAAAATCATATGGCCATCATCATCATCCTTCACCGGTGTGGAAAGCAACGGGAAGCTACCACACCTACAATTCCCTAGTAAAGCTCCAAGCATAGCATGAAAATGCTATGATTGCAGTGAAGGACCTGCCTTTGGGCAGAATTACTATGGATGGTTGGTTGGATAGGAAGCCAGATATAATGAGAACAGTTAAGTCTCATAGACTGCAATGGGCAGGACATGTGGCACAAATTGGGAATGAAAGACATGCATGGAAGCTTCTTGTAGGAAAACCAGAGGGAAAACGCCCAGTTGGTAGACCAAGATTGAGGTGGGAGAATAACATTAACTATGATTTGAGGGAAGTAGATTATACAGAGGATGATTGGAAAACATTGGCTAAGGATAAGGTTGTATGGAGGTGGGAGAATAACATTAACTATGATTTGAGGGAAGTAGATTATACAGAGGATGATTGGAAAACATTGGCTAAGGATAAGGTTGTATGGAGAGCTTATGTCTGTGCGGCCATGAACCTACGGGTTTGATAATGCCAGTGAGTTAGAGTTAGTTAAGGATTTTTGGCCAGTATGGGATTGGTACCCACCCAGCATCGTGAAGTATTTTTGGTAGCTACAGTAAGCAGCAACTCCAGGTTGAGTAAACCAATTATAAGTGCTGAGCGACTTCACCACATATCAGCCTTATTCTGACTGATGATCATCCAATGGCACATGTGGATGTGAAATTATTACCCAGCTGGTAGTCCAAGCTCCTTTTTTGTCACAACATGCAGTTTAGTTAGTATAGAGGATGAAAGTTAAAAATTAAATTGTACCTGTTGGTAGGTGCCGTCATCCTCAACTTTGTTAAAATATTAGATTAGATTAGATTTATTTAGCCTGGTGGAGTTAAGGCCATGTGCCCTTCTCTTCCACTTACCAGGACAAACATATATTACATCAGAATATAACAATTTGAATTAACTCTAATATTAAATACTAAATAAAAATTTGATCAAAAAGATAATATCTATTATATTACGACCTATAATGCAACCAGTTAATATTAGTTAAAATTAAGACTAAAACTAATAATAAAATGTATACAAGCAAAACATATTAAATTGTCCCTGTCTAATGTGTATAAAAAACAAAGAAAAATAATATGATATAGAAAACTAATTTTACGATTATACAATATTTAAAACAAAGCAAAGGAAAATATTTGTTAATCTTAATATTATTTTCATAAATAATTGAATTTATTAATGGTTAAAAGAATACTATCAGTGAGGTGTATAAGTTAGTTTGTTATTAAATAATTCTTTAGTTTGTTTTTGAAGGATGTTATAGTTCGACAGTCTCTGACATAGGGCGGAAATATTGTATATAAAATTAACTGGAGCACTTTTGGAAGTTATCTTCCATCTTCTGCAGGTTGAGTTTCTGCTACTTGTTGTTGTGTACAGTGATGTATACTTCAACTGTTGTAGCAGCTACAAACAGTTAGAGTATATATCACCATACACAACAACAAGTAGCGGAAACTCAACCTCCAGAAGATGGAAGATAACTTCTGAAAGTGCTCCAGTTAATTTTATATAAAATATTTTAACAAAGTTGAGGACAACGGCACCTACCAACAGGTACAATTTAATTTTTAACTTTCATCATATGACTTTACCTCAACGGAATTTGATATGAATTTTACTAGTATTAATAGTATAGAGGAGTTGCAGACAAATTAGAGATAGGAAACATAGGGTCCCAGACAAAATATATCTGAGTTACCACTTGTTAAATTATTCACATTTGATCTTCATAATGGATTTTAAATCTAAACAACAAAAAATGGTAACAATAAATCGTGGTGTCAGACAAGGGTGTCCTTAATCACCTTCTCCTTTCAATTTTTATATAGACAAAGTTGTGTTAAAGTGGCAGATTAATTTAAATAAACATTTAAAAATAAATAATAAACTGTTGGATACAATATTATTTGCTGATGATCAAGTAGTGATTTCCAGTTCAGAAGATGATCTACAAAGAGCTATTTTTAATTTGGAAAAAATAAGTGCCAATTACAATTTTAAAATTTCAAAGAATAAAAATAAATTTTTTCATTTAAAGGACATGATACCTTAAGAGCAAACATAGTAGTTGATAATAACATTTTATAGCAGGTGAACAGTTTTAAATATCTGGGCTTCAATTTATCATATGTTAAAATTGAAGATATTAATGACAAAATAAATCAATTTAAACTAATGTATGACACTATTAAAAGAACACTTAAAAACACAAGAAAGAAAACAAAAATGAAATTTTGTAAAGTAATGGCTGTTCCTGTATTGATGTATGGATCAGAATGTTGGACGATCACTAAAAGACAAGAACAAAGATTGGAAGCAGCTGAGATGAGATTTTTAAGAAATGTAGCAGGATATACTCTGCTGGATAAGAAAAGAAATGAAGATATAAGAAAGGAACTTAATATATTCAAACTTACCGACCGAATAATTAAATATAGGAACGATTGGAAAGAACATATTGATAGAATGCCAGAAGGAAGATTTTCAAAATTATTGCTAAATTATAAACCACACGGAAGGAGAAATGTTGGACGCCCACACAGAAGATGGTCTGAACAATTTTAACAATTCTAGCTTCCATGAAACTGGAACGAGCCAACGGGCTTAATCTTCATAATGCAATATTAAAATTATAAGGTATGAAATAGCTTTGGACATTAATTAGAGATTGGGTAAAATCCAATTAATTATTGGTATCTAATAGCCATATTTTCAAAATTTAGGTTTTGAACAATTTCATTATTTGGCAGCAACTCTGTGTAACATTCTGTAAAAGCTGTTGATTAGTTGTTAATAAATGAGTTTCATCCAATGTATGATTAAAGACCAAAACCATCTCACACATTTCCATACTAACTAAACTAACTCACTGGCACTATTGAACCCATAGGTTCATGGCCGAGCGGACATAACCTCTCCATACATCCCTATCCTGAGCTAATGTTTTCCAATCATCCCCTGTATAATCTACTTTCCTCAAATCATGGTTAATGTAATTTCCACCTCGTTCTTGGTCTACCAACTGGGCGCTTTCCCTCTGGTTTTCACACATTTCCATACTCTTATTTACTTTTAATATCGTATTATGAGTATTAGATGCAACTGTAACCGAGATTTCTTTTGTGAGATTCTGGGTTCCCTACCTCAAATTTTATGCAACCTCTCAATGAACAGCTAAATTTCTTGCGTTTAATTCATTCACACCCTGTATCATGAAATTAAAAGTTATAAAATGCGTTATAACGGAATTATTCCAAATTGCGATTGTCAAAGTTTAGGTTGGCTGGTATTGTGTGTTTCGCTAAACAATCGAAATATTGTCAAAAATATGTTTTAATTGTAGTGGCTCACTGAGGGATTTTGGCGTATAGCTTCTAACTTACATTTTCTTATTATTACCAATCTACTAACCCTCACTGTTATTTCAATTTTTGCTATGTGAAAGTTATGATAGAGGATAATGAATTAAGATGTTCTCACATTTCTCTGCAGAAATGGTCTTACTCGCTTCCGTGGCTGTACGTAATTGAAATGTCAAAACTACCAAAATGCTAAAATGTCGTGTTTGGTTGTATAATTGTGTTGCTATTTATCTTTGTTCGCGAATACAGGATTATTACTCAAGCAAAAAATACAATAAATGAGACCGATAACTTTAATTTCACTTCATAAGTATACTTACAATGTTTTTCGCCTAAAAACACATATATTTCTGCTGGTTTTCAATCTGATATATTTCGTTAGGTCTATTCCCTAAAATAATTTAACATGTCTTTATATCAGAGTTGACGTAAAAGCAATTCGAGATAACATAGAGTATTGCCTATACATACATAATTGTTTAAATTGCTACACTTACTTATTTTATTAATTCATAACACTGATTAGAAGGTTAGGGCATAATTTACTTACTTTTCAGTCAGTAAAACGATCCGTCTTTCCAAAATGTGTTAACCACCAAATTATCGGTTTGCGTATCAAAATCGTTTCACAAGGTCGTGATTTCAATCTTATTGTAATTCAGGCAACATCTGATCGTGTAATTTGGGATGAATCAATATGGCGGACCTGACCATCGAATGTGGGAGTTCGTTAACTTTGTTCTCAATTAAAGGGTTCCTTTACGTGCAAATAAATTTAATACAGTGACCATCGGTCTGGTTTCCTCATCCTAAGTGCTACTCCCCCAAAAACCCATCAATTCCGATAAGATTTGATCCAAATATTCTAATTGAAAACAGTAAAGTTTGTATGAACGATGAAATAATAAACGAAAGATAAATGAACTATTACATCGTTCTTGTTCATTTGAACCCAAATATTCTAATTGAAAATAGTAAAGTTTGTATGAACGATGAAATAATAAACGAACGATAAATGAACTATTACATCGTTCTTGTTCATTTGAACCCATATATTCTAATTGAAAATAGTAAAGTTTGTATGAACGATGAAATAATAAACGAACGATAAATGAACTATTACATCGTTCTTGCTCATTTGAACTTAATTATATTAAGTAAAAAAGAAAAAGTAATTCCACTTTTTGCTACTAAATACCTCTCTTTCTCCTTTTATTCTATTTTATATTACACCTTAATTCCACTTATACCATACAATTATTATTTTACGCAATTCAAACTACATTACTGCATATTATAATTGCAACTCACACTTACCCTGGATTTAAGGGAGATTCGAATCTTTTGTTCTGTAGAACCGTGCCTTAACGCTTTTAGCTAATTAGCAACGTTGGAAAACTAAAATTTGCACTAGCCTTATGTTATTAGTTTGGTTTTTAGAAATATAAAAATACATTTCAAGATTTTTCACGACATGAAATTTCTTTCATGTGATAGACCTAGTGGTCTGTTACGACCTCAATCCAGCGTTTGAAGGGTCTGCCCAAAGATCTTTTGCCTGGTGGCTGGTAATTTAAGATTTGACGCGGTATTCTTGTTCTGCTCATTTTTCTTACGTGAGATTTCCAGTTGTTTCTGTATTTTTGTACATATTCCATGACTGTTTGTAATTCATTTAGAATCTCAGAATTCATTTTATGGTCTGTTCTTGAGTAACCTGCAGTACGTCTCATAAATTTCATTTCTGCCGCAGTTAGTCTTTGTTCATCTACACTGCGAATTGTCCATGCCTCACTGTCGTAACATAATATGGGCCTCTATCCATCCATAGTAATTCTGCCCGAGGGTAGGTCTTTCACTGCAATCATAGCATTTTCATGCTATGCTTGCAGCTTTACTAGGGAATTGTAGGTGTGGTAGCTTCCCGTTGCTTTCCACACCGGTGAAGGATGGTGATGATGATAATGATAAGGATGATGATGATGGCCATATGATTTCGGGGACCGCTTGGGCCTTAAAGATTTCCTGACATTTGTCTTACAGGTGAGGAAAAACCCCGATAAAAACCTCACCCAGAAAAACTGCCCCGACCGGCATCGAACCCGAGCCCGCTGCGTGACAAGGCAGCAAGCTACCTCGAGACCACAGCGGTGGACAATAGAATAGAATAGATTTATTTAGAATAGAATAGATTTATTTAGCCTGGTGGAGGGGTCTGGCCAGTGTTTTATAAATTCTAGTTCGTGTGTGTTGCTGTACTGTGTTTGGCTTGAAAATATTATTTATAATTCCTGTTACTCTGTAAAATTTTATAATTTTTGACTAAAATCTTTTTCCTCTTCTTATGTAACTTGATATCCGAGATAGTTAAATGTGTTAATTTGTTCTAATATTTTATTATTAATAACAATTTTACTGTGAACTGGGTCTTTTCCTAGGATAGCCATGACTTTAGATTTTTCTCTTGAGATTTCCATGTTATAGTTCATTGCAATTTGGTGACCAGATTGGACTGAACATTGTAGGTCGTCTTCTGAATTCGGTAAATTGTTCCTAATATTGAAAAATAGCGAAATTAATTGTTTCTAGCAAAGAAAATCTAGATATTACTAACTCACTGCCACTATCGAACCCGTAGGTTCATGGCCGTGCGGACATAAGCTCTCCATACATCCCTATCCTCAGCTAAAAGTTTCCATGCCCATCTTTCATTCACAATTCGTCCCATATGTCCTGCCCATCGCAGTCTACGAGACTTAACTGTTCCTATTAGGCCTATATCTAGTTTCCTGTAAAGATCATGCAGCTCACTGTTAAGTTGTCTTCTCAATTCGCCTAATCTTTCTTTGGTCCAAAATTTTACCTAAGAATTTTATTCTCAAATACTTGTAATATTTTCACTTTCCTTAAATTAAAGAGTCCATGTTTCGAATCCATATAATATTACGGGGAGAATAACAGTTTTATTATTTTCAGTTTAACGTTTTTTGAGAAGAGTCCCTGTAATGCACCATAGCATGCATTTACAGAATTGAGCCTGTGTTTAATCTCTTTGTATATTTAATTCAGCCACGTCTTCAAAATTTTCCTCATTTGTCATTAACTGTTCATTTCCATTAGTTAATGTATTAATGTGTGCAAATAAGACGAATAATAACAACCAACAAGTTCATTTCACATTTGTGGATTTAGAAAAGGCATATGGCACTGTACCTTTACAAAAGTTGTGGGATGCATTAGAAGATATGGCCATAAACGATACAATTATTAATGCAATAAAAATATTGTATAAAAATACAGTATCTAAAATTAAAATTGGAAAAAATATATATCAGAAGAAATTTAAGTAACAAAAGGCCTTCGTCAAGGTTGTAGCATATCACCAACATTATTTAAGATATTTATACATAAAGCACTGTCAAACTGGAGCAAAAAATGTTCAGGAATGGGAGTACCAATTGGAGATGGATCAACAGATACAATATATACACTGTTATTTGCGGATGACCAGATAATAATTGCTCAAGAATATGAAGACATGGAGTTTATGTTCAGAAAATTATTGGACGAATACGATAACTGAGGTTTGAAAATAAATTTAGAAAAAACATTTTATTTGGGATGTGGAGCCGAAACCGAAGATTTGATATTAGAAGATGAAAAGGGGTATATTAGAGGATGTGAAGAATTTGAGTATCTGAGAGTAAAATTAGATACATAGGATAAACAAGAAAGTGATATTAAGAACAGAATAAATAAAGGTAGATCAATAACAGCAATGATGAATGGAGTCTTATGGAACAGACATATAACCAGGAAAAAATAAGTTACAAATAACATAATTCAACAGTGAGAAGTACTGTCACATATGGAGCTGAAGTTTGGAAATTCAACAAAAACTTAGAAGAAAAACTTATGTCGATGGAAATGGATTTCTTGAGGAGAGCAGCAAGATGTTCAAATTTGGACAAAATAAGAAATACTGTCATAAGAGAAAAATGAATATTGGTTATTCAATAGTAGATTATGTACGGTATAAACAATTAAATTGGAATGGGCACATACGACGAATGCAAGAAGAAAGATTACCCAGGAAAACATTGGAATGGTGTCCACCTGGAAGAAGGAGGAGAGGAAGACCTCGAAACTCGTGGATGCAGGAAATAAGAATTGGAATGAGACCAAGAGGACTGGAGGACATGGATTGGATGGA
This sequence comes from Diploptera punctata, assembly GCA_030220185.1. Classification (NCBI taxonomy): domain Eukaryota; kingdom Metazoa; phylum Arthropoda; class Insecta; order Blattodea; family Blaberidae; genus Diploptera; species Diploptera punctata. The sequence continues at coordinate 526,844 of JASPKZ010008026.1, read as the reverse complement.
GAGAGACGAGTGGAGAAAAATAAAACTTTAGGCACAGAAAGAGGTGTAAACATTAAACTTCTGTATATAAATATGTGTAAACATATATTTAGTTTTATTGATTTTTACTTGCAATCCTTAAAAGTTTCCTTCGACTCCGGGAATTTCGGAACCAGAGGCGAGTATCCACTAGTTCACCGGGATCGATCTATGAGTTAAACGATTCCGTGGAGTTACTTCTCTCTATCTAACTCACTGGTACTTTTGAACCCGTAGGTTCATGGTCGTGCGGACATAAGCTCTCCACACATTCCTATCCTGAGCTAATATTTTCCAATTATCCCCTGTATAATCTACATCCCTCAAATCATGGGTTAATGTTATTCTCCCACATCATCCCTGATCAACCAACTAGGCGTTTTTCCTCTGGTTTTCTTGCAAGAGGCTTCCATGCATCCCTTTCATCTCCATTCGGCCCACATGTCCTGCCCATTGTAATCTAAGAGATTAACTGTCATTATTATATCTGATTTCCTATAAAGATCACGTGGCTCACTGTTATGTTGTCTTCTTCATTCCCCTGTCTGTTCATCTCTCTTTGGTCCAAAAGATTTCCTAAGTACTTTATTCTCGAATAGGCCTACTCGTAATCTTTTCTCCTCCCTTAAATAAGAGCCCATGTTTCGCATCCACATAACATATTTGGGAGAATAATATTTTTTATATTCCAGTTTAACATTTTTTGAGAGAAGTTGGACTACAAGATTCACTGTAATGCATAATAACATGCATTTCCAGAATTGAGCCTATGTTTAATTTGTTTGTGCACCTCATTCATATGACTACATAACAATGAACTACATGGTCTTTATAGGAAGTCAGATATAATAAGAACAGTTAAGTCTCGTAGACTGCGATGGGCAGGACATGTTGCACGTATGGGGAATGAACGACTTGCATGGAAGCTTCTTGTAGGAAAGCCATAGGGAAAACGCCCAGTTGGTAGACGAAGAATGAGGTGGGAGAACAACATTAACTATTATTTGAGGGAAGTAGATTATACAGGGAATGATTGGAAAGCATTAGCTCTGGATAGGGATGTATGGAGAGCTTATGTCCGCGCGGCCATGAACCTACGGGTTCGATAATGCCAGTGAGTAAGTAAGTAAGTATCTCATTCATATTTATAATATTGCAGTTCCTATTCAGCAACTTCTTCAAAAATTACCCTCAATTTTCATCAAATGTCCATTTCCATTGTATATTGTTTTTGTATATGTAAACATCATCGTCATCTTAAGGCACGACAACGTCAAAAGTGAAAGTTTTGGCCTTCTCAACAATCCTCCATGCCAATCTCTCTCTTGCCATATTCAAATTAATCACTTTCATTTTCCTTAGATCGTTCATTGTGTCATCCTCCCATCTGACCTTGAGTCTTCTTACAGCTCTGCTTCCTATAGGTTTCCATTTGTAGAGTTTTTTGACCAGTCTCTGATCATCCATTCTTATCAAATGTGCAAGCCATCCAATTCTGAGAGATCTTATATGGTTTACTATGTTCTGATTTTTGATTAATTTGTTTAGTTCGTTATTTGTTTTGATTCTCCAACAGTTATCAGTCCCTCTGTTTGGTCGAAATATTCTTCTTAAAATTTTTGATGTAAGCATATACGTACTTACTTACTCACTGGCACTATCGAACCCGTAGGTTCATGGCCGCGCGGACATAAGCTCTCCATAGATCCCTATGCTGAACCAATGTTTTCCAATCACCCCCTGTATATAATCTACTTCCCTCAAATCATAGTTAATGTTATTCTTCCACCTCATTCTTAGGCTACCAACTGGGCGTTTTCCCTCTGGTTTTCCTACAAGAAGCTTCCATGCACGTCTTTCATTTCCCATTCGTGCCACATGTCCTGCCCATCACAGTCTACAAGACTTAACTGTTCTCATTATATCTGACTTCCTATAAAGACCATGTAATTCACTGTTATGCAGTCCTCTCCATTCACCTGTCTGTTCATCTCTCTTTGGTCCAAACGTTTTCCTAAGAACTTTATTCTCAAATACTCGTAATCTCCTTTCCTTCCTTAAAGTAAGAGTCCATGTTTCGCATCCATATAATATAGCTGGTAGAATAATAGTTTTATATATTTTCAGTTTAACATTTTTTTAAAGGAGTTGGGAAGTCAAAAGTCTCTGTAATGCATAATAACATGCATTTCCGGAATTGAGCCTATGTTTAATTTCTTTGTGCATCTCATTCCTATTTGTGATTATTGTTCCTAGGTATTTGAATTCAGCCACTTCCTCAAAATTTCCCTCATTTGTCATTAGCTGTCCATTTCCATTATATACTGAATTTCTACGTTTGACCATATATTTAGTTTTACTGATATTTACTTCCAGTCCCAATTTCTTAGTGAGACGCAATAGATTGTGTGACTTCCTCTCTCTAATCTGGGAAAAGTTTATAAATAACGGGATAACTTATTGAAACAATGAGTTATGGAAAACAGTTAGTTGTGGATGAGGGATGTTACTCGTACACGCCAAGCTTTGTCATATAAATATATTTTAGTTTATTGTTTAATTACATGTTTATTCACCGGATATACAGAGCCGACCTTTCGGAAAAGTAGTTCACTTTTATAACTGTACTATGATGTATTCATGAAGATTAAACATGTACGTGTACATTGTAATATTCGTAGACTATAGTCCACCGCTGTGGTCTCGAGGTAGCGTGCTGCCTTGTCACGCAGCGGGCCCGGGTTCGATCCCCGGTCGGGGCAGTTTTTCTGGATGAGGTTTTTATCGGAGTTTTTCCTCACCTGTAAGACAAATGTCAGGAAATCTTTAAGGCCCAAACGGTCCCTGAAATAATATGGCCATCATCATCATCCTTATCATCATCATCATCATCCTTCACTGGTGTGGAGAGCAACGGGAAGCTACCACACCTACAATTCCCTAGTAAAGCTGCAAGCATATCATGAAAGTGCTATGATTGCAGTGAAGGACCTGCCTTTGGGCAGAATTACTATGGATGGATGGAACAACAGTAATTGCACTCACAAGTATCATCTTCATCTAGTCACATGTCCCCTTTCCAGGGGTTAGGTTTTGGACAGGGTTGTAAGGCATAGTGAAGTGGAAAACTTTAAGGCCCAAACGGTCCCCGAAATCATATGGCCATCATCAACATCCTTATCATCATCATCATCATCCTTCACAGATGTGGAAAGCAACGGGAAGCTACCACACCTGCACAATTCCCTAGTAAAGCTGTAAGCATAGCATGAATATGCTATGATTGCAGTGAAGGACCTGCCTTCGGGCAGAATTACTATGGATGGATAGTGCTATGTATGTGATTGACAGCGTATACATATTAGGCTGCTGAACAAATCTTCTTATTGTTTGAAGTTTTATTGCCTTCCTTAATTTACGACTTTTTGCATCACCAAGGATTCATTGTCCGCGAATGGACTTGAAGAATGACACAATGATCAATGCAGGTATAAAACTAACTTACTGGCACTATTGAATCCGTAGGTTCGTGGCCGCGCGGACATAAGCTCTCCATACATCCCTAACCCGAGCTAATGTTTTCCAATCCCCTGTATAATCTACTTCCCAAATCATGGTTAATGTTATTCTCCCACCTCATTCTTGGTTAACCAATTGGACGTTTTCACTTAGATTTTCCTACAAGAAGCTTCCATGCCCCATTAATACAGGTATTAATTACAATTTTAAATAAGTATTCCCACTACAGGCCTCAGGAGGTCCTTGGGGTAGTGGGAGGTTAAGGCTCCCACTTTTTCTGGACAATCAGCACCTGATGCCAGCCGGGTTGTCAGTCCTGCGCGATGGCCGCCTTTACCCCAGAACAAGCGTCTGATACTCATTTCAATTAGAGGCCGAGTCGACCCCAGGGCCATAGTGCCGCCAGCAAGTTTGTAACTTTTACCTCGAAACTCGTGGATGCAGGAAATACGAACTGGATTGAGAGCTAGAGGACTGGAGGACATGGATTGGATGGAGAGAGATGAGTGGAGAAGAAAAATAAAACTTTAGGCACAGAAGGATGTGTAAACATTAAAATTCTGTGTATAAATAAATAAAATAAATATTTACAACCTACAACAGTTATATTTATACTGTTTCACACGTACAACAATTTAACATGAACTGGTTCCAGAAACATTCATCATCATCATCATCCTCTTATCGTGTCCTCCTTTCGAAAGGTCGATTCCTCCAGAAACATTGATTTAGCAAATTACGGAGGAATGAAGTTATTGAGGTTCTCATAAAATTTTTTTTTATAAACCTTCATCGATCCTAATTGGTAGACTGACCATGACAAAAATGCATAGTTTGTATATATGTTAGGGTGGGCCGAAAAAAAACTCATTTTTTATTTTGAAGTTGTAATAGCGCGGAAAAGTTGCGAAATATATAGACAAAAAAATTAAAAAATATCAAAATCGGTTGATATCTTCCGGTCGCGCAAAGGCTCTAATGTTTGACAAAATATGAAGAAAAAAACTTTGTTTTTGCGATTATTTCTTAAATTCTTTAATTAGATGTTTTCGTAATGTAATAGTTTGTAACGTCTTCAAATAGAGCCTAAAAACATTGTGTTTTAATTTGGTTTAGATCAGTTGATATCTTCCGGTGGCGCATGAGCCCCAAAATTTGCCAGAATAATGAAAAAAGTTGCATTTTTACTCATTTTTGGTGTTTGATAAATAACATCCAGAGTATCGATTGTCAGATTTCGCAGATAGACATAAACGTGCTTAGCAAAGATCAGAAATACCTACTTCATATTTTAAAGGCAATAAAATCAGGAACCTGTAAAGAAGACTTGGCTGTACGAGATCCTGGGCGCTTATCACATTCGAGGTGGTTGACAAAAGCAAATAGAACTCTCAGATTGTACATAAGTGAAGAAAGCCCTCACCTGAACTTGAACTAGTTTTGTTTATATTGAAATCATACATGCCAATGTGGTTTACTCTCAAAACAAGTAAACACTTTACAGACGGCCCGAAACTTGTTTACCAAGCAATACAATTTACCAGGTATTTGCCAAAACCTTTGCTTGATGTTGTCGACCCTGTGATCGAATGGAATGTTTTTTTTTTCGCCCACTCAGAACACTTACTGTTAGCCATGATTCAAGATGACAAGAAACACATAAGAGAGCTCGGACTTCGAATAATTCTGAGGCATGGCAGATAGATGCAAGAAGGAAAACAGTAAGAACGTTCACGCCACCAAAAATCAACTTCAATGCGCAAGAATACTCAGAAATGATAAACTGAATGGACTGTGAATTATCTTATACCCCATAGTTGGCAGAGATCAGTGACGACGAGATCAAATCGCACATCGACAGTGACTCAATCCCTGACTGGAACATTACTTTCAAGCAATTCCCAGTTCGTACACAGGCTGTTAAACGCTGTGTAAAACTCGTCACGGAAGCCTCAGGAAAAGTTTGTGGAGCTGAATCTCGAGACGGATTATAAGAACCATTCTACTGTCCAGATAATCCATGCCTAACTTCACCAGTAAATCAGTCTTCAAAGTACGTTCGGCTACAAAATAGAGAACAGTTGAAGAAGTAATTGCTTTGTCCCATGTTGTGGTGACATTTTGACGCAGCAATTCTCTTCATGCCCGATGTTGTAACATTTTGAAGAAGGATTTGTGTCCCAATAAGAATTACTGGTTCAGGTTGGGTTTGATTTTCGGTAGAGCTGGATTCTCTTCTTAGGGTCGGAAGTTGGTACACTGGATAGGAAAACACTTTAAAAATCACTAAAAACTGTTTCTTGTAGAAATAATTTCACATTTATTCACTTCGTAATGTTCCCAGCAGATTAAGTAAATGTAAGTGGTATTATTCTTCACTATCAATTAAAATATTTTTTTTTTCTTTTCTGGAATCATTTATTCTTGTATTAAATATTACATTTTATCTTGAGAACTCTTCTTGCTTCTATATTTGTGGAAAGTTGTATGCAGAATAACTAGTGTAATTCTTTTATAATTTTAAAGAACATTATTACATCACTTGATGTTAATTTTAAATTCTATTGGTTAATAGTCCTGTAAATATAAGGTTTAAATTTGATTTGTTAAACAAGAAAGTTAATTGTTTTAACATCCAATCAGAATTTAGTTTACTTTCATTTAAGAATATGAAGTTAAGCAGGTGTTCTTATTACAGTTATAACAGAAAGCTTTATAATTTTGACAACAATGACTTAAAACAATTTTTAAAAAGCATTATTTGCAAAAACTGTTATGTAATACAATTTCTTTAATTGTTACTGAGAAATTTTTATTCAACAATAACCAACAATGAATTATTTAGATGTTTTTCTTTATTTAAGTTATATTTAAATATTAAAAGAATTTAAAAATACAAAATTATTAACTTAAACTTATATTTATTATGATATTAAAATCCTGCTATACAGTACTAATGAACAGGTTCAACTAAGATGGACTATTTATTCAGAACTGTTTTTCTTTTTTATAAAAGTAAGTTTATTGTTTAAAAACTATACTCTAACTTGAATATTTAAGCTTTTTGAATATAGAACAAATCGAAAAATACTATGCCCGTTAGTTACTGTTATCACCCATCATGTCATAGGCCTAATCTATCTTTTTTCAGGTACTGTTTTTCTACAGCACTGGGGTCATTGCGCGACCGGAAATTGTTAAATTATTCACACCATAATAAAACACAATGTTCTTATGTTCAAAAATAAAAATACTGCAACTATTACGTTAAAAAAAGTACCGTATATTAAATATATAAAAGGAACTCGTAAAAATGTGAAATTTTTAATATTTTGGCAAATTTTAGGCCATATGCGCGACTGAAAGATATCAACTGGTCTAAACCAAATTAAAACAAATGTTTTTAGGATGTATTTGAAGACGTTACAAACTTTTACATTACGAAAACGTCTAATTTAAAAAATAAAGAAATCATCGCAAACATGAATTATTTTTTCATATTTTGTCAAACTTTAGAGCCTTTGCGCGACCAGAAGATGTCAACCGATTTTGATTTTTTCGTTTATTTTCCGCGCTATTGCAACTTTGAAATAAAAAAAAGTTTTTCGGCCCACCCTAATGTATGTCTATCTGTCAACGCTCTAGCGACCGCAATGTTTGTTTCTTTCTTTTTTAGGGACCAAAGTCGATATATGACTAACTCAATAGCGCGACAGGCCTAGAAGGTCCTTGGCTTAACAGACGGTTGCTGGCCTCACTTCCACATGTGTTGATCACAGAGATAGACGATCATACAGAAAGTGTAGGGATGACATGTGGTCAGTATGTCGAGTGCCTCAGCCGTTATAGCTGGTTTTCTCAACCTGGAGTCGCTACTTATTGTAGCTACCCCATTGCCACACGATGCTGGGAGGGCACCGATCCAACACTCGCCGAAATTCCATGAGAAAATTTCTTCCCTCCATGGGGACTCGAACCAGCGCAAGTCCCGTAGCTCTGCGCCAAGGCATCCTACCTTAACCACTCGGCTACGGCGCGGGACAAACTCGATATATAGCAATCGATTTAAAAATACGTTCTAATTCGTTAACCAGCAACATCGTAGTGTCCACCGGAAGCAAACAGTTAAATATCGATCTAACGACATTTTATTTTATTTTCGTAAGGTAACACGGAAAATCGTTATTGGAATAAAACGAGAAAAGTATTCTCAAAAAGTTAAAAAATCGACTGTTAAGAGTGGGAGTTTACGCGTTATCCGTAATTTAAAAACATTTGCAAGATAGAAGCATGGCTTCAGAGCATTTGGTGGATGGGAATTACAATGTATATAGAGAAAGATTTGCGTTTAGATCGGTACTTGCTCAGGTAGCTCAGTTGGTAGAGCACTTGGTCTAGAGAACCAAGGGTCCCGGGTTCAAGTCCCGGTCTGAGCGTATAATTTTTTCTCTTCAAATATGATTTATCCATCATTGAGATGTACGAAATCAATAACAAAACTTGGAAAAAGCCGTACATGGCTGTAATGTATAATTCCCAAATATGTCTTCTTAATAAGGAGCCGCCATTTGCAAGATAGAAGCATGGCTTCAGAGCATTTGGTGGATGGGAATTACAATGTATATAGAGAAAGATTTGCGTTTAGATCGGTACTTGCTCAGGTAGCTCAGTTGGTAGAGCACTTGGTCTAGAGAACCAAGGGTCCCGGGTTCAAGTCCCGGTCTGAGCGTATAATTTTTCTCTTCAAATATGATTTATCCATCATTGAGATGTACGAAATCAATAACAAAAACTTGGTTACATAAAGTTTAATTGTCATAAGTAATGCCACGAGTGATTTCCAAATTATCGATAAATTCACGACTCACGATGTGAGGAGTGAATTTATCTAGAGAATTTGGAAATAAAGAGTGGCATTTGTTAGGACTATTTAACGAATAAAATTAAGCTGTTTACTCACAAATCATTATTTAATTATAGTTATTTTAAAATATTTATGTATTTAATTTAAACGGCGATGTTTGAAAAGAAATGAGCAGCGATGTTTGAAAACAAATGAGAAACGATTGTTACTCACTGCAACCAGATCATATTACTTATTGCCAAAGGATCGCAATATTGTAAGAATGCACCCTTGTAAAAAGTAAAGTGATCCCACAACAGACCCGGAGGCCCTTGGGGTAGTAGGAGGTTAAGGCTCCCACTTTTTCTAGACTATCGGCACTTTATGTCAGCTGGGTTGTCAGCCCTGCGTGACGGCCGCCTTTACCCCCAGAACAAGCGTCTGGTACTCATTTCCGTTAGAGGCTGAGTCGACCCCAGGGCCATAGTGCCGCCAGAGGGTTTGGGTCAGTTTAAAAATCCTGACCCCAACGGGACTTGAACCCTGGACCCTCCGGCTTGTAGCTCAGTGCCTTAACCACTACGCTACGGCGTGCCCCTGCACCCTTGTGGAGAAATTTATAACCAACATTATGATGTCCTATGATGTAAATATGTCAATTATATTTTTCTGCAACGTTATTTCCTGGGAAATAATTCATTTAAGAAAGTGGTTTCTTTTTTTTTTGTGGTATAATAAATTGCTACAAATGTTCTTACATTATCTCCCGCAAGCACTTTCAGCTGACATTCGTGACTATATATATATATATATATATATATATATATATACAATCTGGTAGCCGTATTTCTTAGAGAGTCAGTCACAGCAAAATAATGCTATGATCTATTCAGAATGTTAAAAAGGAGGAGCTTTCTTTAATATGATAAACTTGTTTGATAAATTCGAGGTGAAACACGACTGTGATTGGTTGTAATTAAAAAATCATTCAAATGTGATTGGGCATTGAATCCCATTTGGGGCATGAGTTAAATAGTCAAAGAAATCTATTTTTATCACTCCACAGATTGTTCATAATTAAAAATGTTATATCCAGAACTGCATTTGTGTCTGCTATAGTCAATGCAAAGAATAAAACAAATTTATTGATTTATAATAATAATAATAATAATAATAATAATAATAATAATAATAATAGCTTTATTTTACCTGGCAGAGTTAAGGCCTTAAGGCCTTGTCTACCACTCAACCAGGTTTAAAAAAAATACAAATACAAAAAAAAAAATAGTCTTAAATCTAAATTACAATATATATATATATATATATATATATGTAAACGATTACAAATTATGAATACAATACAATTAATATTTATAATGTATTTTGATTTACTCTAAATTTAACGAATTAAATATATAATATGTACAATATATATAAAAAACGAGGAAAAGATTAATGACATAGTATAAAATTAAAATAAATAGAGAAAAAATAATTATTAGACAACAGGTAACTGTATAAGCGTGACTTAAAGGTACCAAGTGTGCGGCAACCCCTGATATCTTGAGGAAGGAGATTCCAGGAGCGGGCAGAGGCTACTGTGAAGGAAGTAGAATAGGAGGAAGTGCTATGAAGAGGAATTGTTAGCAGACTGCTATCTTGTGATCTAGTGTCAATATTGTGGTAAGAGGATAACTTCTCAAATCTAGACGCCAGGTAAGTAGGGATGTAGGAATTCAGAAGCTTGAAAAGTAGTGAAAGAGAGTGCAATTTACGTCTGTCAGTTAAGACGGAGCCAAGAGAGGTTATTAAAGTGTTCGGAAATATGGTCATAACGGCGGGGATATTGAAAATGAATCGAACGCAAGCATTATGAACACGCTGCAGTCTCTGCGACAAGTCATGGTTTAGATCATTATATATAATGTCACAATAATCGAAGTGTGGTAACACAAGATTCTGCACAAGGATTTGTTTTAACGAAACTGGGAGAAAATTCTTTAAACGTCTAAGATAATGTAAGATGGAGAAAGTCTTTTTACATATGTGTTTCACTTGTGTTTGCCAGGTTAAATTTGCGTCTAGATGTAGTCCAAGATCTATTACTGAAGAAGAGAATAAGGGATAATTATATTATTTATAGTAATGTTTGGTAGTGTAGATATGTCAAAGGTTGTAAGCAGTCTTTGTTGTCCCATTAGAATTACTTGTGACTGTTAGGATTTAGATTTAGACCGATACTTGAAGACCAGTTAAAGATGGATATGAGATCGTCATTCATTTTTGTCAAGCTGTTATAGAGAGAATGAGGAGGTGAATGTAGGTAAATTTGGAGATCATCAGCGTAGAGGTTATAACGGCAGTGCTTTAGTACAGTTGGCAAGTCATTTATGTAGATTGAGAAAAGAAGAGGTCCGAGAACACTGCCCTGGGGGACTCCAGCCGGCACGTTGCGCCAAGACGAAGATCTAGAGTTTAATGAAACGTATTGTTGACGACCGTGCAGGTATGAGTCGAACCAGGATACAGCGCTGTCAGACAAGTGTAGGTGCTTGAGCTTTATCATAAGTAAGTCGTGGTCTACTGTGTCAAAAGCTTTGCTGAAGTCAAGTAAGGTTAAAGGAGTCAATTGACGTCTGTCCACGGCTTCACGAATATCTTCAGTAATTTTTAGCAAAGCTGTGGTTGTGCTATGACCAGATCTAAAGCCGGATTGATAAGGATCAAGGAGGTGATTTTCTTGGAGATATTCAGTCATTTGCTTATGTACAATATGTTCCAGGGCTTTAGATAATGTCGGAAGGATGCTAATCGGTCGGTAGTCATTACAGTTAGTTGGTGTACTTATTTTTGGTATAGGCCGAACTCTAGACTGTTTCCATACAGTAGGGAAGATAGAAGTTATAGGTCTTCATCTGTATAAATAATGACTAGGCAGTAATAGGGTAAAGCATTAATATAATAAAAATAACAATAATACATATTTTATTTCGGAATTTGTCCACAACAGAGTGGTTTCCCGTCACCCTCAAGAAATTCGCATTCTCCAGTTGTAGCACTCCTGAACATCCTCACCTGTATGTCCCAGTTCACTCATACTTTTTCTTACACCGTCCATCCAACCTTCTTTTGGTTTTCCCTTTCTTCTTTTCCTATCTATTTTCCACTCCATGCTCTTCTTAGGGATTCTATCAAAAGTCATCCTGCAATAGTAATAATAATAATAATAATAATAATAATAATGTTGATGGTGATAATAATAATAATAATAATAATAATAATAATGAAAATAATAAATAATCAATTGAGTTGGTGTTTACTTGATGAAAATCCATATTTATTAATTAAATAAAAATAAAACTTAGTTTTATTTGATTTTCATATTTATTAAGATATAATTCGGTGACAACTGTTTCGGTACACTGTACCTTCTTCAGACATGTTAAATTAAGGTACAGTGTACCGAAACAGCTGTCACTGAATTATATCTTAATAAATATGAAAATCAAATAAAACTAAATTTTATTTTTATCTAATTAATGAAAATAAGTCTCGTAGACTGCGATGGGAAGGACATGTTGCACGTATGGGGAATGGGAGACTTGCATGGAAGCTTCTTGTAGGAAAGCCAGAGGGAACGCCCAGTTGGTAGACCAAGAATGAGGTGGGAGAATAACATTAACTATGATTTGAGGGAAGTAGATTATAGAGGGAATGATTGGAAAGCATTAGCTCAGGATAGGGATGTATGGAAAGCTTATGTCCGTGCGGCCATGAACTTACGGGTTCGATAGTGCCAGTGATTAAGTAAGTAAGTAATAAAATAAATTATAATAATATTTTTATTTTACTCGACAGAGTTTGGGCTTTAAGGTCTTGTTTAATTCTGAACCAGGGTAGATAAAACTTACAATAACACTAGCCAACACAATTTTACTTTTTTTCTGTAACTGACATGGAAACAGCTAATCTTTATGTCTTCGGGTGTGCTGATAACGAAAATGTTAATGAAAATGCAAGATTAGCCCTCGTTTTGAAGTTATGCTAACTTTACGTTATTGCATATATGAGCTTATGCATGTATTTACCTTGTTGTTATCCCTAGTAGGAAGATCACTGAAGGCACAACCGCTTTGCCGGGCATTTGTAATTTTCTACTGGTGATTTCCTAATTAGTATCCAGCAGTAATCGGCTAACATTGATGCACTCCACTTTCCCTGGTATCTCATTTTTATGTCCGAAATTTGCTGGTGGAAGCGTTCCCCGTGCTCGTCACTTACAGCACCACAGTTGTCAGGAGAAAAGTCCAAGTGGGAATCTAAGAAATGTTACATTAAGGACATGTTGCATCCCAGTCCATCGTAGCAGTCAGAAGGTCCATATAGTTTTCTGCCCTCTTATTTCCTAGAAAGTTTGTTGACACTTGAACAAAGGCATCCCAAGTTAACTGTCAAGATGTTGTTGAAATGCTCATCTTTGTACGTTTTGCGTATCTGGGGACACATGAAAATCCCCTTTTTATTTTCGCCTTATTAAGACTTGGAAAGTTCTGGCGCATATAGAGAAATGCTTTTCCAGTTTTGTCCATGGCTTTAACATTTGGCCCAATTTTACATGAGCAGGGGGAATTATGTTCTTGGTTTCGACAATGTGAAGTCCTGGTTCAAGTGATTGACGATTAAGCCACACTTTCTGTCTATAATGAAGTGCATTGGCGCAGCTATCCCAGAGGCACAGGAAGCTACAGAATTTGGTGTGGCCCTATTGTAAGCCCAAGCAGTATGCCTATGACTTTCAGATCCCCGGAAATCTGCCATTTATACTTGACATAGTTCAGTCGCAATAACAATTATTTCATGTTAACATAGGTTTCTTTCATGTAAGGTGCATACCCAAACTGAATACATGGTAACATGTTGCCATAATGCAGTAGGACACACTTGAGACTTTTGGAGGAGTCTATGAACAACCTCCACTCTACACTTTTATAGTTAATGCCCTCTTAGTATTCTTCAGTTGATTTCGAGATCTGTGAATTAACACAGGGGGGTGCAGGGGCATTTGAATTGTACCGTTTAAAGGGTGTTCTTTTCTGAAGAGAATGAAGTTCGTACCGTTTAAAGGGTGTTCTTTTCTGAAGAGAATGAAGTTCGAAGCTTGATCCTAGCATAAATAGTGATGTTGCTGTAGCTGCTTGCCTGAAATTAACCTAAATAAAACCATAATTTAAAATGATTAAATGCACCCCCTTTAACTTGAAAATGAGAGCTAATTCGAGTTTTTCATTTTCTTTTTCGTTATCAGTGTGGTCGATACACTTACGAAACATTTACTTCATTCTAATTACATTTTCACTGTTGGCTAGTGTAATTTATCACTTGCAGAAAGATCTCCATGGATTCGTATGTCTCCTTCATTCCGGTAGCATGAGGTATAGGTATTGTTGGTTGATTGTTACCATTGTGTAACAAGACAAATTTTAAGCTCAGTTTGGATGAATCAATGAACAACCTCCAATCAAGAGGTTCGTGTACATATCCTAATTCTGTCATGAGGCCATTTACATCATTACAAAAACACAAAAAATTACTTTCTGTATAAAAAGAAGCCAGTTTCTTATTGTGGTCTCTATAAAGCGTGACTATGTTACCATTCTTTAATGCATTCCACTCCTTCAGTCTGAATGCTAAGTGTTGAGACTTCTCTTTTGAAAGAGACAAATCCCTGATTAAGTCATTGAGGTCATCTTGATTTAGCAAGTTCGGTTTAGAATTCTCTAACTCATCTACACGTAATTCGTTGTGTGAAGAGCTTTCTATTTCTTCTTCGTCTTCATGGGAGAAGTCAGCAATAAAATCTTTGGGAGGAAATGGTATAGATTTCCCTGAATCATAAGGAACTGGTTTCCAAGCAGATTCACAATTTGGATATAAAATTTTGGATTTATTTTTCATCGAAAACCCAGAAATTGTCATGTAAAAATAACAATCTGTGGTGTGGTTCTTTTGCTCACGCCTAATCTTTGGCACAGCAAAAGCAGATATTTTCTATTAACAGATATCCATTGTGTAAGACCAATGTAACATACGGTGCAACAATATTCGGGTGCCCAAACATTGTTAAGGTCCCCTACATTACATCCAAAATAGTGCCTGTAAGCAGTCTTCACTTTACTTGTTATCTTCATACGCTGGTCATATGGTATATATTTCCCACAGATGTAGCAGAAATTGTCCGGATGATTAATGCAGCTTCTGTTTATATATATATATATATATATATATATATGACAAATGAGGGAAATTTTGAGGAAGTGGCTGAATTCAAATACCTAGGAACAATAATCACAAATAGGAATGAGATGCACAAAGAAATTAAACATAGGCTCAATTCTGGAAATGCGTGCTATTATGCATTGCAGAGACTCTTGATGTCCCAACTCCTTTCAAAAAATATTAAACTGAAAATATATAAAACTATTATTCTACCAGTTATACTATATGGGTGTGAAACATGGACTCTTACTTTAATGGAGGAAAGGAGATTACAGGTATTTGAGAATAAAGTACTTAGGAACATTTTTGGACCAAAGAGAGATGAACAGACAGGTGAATGGAGAAGACTACAATAATAATGAACTACATGGTTTTTATGGGAAGCCGGATATAATAAGAACAGTTAAGTCTCGTAGACTGCGATGGGCAGGACATGTTGCACTTATGGGGAATGAAAGACTTGCATGGAAGCTTCTTGTAGGAAAGCCAGAGGGAAAACGCCCTGTTGGTAGACCAAGAATGAGGTGGGAGAATAACATTAACTATGATTTGAGGGCAGTAGATTACACAGGAAATGATTGGAAAGCATTAGCTCAGGATAGGGATGTATGGAGAGCTTATGTCCGCGCGGCCATGAACCTATGGGTTCGATAGTGCCAGTGAGTAAGTAAGTAAGTATGTATATATATATATATATATATATATATTAATAAAATTCTGGAATGAAATGGATCACCGACATTAA
This sequence comes from Diploptera punctata, assembly GCA_030220185.1. Taxonomy (NCBI): domain Eukaryota; kingdom Metazoa; phylum Arthropoda; class Insecta; order Blattodea; family Blaberidae; genus Diploptera; species Diploptera punctata. The sequence goes on along the minus strand of JASPKZ010008026.1, from coordinate 511,443 downwards.
TGAAAGCAATATACTTCAACTTTCATATATGAACCTCTTAACCTACATTACTAGTATGTCATGTCAATATTGCATTTAAATAATTTATTTAGAGTATACTTACATTACAGTGCTATAAGGAACAAAATGCTGTTCTTTTCTTTTACGGAATCACACAAGCACTCACTATAGTGGAGATAATTTTGGAGGGAAAAAGTATACCCCTGGTGAGAAGATACTGAAATGTTAAAACAAAATATTTATGAAATTATTATCAAGGGGGCATGGTCTAAACATACATGATTCCATTTATCTAGAGAAGCAAAAATGAAATTAAGGAATTAACCAATAATAAAATTAAGGAAACATCTAAATACGAAAAAAATGTAATTATAATAAAATTGTGACGTGCTAGAGAAAAACGGACTACATATCTGTAATTGGCACACTCGAATTAGATTAGATACACCTGTTTTTGTTCAGTAGCAAAATCACTGTAGGCCAGTGTACTTAATAAATATACGTAACTTAATTAAAGTATAATGTAATTGTATTGTTATCTATTGCGTTGTTTTTTGTTTTGTTTATTTTATATTATTACTGGACATGGGCTCTTACTTTAAGGGAGGAAAGGAGATTACGAGTATTTGAGAATACAGTTCTTAGGAAAATTTTTAGACCAAAGAGAGATGAACATACAGGTGAATGGAGAATACTGCATAACAGTGAACTACATGGTCTTTATAGGAAGCCAGATATGAGAACAATTAAGTCTCGTAGACTGCGATGAGCAGGACACGTGACACGAATAGGGAATGAAAGAGGTGCATGGAAGCTTCTTGTAGGAATTCCAGAGGGAAAACGCCCAGTTGGTAGACCAAGAATGAGGTGGGAGAATAACATTAACTATGATTTGAGGGAAGTAGATTATACAGGAGATGATTGCAAAACATTAGGTCAGGATAGGGATGTATGGAGAGCTTAGGTCCGCGCGGCCATGAACCTCCGGGTTTGATAGTGTCAGTGAGTTAGTTAGACATACATTTATTGATATGGACTGTCAATAGAACGTACGGGTTACTGCCCGTACGATCCCTATTTGTAAATAACATTGTATGTCCCACTACTACTACTACTATTACTAGAATGACACACTCAACATATTATTTTACTGCCTTGAAAATATCCATAGTACGTAGATATTTAAACATTGACATTATGTTGTGTCTACTACAGACAGATTTATTTGGAAGCGAGGTCATCTGTTTGATTGCGTCGACCTTCCTCTCATGCGGGAACAGTGAGTCCTAGTGGTTACCATGAATGCCTCTGGTTCCGAAGTTCATGGAGTTCAAACCAGACCGAAGCCGATAAATTTGTAATCGCGTGAAAATAAAGACAATGGATTCTTTAGGAGAGGAAGTGGGAACCTGTTGTAGATTTTCGGCAATTAAAAGAGACTTAAAGCCTGTAATTAGAGGCATCTGACTAAAATTTGTTGGTCCTTTTCACGCCCAAATTAAACTGGGACGCTAATGACCTATGGAGTTAAAGAGCGTCTTAAAACACATACTACTACTAAAGGAAGACTCTTCGCTGGTCTTGCACCATTCAATTATTTCTCCCATATGACGTAAAATCCACGTTTTATATTATCACCCAATAAAAAATATCTTAAATGAAGGATGCACTATTTTTAAGCAGATCTCTCATGTAATGTCAGCTTTTGTCCAAGAATGAAAAGGTCTCTTTCATTCCCATGTAGTCTCTGAACAACACGATAGTTAAAGCAGTGATATAAGGGTCTTTCTCAATCCCATGTAATCCCTGAACAACATGATTGTTAATGTTGTGGTATAAGGGTCTTTATCATTCCCATGTAATTTCTGAACATCATGATAATCAAAGCTGCGATAAAGGGGTCATTATCATAAGTAATGCTACGAGTGATTTCCAATTTATATAGAGAATTAGGAAATCAAGAGTGGCATTTGTTAGGACTATTTAACGAAAAAAATCACTCTTTAAGTAAAGTTACCGGTATTTTAAACTATTTATACCGTATATTTAATGTAAACGGCGATGTTTGGAAACAAATCAGGAATGTGTGGTTATGTTTATTCACTGGAACTTGATCATATTATTTATTGCCAAATAGTATCGCAATCAGCGATAACCTACTAAGATCGTAATATTGTAAGAATGCACCCTAGTGGAGAAAAAATGAAACCCACCAAACTGTACATTATAACCAACATTATAGGTTATTAATTAAGTGTTGTAGGAAACAACTCGGTAAAATCATTATTTAAAAACACAATTATTGAACACACATTTATCAAATGTGTAGTTCGAAGGAATCTGTTCGTTAATTGCTATATTCAACGTATTTGTTGGAGAGCCAGTCGCTGTAAAATAATGCTCTGTTCTGTTCAGAATATTAAAAAGGAGGAGCTTTCTTAATTTTGGTAAACAGAATTCGATAAATAGCGAGATGAAACGCGACTGTCATTGGTTGTAAAACAAAATTCATTGAAACGTCATTGGTCATTGACTCCCATTTGGGGCATGAGTTAAATAGTCATTCCCATGTACTCTCTGAACAATATGATAATTAAATCTGTGATACAGGAATCCTTCTCATTCCCATGTAGCCTCTGAAATTTAAAACTCTTCAAAATAAATTCAGATTTACATGAACATATCACTTGAATATCTAACAATATACACCTAATTTGTCACAGGCTTACCAGAAGTATTAACAGCATATCACATAGAGTTAGTGATCTATATAATCATCTCCTTTCCAATATTAGACTTCTTAAAGACAGACAATTTAAGCTTGCTGTAAAGAACATTTTATTGTCTTACATACCAATAAGTATGGGCAAATACCTAAATTTAAAATTGTAAGTAAAAAAAAAAAGATTGAAATTGCATAGCTACCTTTTCTTGTGAAGGTGCTGCCCCTTGATATTTGGTGTATTTTAGTTGCAATGTAAATAACACTAAGCAACAAAAAATAATATTTTTTTGTATCAGAAAGAAAAACATGTGATTCTGATAGTATTTTTTCTCCTGAATTCAAATATGATATCGGGGTTTCTCCATCACGCAAGGTTTCTGAGAGACAGGAATTTATAATTTCAAACACTTTAATATTTTCTACATTCGTAACTACACAATATTCGAACATTCGGACTCGCCTAGAAAGTAAGAAATTACAAATTTTCTGCTATATTTTACCTGTGAGATTCCTCTTGATGGTACAACAATAATCGGCCAGCATATTAGGATTCCATTTGCCTTGATATCTTTTTTCCATAGCTGAAATCTCCTTAGTTAGCTCATTTGGTTTTATTTTACAATGGACAAATGGACGAAAAACGTTTATTAAAAAATAATTATTAAAATCCATTAATTGAAATTGAAATAAGAAACTGTGGGTGATGGAGAAATTCCAAATACATATTTGAAAACACGATAAAAAACTGCATTAAGTGCAACTATTGGTACTCATGAGACAAAAATCATATTGTCCAGTGTAATTTTCGTTATATATTTATGTATGTATACGTTATATTTTATACTGTTCTTTATATATAGGTTGTAATCAAACAAGTCCTAAAGCATCTTTGATACTCTAAAGGATGATAACAATAAATAAAGACATGTTATTAAAGCTGTGGTATTAGGGTCTTCTCGTTCCCATGTAGTCCTGAACAACGAGATAATTAAGGCTGTGATATAGGGGCCTTCTCATACGCATGTAGTCCCTGAACAACATAATAAATAAGTATGATGTAGTTTGATTTTTTTTCCCATTTATTCCCATGTAGTCTCTGAACAACATGATAATTATGGCTGTGCTATATGGGTCTTTGTATGTAGTCCCTCAACAACATGATAATTGAGGCTGTGATATAGGGGCCTTCTCGTACCCATGTAGTCCCTGAACAACATGATAATTAAGGCTGTGATATATGGGTCTTTCTATGTAGTCCCTGAACAACATGATAATTAAGGCTGTGATATATGGGTCTTTCTATGTAATTCCTGAACAACATGATAATTGAGGCTGTGATGTAGGGGCCTTCTCATACCCATGTAGTCCCTGAACAACATGACAAATAAAGCTGTAATATAGGGGCCTTCTGATACCCATGTAGTCTCTGAACAATATGATAAATAAAGCTGTTTGGTGAGCACCCATCCGCGAGGGACATAGGGGTATATAAGGTATATGTTCCAAATATCACACGGAAGATAAATTGTAGCTTGGAGGTTCACTATAGCAATATCGAATATAAAAACAGCCATAACAAGGATGGTTAATTGTAATTAACGTATTGTGTAGGTAAAAGTTTATTATTAGCAGCGTAATAGAGTAATATATTTGTACTTAGCATGGATTAGATGTTACTCTTTTGAACAGTGTTGTGTTCAAAATATCGCCCATTGTTCACAAACATTGGTCCAATAATTATTTATAGAAGTAAGAGCAAAACTTAAGTAGAAATACACATTGCTATATTTATATTTTATTTATTTTTTAGCAGGTTTCACAATGTTCCACAACATCTTCCTGCGCCCAATTAAACTACAGTGTGATTATAAAGTCCCAGTACATTTTGTGGATAACGTAGCGCAAATAAAACAAAAATTATAAGGTAGTTTCTACTATCAAGTTATTGTTCAACATAACCTCCATCAATCTTAAAACATGTTTCCCAACGACGCACCGTCGCCCGGAAAACATGCACCAACATATCCTCTGTAATCATTTCACTCGCTTGGCGTATGCGTTCTTTCAGCACATGCAGATTAGGAAACTTGGTTCCGTACACCTGTTGCTTGATGGACCCCCCAAGCAAAAAGTCCAGTGTTGCGAGGGTCTGGCGAACGAGGTGTCCAGATACGAGGAGATGCCCTTCCAATCCACCTTTTGGGAAACCTGTCATTGAGATACCCGCCGTTATAGCCAGAGCAAAATGTGGTGGTGCTCCATCTTGTTGCAACACCACTGTATCAATGATACCATCTTGCTGTAACTGTGGCTGTAAGAAAAGTTGCAACATGTCAAGATAAACGTCTCCCGGGATGGTTTCCTTTGGAATCTGTCTCTAACTTCCTCGTACGACTGGCCTCTTAAACGCGCAGCAACAATCTCTATCCGCTCTTGAATGGTGAACATACTCGTATTTGTATCTTTCGAATGACTGTAACATAAATACGAAATGTAAGCGATTTCTTAAAAATGTACTGAGACTTTATAATCACACTGTATAGTAATTTTCCTCCACATCTCTCTGTCATTCCTTTCTCCATCGTCCAATCCTTTTTCCCTCATGCTGTACAATGCACCATCGATCCACGTTATTTTTGGCCGTCCTCTTCTTCTTGTACCAAGTGGCACCCATTCTAGTATTCTTTTGGGAATATGTCTTCTGTCATACTTTTTACATAACCACACCATTTTAATTGTGTTTTTTTTATTATAAATTCACAATTGAAGTTTGATCATTCATATTTTGTTAAATTTCACTGCTCCTTGTTTTATCTCTTTTAGAAATTCCAGCTGAACGCCTCCAAAAATCCATTTCTGCAGAATTTAATTTACTTTTTGTTCTAGATTTTAAATATCATGTTTCTACTCATTATTGTATTAAATTATTTGTTTTTGTTTTAGAACTTATATTCCGATTCCATAAAACACTTTAATTTTGATGCAGTTATGCCCTTATTTATCCTCTCATTAATTTCAGCATCATTCATTCCTTTTATCTGCACTGTTATATATAAATTACTTACTACTACTTACTTACTTACTCACTAAGCACCTCATCGAAACCCGTAGGTTCATGGCCGCACGGACATAAGCTCTCCATACATCCCTATCCTGAGCTAATGCTTTCCAATCATTCCCTATATAATCTACTTCCCTCAAATCATAGTTAATGTTATTCTCCCACCTCATTCTTGGTCTACCAACTGGGCGTTTTCTCTCTGGCATTCCTGGAAGAAGCTTCCATGCAAGTCTTTCATTCCCCATAAGTGCAACATGTCCTGCCCATCGCAGTCTACGAGACTTAACTGTTTTTATTATATCTGGGCTTCCTATAAAGACCATGTAGTTTCATTGTTATGTAATCTTCTCCATTCACCTGTCTGTTCATCTCTCGTTGGTCCAAAAATTTTCCTAAGTACTTTATTCTCAAATACTTGTAATCTCCTTTCCTCTCTTAAAGTAAGAGTCCATGTTTCACATCCATATAATATAAACTGGTAGAATAATAGTTTTATATATTTTCAGTTTAACGTTTTTTGAAAGGAGCTGGGACATCAAAAGTCTCTGCAATGCATAATAGCACGCATTTCCAGAATTGAGCCTATGTTTAATTTCTTTGTGCATCTCATTCCTATTTGTGATTACTGTTCCTAGGTATTTGAATTCAGCCACTTCCTGAAAATTTCCCTCATTTGTCATTAGCTGTCCATTTCCATTATTTAATGAATTTCTACGTGTGTATTTAGGCACTGTTATACTGTTATATTAATAAACTAAATTAAATTGAAATTTGAGATATCTTTTTAAAATTTGAAAACATACTTGATATACAGAAAAAACGTATTCACTTGTCGCAACGAGTTACTTGAAACTGGGGGTTTTTGATTTTTATTTGTTTTGTCACATTTCGCATATGCCCACTTACAACCCTTTTTTACACTTCGGAACGATGCCTATCGTTTGAAAACAATCCGTGGCAAATGGGACCACTCATATTAGGAAAATAGTAGTGGGCGTTATTATGGACAACACTACTGTTTAACATAACTTCTTCCTTACTCAGTAAAAATGAAATTAACAAAGTACATTTTATACGGGAGTATTGTCAGATATTAGTACTATTATCTGCATCTCATTTCAAAACAAAATCATTACGTACACTTATAATATTTTCACCGCTGTGGTCTCGAGGTAGCGTGCTGCCTTGTCACGCAGCGGGCCCGGGTTCGATCCCCGGTCGGGGCAGTTTTTCTGGATGAGGTTTTTATCGGAGTTTTTCCTCACCTGTAAGACAAATGTCAGGAAAACGTTAAGGCCGAAACGGTCCCTGAAATCATATGGCCATCATCATCATCCTCACCCTTATCATTATCATCATCATCATCCTTCACCGGTGTGGAAAGCAACGGGAAGCTACCACACCTACAATTCCCTAGTAAAGCTGCAAGCATAGCATGAAAATGCTATGATTGCAGGGAAGGACCTGCCTTCGGGCAGAATTACTATGGATGGATGGATGGATAATATAATATCGTGAATGTAACGTACGTGACTATTTATCTCATAGACCGATAATTTTGCCTCTTCCTGTTGATAGTTTTGCCTCTTCTTGTTCGTAATGAGAGATATCTCCACAAATTAACTTCTTTGACAAGGATATAGTTTCAACAATGTACGATCGATATGGTACAGAAAGAAATGCCAAAAGAAACCTACTTCAAAAATTAAAAAAAAAAGTTCTGTTGCTCTTAAAATGTATTAAATGTTGTATAATGAATTAATAGTTATTTCTCGTAGAATAATCTGTTATTAATTTTCCCAATCACAAAGAGATTTAACAGTAAATATATGCTATTTATAACAATATAGCCGGCTTAGAAACCGCCCGGAAGTAAGATCGGAATACATACATGTAATCTCACATTTGGTAAATATTAAACATTATAATTATTTTTAGCTTCTGATGTATTATTCGCCAAACAGTCACTCCAAATCCAACGCGAGATCGAGTTTTACATTAGACATAATCACTCGCGTCTTTGTCGCTCGTGATTTTTTCAGAAGAACACAACCTCTTATTAGATTACTGTTGTTAAATCTCAGATCGCGGATATTTTTCCGTCGTATTTAAAGCTCATTCACGTGTCACAAAGTATTGAAAGACAAGTCGTAAAATACTTTCTTTCTGGCGCTCCATTTCCTCTAGTTAAACCCAACTCACACTCTTGTAAGCACGTGGCGAAAAAAATTGTTGAGAGTATAAAACAATTACTGACAAAACTGAGGAAATATAGTTAAAAGAGGAATGTTGACAACCTCGCAAAATATCAGTAACTGACACTAATGAGGGTTTTGCCGGCATGTCGCCATAATTAAATTATCTCTCCATTAGGGGCGGCTTGGGCAGATACATTTATGATAGTTTGGAAGAAAATATATAGAAACTTGTCTCAAAGCATTAACTCAACACACAACATTTACACGCGCTATCAAGTTCTGAAAGTTTGTTCAAAATACAGTGGTAGGCGATATTGGGAACTTGGGTGATGTATGGGTCGTAACCTTACATATACATTATTATTATTATTATTATTATTATTATTATTATTATTATTATTATTATTATTAATATTATTATTATTTTGATTGCGGATGAGCCCATGTAGGACTACGCAAAGTACTTAGAGGCGTTTCCTTTGATCCCAAATTTCTTTCATTCTTTTGCTATGAGCTTGTTTTCTATCATCTGTCCAAGTTGTTCCAGTTTTTTTTTCTTCGGTTTGTCCTCTTGGTCAACTTGCCACTTATTCACCTTAATTCTACATATATCTCTGTTTGGGATATCTTCTTTAGTAATTCCTGCCAATTTTAAGTCCTTTTTGACTTCATCAATCCACTTCATAGTATCCACTAGAGCTTTACTTCTCTTTTCGTAGAATTCCATATATCTTTTTGTAAGCCTATTTGAGTTCATTCGTTAATATGGCCATAAAATGTTAACCTTCATTTTCTAATATCACTATATGAATGTCTATATATATTTTTATTTCCTTTTTACTTCTGAGTCTAAATGCTTCACCTATGACTTGTGGACCTAAAACTTTGCTTATAATTTTGCATTCTTTTTTCACTATATTTTCGATATCTTTTTTTCTGTTCAAAATTAATATTTCTGCTCCATAGAGGCACTCTGGTTTAATTACAGTGTTATAGTGCCGTAATTTTGTATGTAAAGATATGCATTTTTTATTATAAGTGTTGTGAGTAAGCCGAAATGCTGTTTCCATTTTTTGGCATCTACTTTTATTGGCTTTGCTTTCAATTTCATTTTCCTGAATTATTTCACCAAGATATTTAAATTGTGAAACTCGTTTAATTTTTCCATATTTGGTTTCCAGGTATTTTGGTGCTTGTTTATTGCATGAAATATATTCCATTTTTTTCAAAAGAAATCTGCAGACCAACTTTCTCTGCAATGTCATTTAATAATTCAATTTCAATCTGTCTTTGTGCTGTTACAACGTCACGGGTTAAGATTGCTAGATCATCAGCATATGCTAGGCATTTCAATCTTCAATTTTTCTCTTCCTAATGTGATTGGTTGATTACATTTAAAAATTGTTTTGTGTTTACGCCATTCTTGTATTACTTTATCAAGAACACAATTGAAGAGTATATACATTATTATTATTATTATTATTATTATTATTATTATTATTATTATTATTATTATCATTATCATCATCATCATCATCATCTTTCTCAGCTCTACAGCCCAGGATGTTGTTTCGTTTCTTTTACCATCCTCCTCTCGTAATCTCCCTTCATAACTTTATTTTTCATTCCCTAACTTACATTTTTCGAGTCAAATCTCCAATACTTATAGCTACCGTTTCCTTGATCTACCTCTTCTTTTATTTCCTAGAATCGAACTATTTAAGATTTTTTTGTTTATTCTATTTTCAGTCATTCCATAAACATGTTCTAGCCAACTCAGCCTATGTGATTTAATAAATTTTACAATTTATTGTCCTTTACAAAAATGTTCTATTATTTGATTATATCTTATTATACATATTTCACTCCCAAATATATATATATATATATATATATATATATATATATATATATGTCCATAGATTTTTCTAATAATTTTTCTTCCAAATACTCTTAAAATGCAATTTCATTCTCTGTATTTAGTGTTCGTATTTCAGCTGCATAGGCCTATATTACTTGTGGTCTCACCAGTGTTTTGTAAAGTTTCGGTTTAGTTTCTTTGCAGAGAAGGGATGATTTAAACAATTTTATATTTGATTAAAAAGCTTTGTTTCCAGCCGTAAGCCTATTTTTTTATCATTTTGAGTAATGCAATTTTTATTTAATCCTATTCCAAAAAGTAAGCAAAGATATCAACATTTACAAATGTTTAGTTATTATTATTGCTTTTAACCACACACATACATGATGTGCTTCCTCGAATCAGCTCAGTGCCGGGGAAAACCAACAAACATTTGAGATATGACACACCATTCATTCATACATTCATTCTATACAAGTCGATTATGATAAAGATAATTATAATTGTAGTGGACGTTAAACATAAACTCAATTCTGAAAATGAATGCTATTATGCATTACAGGGACTCTTGTCGTCCAAAGTTCCCTCAAAAAATGTTAAATTTAAAATATATAAAACTGCTATTCTCCCAGTTGCATTATAATGGATGCAAAAAGTGGACTCTTGCTTTAAGGGAGGAGAAAATATTTACGGGTATTTGAGAATAATGTTGTTACGAAACGTTTGGACCAAAGAAAGATGAACTGACAGTGAATGGAGAAGTTTTTTTAACAGTCAGTTACATGATTTTTATAGGAAATCAGATATAGGCCTATATAAGAACAGTTAAATCTCTTAGACTTCGATGGGCAGGACATGTGGCACGAATGGGGAATGAAAAAGGTGCATGGAAGCTTCTTGTAGGAAAATCAGAGATAAAACACCCAGTTGGTAGCCCAAGAATGAGGTGGAAGAATAATATTAACCATGATTTGAGGAAAGAAGATTATACAAGGGATGATTGGAAAATATTAGTTCAGGATAGGGGTGTGTGGAGAGCTTATGTACACGCGGCCATGAACTTATGGGGTTCGATAGTGCCAGTGAGTTTGAGTTAGATGGCGTTCGGGAGTAATATGATGTTAAAATGTTCTGGTATTTGTCTTAAGGTGGGGCAAGAACCCTTAAATCTCCTATCCAGGAAATTTGTCCCAATCGAAGATCGAACCCATATTCGTTTCGTCGTAATCAATAATATTACCACAATTGTGGACACCCTTAATTCATTATAAACAAAGAAATGAATATAGTGGCACGAGCTATTCTTGATATGTTTGGCAGGTCAGTGTTGGGGGAAAAAAATTAATATGAAATATAGTTATGGTGCCCTAAATATTTTATAATTGTGTTGCCTTTAATGATTTTGTAGGCTAAATGGACTGCAAATGGCCGACAAGAATGACAACGGAACTTTGATAGTAGTGGGTCGCATATTTTGTGGTACAATTAGTTTTTTTCTATTTAATTTTACAGGACATAAACTGGAATCGGATTGGTTCCCCACGCTGACCATTTCCGCCAGCACGCCCACGATTCCACATTACAGATTGATGTTATTGTGTAGAGAGATCAGTTTGAAAATTATGTGATTGGAAGGTGCACTTTATATCACCATCTGCAGCCATGAAGCCAAAGAAGGTATGTTCTTACACCACACCACTACTTCTTCAAGACGTGCGCGCTACTGTCTTTCCCATTCTTTTATCTACATTTTCATTATTAATTGTATATTTACTTTGTTTAAACAACTATTATACTATTTATATTGTAATACTTTCTTTGTTCTTTATATATGAGCCAACAATTGACTATTACAAAGATAAATACCAATTAGATAGTATAACTGTCACAGGATTGATGATCGGGGCATGAGGTATTATACCAGGATTCTTAGCTAAATTTTGGAATTCTTTAGATTTGGACAGATTGTATCTTTCTAAAGTTGCCATCGCTGCTATTAGAGGATCAATTTCAATTTTAAGAAACCACATTTACAAAATTTCTACTTTATAGTATTCATCCATCCATAGTAATTCTGCCCGAAGACAGGTCCTTCACTGAAATCATAGCATTTTCATGCTATGCTTGCAGCTTTACTAGGGAATTGTAGGTGTGGTAACTTCCCATTGCTTTCCACATCTCTATAGTATGTATACTTCAATTACAATTTGAACATTTTTAATGTATTTACAAAATGTATTTCATCCATTTATAAAATCAATTGTCTGTATTACTTTGTCCTTGAGGCAATCCTCTAATGAGGAAAGTTATATACAATAAAACAATATGCGTATCTTATAAATTATGAGTCTTGGAGCAAGATAATAGTAAGCACCAAAAATATGTTTATGTTCAAATTAAAGGCGACCTCCAAAAATACTATATTTTATATTCCTCCATTCAAATTTATTTTGTTTATAGAAGTGCAGGGATTGCGTAAACTAAGCGAATTTCTCAGGAAATCGAACTTATGATCCGACATTGCTGTTTTAAGGAATATATAATCATTTTATTAACTATCATGTATCATGATAAGTAGCGAGAAAACCAACATGGAGGCTGCTAGAGCGATTTTTATATTACGACTTTCGGGTAAATCCTCGCTATTAATATTCGGATTTCACTGATTTTTGATAATACTTTTATCGTACATTTCTATACATATACCTAGTTTCGTAGCAAAAATTGGAAAATTGCTGCCTCAAGAGCGATTTTTTAAATGTTATATTCAGATGGCCAGTCCACCGCTGTGGTCTCTAGATAGCGTGCTGCCTTGTCACGCAGCGGACCCGGGTTCGATCCCCGGTCGGGGCAGTTTTCCTGGGTGAGGTTTTTATTGAGGGTTTTCCTCACCTGTAAGGCAAATGTCTTTAAGGCCCAAACGGTCCCCGAAATCATATGGCCATCATCACCATCATCCGTATCATTATCATCATCATCATCCTTCATTGGTGTGGAAAGCAACGGTAAGCTACCACACCTACAATTCCCTAGTAAAGCTGCAAGCATAGCATGAAAATGCTATGATTGCAGTGAAAGACCTGCCCTCGGGCAGAATTACTATGGATGGATATTCAGATGAACCCCCACCACTAATGGTCCGATTTAGGCGGTTAACGAACTCAATATTACTTTATTCATGTGATTGCTATATGCCGATTTCGATTCCGAGAAAAATGTGGGCGCTAGAGAGTTAAAACACACAAATATTATGTAAATGCTAATGTGTGTATTTTTGTGATCTACATCAGTATGTCAGTATTTTTTTTTAAATTTTATAACAATAGCTTATACTATTGACAGGTAAAACCATCATTTATTCCTTTCATAAGTTTATAGAACCTAATTCTGAACCTTGGAGCAACGTAATGGTAACTGCCAACCTGACCATTTGAAGTTATTGCGGGAGCATTATATTTCCTTTTCCTTTGTTCTATTATTGAAGTGGCAGCCATAATCAAAATCAAGTTAAATGTTGAACCTAGGATAGGAAATATACTATTTTGGGAAAGCGCTGTTAAATTGAATATAAAGATCGTGCTGATACTTAGATATCTGGCTCCCAGAGAAGAGATTATTTTAAACTCTCAAAATATTGAATTGCAGTTTTTGACGTAAGATGTAGGGCTTATTTAATCACAATTATCATCCTTGTTGGCGTGACAGGCCATAAAGGATATTAACCTTTCTCAAAACCTCCCTCCATTTATCCCTATCCATAACCAGTCTCATCCAATTTTATTTCTCTAATCTTCCCAATATCCTGAGAGAAATAGTACATCCATTTATTCTTGGACGTTCCTATTCCTCTCCGGTATTATTGTACAGATATTCACTTCCCGGTCTTCATTCATTCTTTGTTTGATGTCCATCCCACTTTTTTTTTTGTTCCCCATTCTGGAAGTCGGATACCTTTTATCAGACCAGAATCTACATAATTTTATAATTCAGTGTCGTGTTTTCTACTCCAATTTTTTTATTAATGCCACCAGGTTGTCTGTCATTATTGGCATCGTATTCTGGCATTGCGTACTTGCAACCCAGTTCTGAGGCTGGGGAGCCTGGAGGACTAGGTTAAGTCGCCCCGATGATATGAAAGGTGATGATGGTAGTAATATGCGCCAGGAGAGGCCTTAAACTAAACTTAATCTAATGAGGCGAATATGATATTGATGATAATGGTGGCCAGTTGGTGTTCGGGGACCGTTTGGACCTTAAAGTTTCCTGACATTTGTCTTACAGATGAGGGAACCCTACCCCAAAAAAATTTATATATATCACCCAGGAAGGCAAGTGTTCGACCGAGGATCGAAATCGGGACCCGCATGCAGTAACAAGGCAGCACGTGACGTCGAGACCACTATTCATCAAAATATCACATCTCAGGATCCTTCTTTCAAATCTGATTAAGACATCTTCATCTGCTTTCATTAATACCCATATTTGAGAGGAATATCTTTAGGGCGTGAGATATACGTATGTATGTGATTGACATTTATAAATTTTAATGGCTAGGCCTATCACTTCCAATGTCCATAATTATTTTCTACTAAAATATATGGTACATGGATGTGGCCAACATTCAGTAGTAAGTCCCAGAGTTCAGATAAAAACGTTATTGTCAAACAGAAAAATCAAGATTAATAAAATTCATGATAAAGTTCCGTTGAGGTATTATTCAAAATTAAAGTATAAAATTGTGAAATATTTACCTAAAAGGTCCGTCTCCTCAACTTAAAGATTATTAATTATCTGTAGCGCTTTCGGGACTAGTCCCATCATCAGCAGAAGTAACAGGATATGGGTTCTTATCTGCCGACCCCTGATTCAATATTGGTGTTACACCAGTATTGAATTAGCTGTTACATTAGTATTGAATCAGGGGTCGACAGATACGAACCCATATCCTGTTACTTCTGCTGATGATGGGACTGGTCTCGAAAGCGCTACAGATAATTAATAATCTCTAAATTGAGGTGACGGATCTTTCAGATAAATATTTTGTAATTTTATATTTTAATTTAAACAAAATACTTATTCGCTGTTAATCACAATCTTATATCTTACGCACTGTTTCACTGGTTTAATTAAAACTTTTTTCATTAAGTTTTGTCCTCCTCGACATTAAATATGATCTCAAAATGCTCTTAATCCATAGAACGATTTTTAGAAACTAAAATACTATTGTGAATTTCTGCTTAAATATTATTTCCATAGTTAATTTCTGACCCTAGTCAGACAAAAGTATTTACAGTTTGGTGTAGATCTAGGCCTATTTACTTGTAGCAAATACATAAATTTAGGATCACCAAGAGATCCACAAATTAGATCAATGAGTGGTTTTAAAAAATGTCTTGTTCCAGTAACAGATTATTGATATAAAAGTATATGTATTAATTGGCAACATAGAAGTGATACTGTATTTATGCTAAGGATGTTATTTGTTACGAAAATTCTTAAAATATTAGGGCATATATTTAATAAGTTATTTTTATTATCAGGACAATAGAGTATGTTTCATTATGCTATTTATTTTCAAATTTGAGAACTGTTAATTTTGTGTGTTTTTTTTGTTAATGTGGATGAGTCTATTATGTGTCACACCTATTAAAATACTTTCGAGTTCATTCCTCATCAGTTAACAAAGTCGTTTTAATGGCCGCCATTTTGAAATGTTTTGCATAATTCAAAATGTCGCACACACAATACCAGCACAAAGCATGCATCAAGTATAGGACATATAACTTATTTTTATTTCGATTTTTCTTGTTGTCCCAATGGCATTAATAAGTTGTTCGTTTATGCTGATGATGTATTATTAGGCGATAGCGACGAGATACTTAGGGCCAACACACACTTTATTGAATAACATTAAGAAATTGATACTACAAGCTAATATCAATAAAACTAAATATATGTTCACGCATAGAAATACATTATATATCGGTAATGGAAATGGGCAGTTGATGACAAGAGAGAGGAACTATGAAGAAATGGCTGAATTCAAATACCTAGGAACAATAATTAGTTAATTACAAATAGGAATGAGATGCACAAAGAAATCAATTTTGGAAATGCATGCTATTATGCATTATGTATAACTGTTATACTCCCAGTTCACGTTATGTGAATGCGAAACACGGACTCTTACTTTAAGGGAGGAAAAAGACTACGAGTATTTGAGAATAAAATTCCTAGGAAAACATTTAGACTAAAGAGAGATGAAAAGACAGGCGAATGGAGAAGACTTTCATAACAGTGAGCTGTGTGATTTTTATAGTAAGCCAAATATAATAAGAACGGTTCAATCTCGTAGACTGCGATGGGCAGGACATGCGGCACTAATGTGAAATGAAAGAGGGAGATGGAAGCTTTTTGTAGGAAAACCATAGGGAAAACACCCAGTTGGTAGACAAAGAATGAGGTGGAATAAAATGATTTGAAGGAAGTAGGTTATACAGGGAATGATTGGAAAACACTAGATCAGAATAGGGGTGTATGGAAAGCTTATGTACTCGCGGCTATGAACCTACGGATTCGATAATGCCATTGAGTTAAGAGTTTAGTAAATAGGTTTACTTTCTCTTCCCAGAACAATGGCATGAAACTAGAATAAATCTTCGTAGACACTACATTCCATTCCATAGTAATTCTGCCCGAGGGCAGGTCTTTCACTGCAATCATAGCATTTTCATGCTATGCTTGGTAGCTTTACTAGGGAATTATAGGTGTGGTAGCTTCCCGTTGCTTTCCACACCGGTGAAGGATGGTGATAATAATATAAGGATGATGATGATGGCCGGATGATTTTCGGGGACCGTTGGGCCCTAAACTTCCTGACATTTGTCTTACAGGTGAGGAAAAACCCCGAAAAACCTCACCCGGGAGCCTGTCCCGACCGGGAATCGAATCCGGGCCCGCTGCTTGACAAGGCAGCACACTACCTCGAGACCACATCGGTGGACAGACACTATATATGTTGTGAAATTATAAAATATTTCATTGAAGCGATTTGCTTACCACATGTCACTCTATGACATCTTCAGGTAAATAAGCGTAATTAAATTATCCTGGTTTAGAAACTCCCGCTAGGGAGCACCTGTGTGCCCACGCGAGATGTATGGGGTATATACATATACAAACCTTATCCCCGCTTTATAATTACCAAGTTTCCCTATATGCATTTTTTTGGCATAAAGTTGGTAATTCATATTATCACTTTCAATCGCCAGTATGTTCCGGAATTAAGTTTCAATAATCAGCAAATGAAGGTCACAGGGAAAGAACCAGGCAAGTCACTTCTTTTTCAAAATGGAGTTTGAGATGCCATTAGATTCTCCTTGCAAAACACTGTCATTCAGAAGTGTGAGACATTAAAATATACAGTTTAGTCATGGGTTTATTTACCTACAAATTTTGGCGTTCAGGTATGGAAGTATGGACATTGTACAACTAAAAGTACCTTTTCTAGATTTCAAGGAAATAGTGACCTGATTTTTTAAATATATTTTTTAATGTATTATTATTATTATTACTTATTATTATCATATGCTTATCTGTAATATGTTATCCTAAAATTAAATTGGAATACGTATCAAAACATTTATTTTCCCTCTGATGTTACTGGTTGATCCATACTCTTCCCCTATGTTAAGCAAAGCACCGGTCTTTGACCTTAGATATGGTGGATGACGCTTATTAAATATTATTAATTAGATTTTAATCTACTCGACAGGAAGCAAGGGGTGCAGACCGAGGGAAGTCCAAGTGTTGGCCGAATGCTGTAAATCCCATCATGACTGAATGTCCTTACATACGTTTTCAAGGATGAGCCGATTTATAATCATCATTCATTCATTATGATTATTAGTATTGTTTATTTCTTCTTATTGTTGTTATTATTATTGTTATTATTATTATTATCATCATCATCATCATCATCCAGGGATTAAGCCTGTTGGCTCGTTCCGGTTTCATGAAAGCTAGAATTGTTAAAATTGTTCAGACCATCTTCTGTGTGGGCGGCCAACATTTCTCCTTCCATGTGGTTTATAATTTAGCAATAATTTTGGAAATCTTCCTTCTGGCATTCTATCAATATGTTCTTTCCAGTCGTTCCTATATTTAATTATTCGGTCTGTAAGTTTGAAAATATGTTATTATTATTATTATTATTATTATTATTATTATTATTATTATTATTATTATTATTATTATTAGCTACCGGAATATTTATTTATGGTAATTTGAGTCCACATGGGGAAGAACTTTCTCATGGATTTTCGGTCGCTGTCCACCCAGCATCGCAAGAAATTTGGGTAGTTACAGTAAGTAGCTTCTCCAGGTTGAGAAAACCAGCTATAATGGATGGGGGAATCGACATGCTGACAACATGCCCCCTATATTGGCTAGGCGATCATTCACGTTTCTAATTGTAAAATGGATGTTAAGCCAGCAGCCTGCTGGTAGCCCAAGGACTTTTTAGGTCTGTCACGCCATGGAATAATAATAATAATAATAATAATTTATATCACCATAGTCATTATTGTTATTATCACCATCATTATGGTCATCTAAAATTGCTTGAATCACAATGGTGGATTAAACCCCTGAAAGGAAACCAGTTGCAATGATAAAACAATTGTAGCAGATGGTTACTTCAAATTCGACGTACTAGTCACATGCAACTCTTCGACTTGTGTACCTCAGGTTCAGTGTTGCGTCGTGTGTTATGTTCAGAAATTGCCTTAGAGTTTGATAAGTGTTAATAATAACTGCCTCCATGTTGCTCAAGCGTGTGTGACTTTCAACCAGAAATAGAATGTTACGCACTGGGACAAGTCTTAAGATATTTTATTCCAGGCTGTCATAAATCTATCTGCTCAAGCCGCCCCTAATGGAGAGATCATTGAACATAAGCGACATGCCGGCAAATTCTCATTATTGTCAACTATTTAAATTTTGCGAGGTTGTCAGCTGACATTCTTTCAGTATTTGTTTGTATACTGGGAAAGATAGCAACTCTGCCAACAACTTTTTCGCCACGTACTTATAGGAGGATGAGAGTTGGGGTTAGCTAGTGGAAATGGAGCGCTTGGAAGAAAATATTTCAAGGCTTGTCTTTCACTATAGATATGATTCGTGGAGTCGACAATTATGATCACAGTTATCAGTATGATATAACATTTGCGGATCGATTATAAATGTTTACTGCAGAATCATAGATTTTGACTATGAACTTAGTAGCATGACATAAAATTTCAATGATACAATTAATTGTGTGGAATAAAAATGGAATACCTAAAATTGTAATTATATAGCAGGTATAGTACTAACTCCTGGTAAAAAATTGTATAGCATGTAGTGGTGACTAGTAACTGAATCTTACCCTTACGTTTGTTGTTGACTATTACCTTCTCAGCTATCTACACGCTCGCATTTTAAATGGGGTAGTTAACTCGAAACAATTATCTTACACTCTATTTGTCTCAATTACAACCCTATTCATCACTTTCTCTAGTTTAATCACACAAGATGATTACAAAAAATGAAGTGCGGTGAACATTTTCATCTAAAATAGTAAATCGGGCATTTGAATTAGGCAACAATTAAAAAAAACATATATACATATATTAAGGAAATTATATAAAAATTGTATTGTATTATAATTGTAATGGAACTTTCACTGTTCAATATATTGAGAAATAAAGGATAGGGTGCTGCGCCTTCTTTATGGTCACCATCAGGCACATGCAAAAGATCCAATTTGACCAAAGTCCAGGGACCAAGTATTTTGATCAGGATTCTCTGTGGTTTCCTCTGGCATAAGGACAAATGAATAAATAGACCAAAAAGCCCGCTGCAACGGCAATAGCTATTAATTTAATACACCACATTTAACAATACTGGGTCAAATGGGCTCAAGCCCTGGAAATCGGGGTTCCACTATCTTCAGGAGAGGAACTGAAGAATTGATTCATCACTGGAATACAGGTTATTCCAGTCGCGGGGCAATTCGTTGAATCTTTGCATCATTTCTGTACTCGGTCCTGGGGGCTAGTGGTTATCATGCTCGCCTCTGGTTCGCTGGTTCTAACCCAACAGTGGTTGATTGTGTTTAAAGGAGTAAAAATCTTGTGCAATACTTTTTTTTTCGGAAGGGAAGTATAGCTGTGCGTCCTGTATCATAGATTAACGGTACGTAAGATACCCTTGAGTCTCAAATGAGAGGCATCTGAGCATTTTTATCGGCTCTTTCGCACACTGATTTGAATGATGATACTATTGACCTGAGCTTCTAAGAGAACATTTTTTAATTGATTACTAACTAAATAACTAATTCTAGTTTCCACTGAGTATCTTCCTGTGTAAATAGCGGGTATATCGTGAACTACGTCAGATATTAAACTGGCTTATGTAATGAGTAGGTTTGGTGCCACATTCACTAAGACCTTCCATACTTCCCTATTCTCAGCCAGCTGAATAAGAGGTACGCAATGGAAGAGTTAACATTAACCATAATTGGAGAGAGATGAATTATACAAGACATTATTGGAAAACATTAGCTCAGGATAGGGATGTATGGAGAGATTGTATCCGTTCCGGGTACGATAGTTTCAGTGAGTTAGTTAGCTATAACTGTGATAAGTGTTTCTTACCGTGTGGTTTAAAATATATGCTACATTTGTGTTGCAACAATTTGATGCATTTTTCTTCTAAATTGAGGGTTCTAGTGAGAGAGGTAGCTGTGCCACCTTGAGAAGAAATGGAAATAATCAATGCTATTTATATTTTTCCTTCTGAAAGTTTACATAACAATAAGTTTAAAAAATAGTTACTCCTTTGTTGTACAAATTAAGTCGTAATATAATCTAATACAGTGCGATCAGTATGGCATTGGACAGCAGACGCGGGGACTCGGGGATTTCACTGTCACTGCTGGCGCACTCGGGGCGGGGAACGGACAACGTAGGATCGCGGTGTCCAATGCTATACTGATCGCACTGTAAATTAATGTTTGTTTGTTTGTTCGTACTTTATGCGCGGCCATACCGTTGATCCGATTGTGATGGCGCTTTTTGTAAAATGTTCAGGAGGTCCCCGGGATGAACATAGGCTATAAGAGAGTTGTGATACTCAATTCCTACACCCTTAAAAATCGCCCTTTGTAGTGGAAAACGTGAAAAAAAGTAGCTCTTTGAACGCTTAAATGGCTTGCTCTACTTAAACCATAACAAATACACAACATTAATGTACACAGAATTGAATATCTCGAAAAAGCTCTACAAAAGAGTCCGGGACAGTATATGTTTATCTCTTAAGGATAACTCACAATAACCATTTTTGTCTTTCATTGATGCCAAGAAGATCGAGACAAGTACGTAGATTCCTGTGCAAGCATAGCAGCGCATGGCGGATATTCTTTTACGGATAACTCACAATGACGAATTATGTCTTTTAGCTCATTAATGTCAAGAAGATCGAGATAAGTAGATTCCCGGGCAACACCGGGTAATCAGCGCGAGGAATCTTAAAATAATTACGATATACGTTTATAATTATTTTTTCATTTCACTTATTGAACTAATCATAAGAAGTACATTAATTTTTGTCTTTCAGCTCATTTATGCCAAGAAGATCGGGATGAGTAGAAACCCGGACATCGCCGGGTAAACAGCATGGTGTATCTAAATATAATTACGATATACATTTATCCTCTCACTTATTTAACTATACATAAAACACATTAATTTTCGTATTTCATCTCATTTATGTCAAGAAGATCGGGATAAGTAGATTCCCGGGCATTGCCGGGTATTCAGCCGGGTATCTAAAAAAATATCCATCCATAGTAATTCTTCCTGAGGGCAGGTCCTTCACTGCAATCATAGCATTTTCATGCTATGTTTGCAGCTGTACTAGGGAATTGTAGGTGTGGTAGCTTCCCGTTGCTTTCCACACCGGTGAAGGATGATGATGATAATGATAAGGATGATGATGAGGATGATGGCCATATGATTTCGGGGACCGTTTTGGCCTTAAAGTTTTCCTGACATTTGTCTTACAGGTGAGGAAAAACCCCGATAAAAACCTCACCCAGAAAAACTGCCCCGACCGGGGATCGAACCCGGGCACGCTGCGTGACAAGGCAGCACGCTACCTCGAGACCACAGCGGTGGACTGACAGTGTCATAATATTGTGATTTGCATATTTAAATAAATACTTTAAAACTGTCTAATAATGTTATAAAAATTGTTTGAAAAAGCTTAAAATATTAAATAATGTTAGTAAATACAGAAGAAGATCTTTAGTTTACAACAATATAACTGAAAAATCAAGCGCTAGTAGAAGTGCAGTTGAGCCGAGTTTTTAAACAGCATTTCTGCTCTTAAAGAAATACTTGCAATATAATTTTAAGAAAACATGACAGTTCTCTCATACTAATAGTTATAATGTTCGCCTCTGGTTCCGAGTTTCGCGAATTCAAACCCGTCGGGATCGACGCAATTTTCAGAGTAAAAATCCTGAGAATGAAGGTCAACTAATTCCCTGGGCACCTGCCTTAGAGTTATGGCACGTAAAGTAATCGCAAGCATAAAAAAAGAGGCATCTAAAAAATTTCACCATTTTCACGTCGATATTTGGATTGCGATACTAATTCCAATGACCTTAGCTGTTAAAGACTCGTTAACCTTCTGCATTCGGAAGAAAAGTTTAACAAGACATGTACTCTTTATTGTGCATAATACATTATATATATATATATATATATATATATATATATATATATATACAGGGTGTAACAGGACCTCACCGACAAAATGATAGGGATGATAGGTCATGCAGAGAGGATAATTTTTTGTGAAGTGTAGTCGCAAACACTTTGTTTGTGAGTTATGCGCAGATGAATGTGTTCACCCGTAAGGGTCGGAAATGAATACAAACAATTGTTCACGTATCGTTTTATTGAAGAACATGTTTTTTACAATAAGTGTTTAAACAGTGTTTTGACGGCGTCAAAAAGAATCCTGCCATGACCGGCCGTGCTGACCGATCGTTGCTTGACGATATCAAATGCAATGAGGCACCTGGTCGACTGTTTGAATACTTATTGTAAAAACATGTATTTTTCAACGAAATTATACGTGGACATTTGTTTGTATACAATTCCGACCCTTACGGATGAACGCATTCATCTGCGCGTAACTCATAAACGATGTGTTTGAAACTATATGTTCCTTCACAAAAAATGATCCTCTCTGCATGGCCTATCATCCCCCTCATTTTATCGGCGAGGTCCTGTTACACCCTGTATATATATGTATATATATATATATATATTATATATATATATATATATATATATATATACATCCATCCATCCATAGTAATTCTGCCCGAGAGCAGGTCTTTCACTGCAGTCATAGCATTTCATGCTATGCTTTGCAGCTTTACTAGGGACTTATAGGTGTGGTAGCTTCCCGTTGCTTTCCACACCGGTGAAGGATGATGATGATAAGCATGATGATGACGGCCGGATGATTTTCGGAGACCGTTGGACCCTAAGTTTCCTGACATTTGTCTTACAGGTGAGGAAAAACCCCGAAGAAATCCTCACCCAGGAGCCTGTCACGACCGGGAATCGAACCCGGGCTCGCTGCGTGACAAGGCAGCACGCTACCTCGAGACCACAGCGGTGGACACCATTGTTGTTATGGAAGTGATATTGAGAATTTGTAATTTTGTAAAAAAATGTATCTCTATGCCACAACAAAACAAAATTGCCTGATATTTGTTGCTTTGTTGCATACCAGATTATGTGTGACACATGTGTACAATTTTTGTGTCATTCTGATAGTTTGAAAACGAAATATGGAATTGTGGTTAACTTTTGGACACCAGTGTATTTTTAGTTAAGAGATGTCTAGAGAAGTTGGATGATAAGATTCTGTCTAATGTATAGCAAGCGAGTCTTATTATAGCCGTTTACCTACTTAATCAAATTAAGATTTTACTTTAGAGTTTTATTGACTACATTGGTCAACATGATTTTTGTCTTATGAGTACCAGTAGTTGTACTTGATTCAATTTTTTATCGTGTTTTCAAATATGTATTCGGAATTTCTCTATCGCCCACAGTTTTTTATTTCAATTTCAATTAATTGATTTAAACAATTATTTTTTTAATAAACGTTTTTTCGTCCATTTATCCATTGAGCGTTGAGCACGGGGAACACTTTAATCAGGAGATTTTAGCTATGGAAAAGAGATATCAAGGCAAATGGAATCCCAATATGCTGCCCGATTATTGTTGGACCATCAAGAGGGATGCTCCACAGGAGAAATATAGCAGAAAACCGTCATTTCTTACTTTCTAGGTGAGTCCGAATGTTTGAATATTGTGTAGTTACGAATGTAGAAAATATTAAAGTGTTTGAAATTATAAATTCCTGTCTCTGGGAAACCTTGCGTGATGGAGAAAAACCGATACCGGTATCATATTTGAATTGAGGAGAAAAAATACTATCAGAATCACATATTTTTCTTTCTGAGCCAAAAACAAGTTTATTTTTTGTTGCTCAGTGCTATCAATTAACAAATTTCCTTTAATTAAACTTCTCCATCGTGCTCTGCCTTCTGTGTCTTCAAAATTTCCTCATTTATTGTTAAATGTTATAGTTTCCAGTAATTCTTGGTTCTGTCTCCTCCTTCAAGATTTCATTACATAGTCTATTAATTTTCTTCATTACTTAATTATTTATATATGTCTTTACCGCGTAAGTCTAGTATATTGAATCATAGGCCCTAACCTTTGTGGTTATTTTTTGCATCATTTCTGATTTGTATATTCCTAGTCGTTTCTGTTCAAGATTTTTTGTCAGCTCTTCTCCAGAAATCTATTTCAACTTCACTTAAACTCAGAATTCGGATCGTACAGTAAGAATATCGAGAATTTTATAAAACACTTTTTTTTTTAGTTCAGACAGTGTTCATTTTTGGGCTCGTGTTCTTTTTGAAATTAAACCTTCAGTTATATAATTTTTAGAACGTCAGTATTCAGATAGGAGAAATCATGGTGGAAGTTAAAGTTACACTATGGGAGAACACGCACGCGCAAACAAACAGATGCATTGAGGCACTACAGTCATTGTAGGAGCTTTTGCATATGTCACTCCATATCCCCATATCCTCCAGAAAGTTACATCCATCATCAATCCATCTCGCACGAGGTATTTTCAGGTGTCTCCTTCCCTTTGGTTTTCCGATGGAACTCTCTCATCTGAAATTCTATGGACGTGACCTGCCCACTCTAATATTTTTGGATTTGATTGACGTTACCAAGCCGATTTCATTGTAAAGTTCATATAATTGTTTTATTAATTATAATCTATACTCTTTGTCATTCACTGGCCCACATATTTATCATCATTCTTCCAAGGATTAGGGATGTTTCGTGTTCTGCTCTCTCAGTGTTAGGGCCTTCTATTCCTGGGATGCCAAACATCTCTTGTTTGTGGATATTCATCAGGGCTGGGATTCATGATACCAGTTCTCTTTGTACTCTTCTATTTTCTCATGTAGGCTGCCTCTTTATTTCTTCTCTTAGTCCTATATTTTGATTTCGTATAAAGTTCAACTTTGTGATATTAATAA
This sequence comes from Diploptera punctata, assembly GCA_030220185.1. NCBI lineage: Eukaryota > Metazoa > Arthropoda > Insecta > Blattodea > Blaberidae > Diploptera > Diploptera punctata. The sequence continues at coordinate 485,904 of JASPKZ010008026.1, read as the reverse complement.
TAATAGCTTTATTTTAATAATAATAATAATAATAATAATCTCTCTATCTTCGGGTTTTTACAGCTGCTGCCGTCTTCCCGTGCCAAACCTCCAAAGCCTACGGTCTTGGGTATCTTCGATGCTTAGCCCTTTAGTTTGCATTACTGTCTTCATGTTTTCCTTCCATGTTAACCTTGGTCTCCCTCTTTTCTTCTTTCTGTTCGGATGCCATTCATATAGTTGCTTCGGTCATCGCTCATCTTCCATTCTTAATAATAATAATAATAATAATAATAATAATAATAATAATAATAATAATAATAATAATAATAATAATAATAATAATAATAATATTTATTTTACCTGGCACATTTATGGCCTTAAGACATCTTCTACCACTCAGCAGTTAGATAAAAAATGCAAGAATTAGTCTTACATCTAAATTAAAATAAACGCAATTATTACATGGTATATGTACAATACAATTTTTATTTACAGTAGGCCTATATTTTGATTTATTCTAGATTTAACAAATGAAATATAAAATGTGAAAGATAGAAAAACGAGAAAAAATACTATTAATTACTATTATTTTTTTAACAACATGTAGTTATATAATGGCGGCTCCGTGGCGCAAGCGGTTAGACGCTCGCCTCTCACAGCTGGAGTCCCGAGTTCGAGTCTCGGTCACTCCATGTAGGTTTCGTGGTGGACGAAATGGAGCTTGGGCAGGTTTTTCTTGGGGTTTCTCCTGTTTTCCCCTGCCACAATTTCATTCCACCGTTTCTCCATACTCATCTCATCCATTTCATTTCATTTCGTTCATATGCCCATGTGACGGTGCGGCCGGCACCCTTGTCATTCACAGACCTCTATATATGTGGGCTCATCTCATCTCATCTCATCCCTCGACCCGACTCTGAGTTAGACACGAGTTGAGGATATTTATAATTGTATAAGTGTGATATGGAAGTGTTAAATGTGCAACACCTCTGTTGTCTTGAGGAAGGGAATTCCAAGAGTGGGCAGAGGCTACTGTGAAAGAAGTGGATTAGAGGAAGTACTGTGGAGAGGGATTGTTTGTTAGCAGAGAGTTATTTTGGGAACTAGTGTCAATGTTGTGGTTGAAGATATAATAACTTTTGAAATCCATTTATTAGGTTAACATTAGCCCTAACAAACGTGTAGCCTATATCGCCACCAACAGTCGGCTTCGATCGCCGTCTTTTGAACTTACTGCAAGAAGAGTCTTCGTGGCCGTAAGCAACAATCACTCGATTGTGGTCGGCGAGCTACAACCAACTGTTCTAATTGTACGCTAATGATTGGAACAATTACACTGGTCAACATGATTTTTGTCTCATAAGTACCAATAGTTGCACTTAATGCAGTTTTTTTATCTTGTTTTCAAATATGTATTCGGAATTTCTTCATCACCCACAGTTTTTTTTTAATTCAATTTCAATTAATGGATTTAAACAATTATTTTTTAATAAACGTTTTTTCGTCCATTTGTCCATTGTAAAGTAAAACCAAATGAGCTAACTCAAATGGTTTCAGCTACGGAAAAGAGATATCAAAGCAAATAGAATCCTAATATGCTGGCCGATTATTGTTGGACCATCAAGATGGATGCTCCACAGGCGAGATATAGCAGAAAATCGTCATTTCATACTTTCTAGGTGAGTCCGAATGTTCGAATGTTGTGTAGTTACGAATGAAGAAAATATTAAAGTGTTTGAAATTATAAATTCCTGCCTCTCGGAAACCTTGTGTGATGGAGAAAACCCGATATCATATTTGAATTCGGGAGAAAAAATACTATCAGAATCACTTTTTTTTTCTGAGACAAAAAAAAAAGTTTATTTTTTGTTACTCAGTGTTATACATAATTTTGCTCTATAGAGGGTGGCACGCAGTTGCGTACTTAGTTGAAGCAATACGCCACAAGCCGGAAGGTCCGGGAGTTCGAGTTCCAATGGTGCTAGGATTTTTAAACTGGCCTGAACCTTCTGGCGACGCCATGACCCTGGGGTCGACTCAGCCCTTAACTGAAATAAGTACCAGATGCTTGTTTTGGGGGGTAAAGGCGGCATGACAACATGGATTTATATGAAATGCGGATTGTGTAGAAAAATTCGAAGCTTAATCCTACTACTACCTCAAAGGCTTCCTGAGACCTGCAATTGGATCACTTATATTTACCCTACAGAGGAATTTCATGTCAGATGACGTGTATATCTTTCATATAACTCATTGGCACTATCGGACCCCTAGATTCATAGCCGGACGACCATAAGCTTTCCCATACATTCCTATCCTGAGCTGATGTTTCCCAATCATCACCTGTATAATCTACTTGCCTCAAATAATGGTTAATATTATTTTCCCAACTCATTCTTGGCCTACCTACTGGATAATTTTCATCTGGTTTTCATGCAAAGAATTTCCACATCCCTCATTCAATCCCCGTTCGTGCCACGTGTCCTGCCCATCACAGTCTACGAGACTTAACTCTTTTTTATTACATCTGATTTCCCATAAAGATCATATAGCTTACTGTTACGTAATCAGTATGTATTACACTGGTTTACAAAAATGAACTTTTTTTTCTCACAAGAATAAAAATAATACATTCTGTAAGCATTTTTCATGCTGAATTCAAATATCATTTCTGTTTTTCCCGATCAGGCAGATGTTTTGTATGATATTAATTTGAATTTTTTATAACACTACTCATTCTGACTTACCTAGAAAGTGGTAGATAGTGATGTTCGGGCATATTTTGCATCTGAAACATCTCTCTTCTTGGTCCAACAGTAGTCAGCCAGCTTATTAGAACTCAACTTGCCTTGGTACCTGTTTTCCATTGAAGAAATTTGCTGATGATATGCTCACCGTGCTCATCGCTGATAGCTCCAAGAATTTCCTGGAAGAAGTCTAAATGAGAGTCCAAGAAGTGAATTTTTAAATACCGGTACATGTTGCTTTATTAAAATCCAGATCAGCCACTAGGCCACTATAGTTTTCTGCTTTATGGTTTCTAAGGAGATTGCAACATATATTTTTGAAAGCCTGCCAGGCTGCTTTTTCAAGTGGATTTAACGGTCCTCAGAATGGATGACATGGGCGTTGACAAGTGTTATAGTGATTATTATTTGTGGTGGGAGAACTGTAGAAACCCTAAGAAAACCTACTATTTCTTCGAATTGTACACCACGAACCCCTATTGAGTGACCAATGTGCGAACTCAGGACCCAGAAGTGGAGGGCGAGTGTCTGCATCTTTGGACGCGGAACTGCCAGTTATTATGATATAAATACTTAATAAAAATTTAATTAAATTGAAATTGTGGCACCAATGAAATGGCCACTATGCTGTACAGCAAAATACAGTACCGGGAGTCATGTGGTCAAAATGACGCATTCCCTCAACCCTATTTTTAGTTAACTTAACCAAATTTTGCTACTTCTCATTTAGGATGGGCCCTATTTATTCATTTTTACTCATGGCTGAATGGACACAGTTCGAGACCTTATACCAAAAAAATAAATTCTACATTATATTGAAATGTTTATTGTAAAATAGCTGATTACGACTGACACGAACAACGTTGCAAAACTTAAAAATATTGTCTTACTTGTTTTAAATACTAAATAACTCACCCTGATTATCGAGTCCGTAGGTTCATGGCTGCGCGGACACAACACTATTCTGAGTTAATGTTTTCCAATCAACCCCTGCATAATCTACTTCACGGAAGTCATGGATAATTATATTCTACCACCTCATTCTCGATCTACCAACTGGGCGTATTCCATCTGGTTTTCGTACAAGAAGTTTTTATGTACCTATTTCATTCCCCATTTGTGCCACATGTCCTGTTCATCGCAGTCTACGAGACTTAGCTGTTCTTATTATATCTGTCTTCCTATAAAGTCCATGTAGCTCACTGTTATGTAGCTTTCTCCATTCATCTGCATATTCATCTCTCTTTTGTCGAAAATTTTTCCTCAGAACTTTATTCTCAAATACTCGTTATCTTCTTTCCTCCCTTAAAATAAGAGGTCATGTTTCGCATTCATATAGTATAATTGGGAGAATAACAGTCATCCTCTGTATAATTTACCTACTTTACATCACGGTTAATGTTATTCTTCCACTTCGTTATTGGCCCACAAATGTATGTATGGACGTGGGCTACGCTCGATGGCTTCGCGGATAGCTTCCACTCTCTCTTGGGATGTGGGTGGCCGACCTGGCCGCTGTTCATCTGCTACGGACCCCGTACGCATAAATTTGTTCAACAGTATTTGGATATTCTGTTGCGCTGGGATTGGTTTTCAATATCTTCTTTGAAAATCCTCCATCACCTACCGGTACGTGTGATCTCTTACTAGCCCGACAACAACTGAATCCGTTCTTTTACTGTAAACATTCTGGTACCTGTAAAATAAATGCGATCTCTCAACTAGAAGTCAAAAATATACTGGGACTTCATAGACACCCTGTATATTAATGTGTCTTAGTGTAGTTGATTCTCTTAACGTAGCTTTGGGCTCCTAACATGAATATAGAGTTTTTCTTCGATTTTCTGTGTGCATTTAGTAATTTTCTAGCTCTTAGATTTAAATCATAGTTGGAAATATATTAATGTTTGCCCCTGGCATTAAATAGTCAAGTACATCTGTTTTTAGACGGCTCCTTGGCGCAAGAAGTCAGTCACGCCCTCCACCTGGGGTCCCAATCAATACCTGTGGGGTTTGTGGTGGATAAATCAAGGCCTGGACAGGTTTTTTCTCGGGATTTATCCCATTTTCCCTTCCAAAAACTTCATTTTGCCACTTCTCTATACTTATCTCAACCCATTTTCACTGGATTAAATCTATTCTCTGTCCTGTGATGATCCGACAGACCTTAATCGGCCGGCGTGTTGTGGTATATATCTGATTAACCTGTAGCGATAGAAGCTCATCTCTCATCTTTTTCCTCTTGATCCGGAATCATGCCGGCACACGAATACCAGGGTTACTACTTTTATACCTTTTTTTTTACAAACTTTACAATTGTTGATTAGTTTGTGGTGGATTTTTTTTTTTTTCCTCTCCAATGGGAGAGGTGTTTTTTTATGTTTAAGGGTTGTATGAAGTTCCAGTTCCCAAACGTGGGGCTTCAGAATCCCCAAGGATGTCACTATGTTATCAGGAGATCTGGAGGTGTTGTAAAAAAGGTTAAAGTGATCCCACCCCAGGCCCTCAGGAGGCCCTTGGGGTAGTAAGGAGGTTAATAGGCTCCCACTTTTTGTAGAAAATCGCGGCAACTTTATGATGTCATCCGCGTTGTCAGCCCTGCGTTACGGCCGCCTTTACCCCAGAACAAGCGTCCCTGTACTCATTTCAGTGTTATAAGGCTAGATTCGAACCCCCAGGGCCATAGTGCCGCCAGAGGGTTTGGGTCAGTTTAAAAAAATCCTGACCCCAACGGTACTTTGAAAACCCTCGACCCCTCAGGCTTGTAGCTCAGTGCCTTAACCACTACGCCTACGCGTTTGCCCCCTGTGAGTTGTTGTGTAATTTTTTAAATAAATAAATAAAACTGGTCAACAAAGAAAATCACTTTTTGCACATCCCTTAAAAAAAAAACAAACAACTCCATGGCGGTGACAAGAGGCTTAGAAGGCCCTTGTCCTAACCATCCGGGCTGCTGGCCTCACTGTCCACACGTGTTTAATAACAGAGGTAGAACGATTATCCAGCCAGTGTAATGGGTGACTTGCAGTCAGCATTGGGTCAGTCCCTCTGTACAGAGTTATAGCTGTTTTTCATTTCTCAACCTGGAGCCGAAATTTTGTTTTGTAGCTATCCAAATCCTCACGATGTTGGGTGAACACCGGTCCCATACTGGGTGAAATTCCATGAGAAAATTTCTTTCCCCAAAGAGACTCGAACCAGCGCTAGTCCTGTAGCTCTGCGTCAAGGCATCTTGCCTTTACCACTCGGCTACGGCGCGGGACTTTGCACATCTTTCCTTTTACAAAATAGCTTAACTACCCTGATTTTGAATCTATAAAAACGAATATGACATTAGGTCTTGTTTATTAGCACTCTTCTTTAGATGTACTAATTTCAAATATAAATAGTAAAACTGCACTTTGATATTGTTTCCTTTCTCAACATAGCTAAACTACCCTCATTTTGGGCCGAGAAAAACGAATATATTATGTTTTGGTTCATCTTCTGGGTTTAATGGTCGTGGTTCGGTTTTCTTGAAACTCAGCGTTTCGTCCACTGCTGCGGTGGACCTCATCAGGAGATACTGCGTGCTCTCTGTGAACTCAATAGTCGGCATTCTACAGTCAAGGATCAAGGCGCCGGTCGTGAAGACTACAATTATACATATTATGTTTTGTTTAGTTGGCCTAACTCTGGTTTATATATACACTAACCTCAAATAAAATTGCCTAAATATGAGAACGTCTTATATTTGCTAGTTGTTTGTACTCTTTTTCTGTTTTTATATTTTGAGACTGTCAAACAATATTAAGCGTTCCATTTTCCCTTTTATCTTCGTTCCATTTCCGAAATGTCCCGATGAAACCGCTATAAATGTTCGTCACTTACAGCGCCGCAGTTGTAAGGGAAGAAGTCCAGGTGAGAATATTCAAAATGGATTTTGAGTGACATATTTCAGCCTAAAGAATTGCATTTTTCGATATGGTTATTCACAATCTCAATGTAGATGTCAACTCTTCGATTTCCCAGGAAGCCGTGCACTTCTTTGAATGCCTCTCATGTTCCCTGGAGAACTTGTCAGAGTCTTTTTTTATGAGAAGATCGTGAATCTACTGTCCAATGAAGACGCCTTCTTTAAATTTAGTCCTTACAGATACTGAATAACTCCTCTTTACAAAGTTTTTAATGAGTCTAAATTTTACATGTAGAGGAGGCAAAATAATTTTGCTTCTTTATCATCATCATCATCCATGCAGGTATTAGGCCGTGTGTCCTGTTACAGTCTCAAAGAGGAATTTTCCATCCAGCGCTTTTTTGGACGTCCCAGCGATCTTTTGCCTTGGGCAGTAACGAAGCATGGCTTTTGGAATTCTATGAGACGGCATTCGTCGAAGATGGGCTTTCCAGTTGTTCTGGTAGTTTTGTGTATGGTGAAGAATGGGTTCTACATCCAACTCTTCCATAATTTCCTCATTTCTTTTATGGTCCCACTTTGTATAGCCTGCTGTACGGCGCATACATGGCATTTCATTTGCTGTTTTTCATCTTTCATCTCTTCTTCGTATTGTCCATCAAAGGATAATGCTGGACATTCTTCTCTTCTGGACAGATATTTTCCCACTGACATAGGAAACAATAGTAGGCCTACTTGGTGTATCCCAACTGCAAGCCCAGCAGTACTACAATAACTTTCAGGTCTCCACAGATTTCCCAGTGATGGTTGGTCTACTTAATTACCTTGAGAATAATTTCATATTTCCATGTGTTTCTTTCATGTAGACATCATGACCTATAGGAACTGATGGGAGAGAAATGTTATTATGTAACACTACAGCTTTTAAACTTACAAGGAGAGGACACGCTCAGTACATCACCACTTTAAATACAATTTTGCGAGATTAATTAACAATACTCTGTTTAAAATCATATCTGGTTTAGGGAGCTAATGTCCTCTCGTTTCGGAAATATTATCAATTTTTTAAACATATTTCCTTTAGAGCGGTATTAGAGGAACTTCATATGTGTGACGGCGTATCTCATGTTGTTAGACGCTGGACTGTAAGTAGGCATTCCGGATTTGAGTCACGGTCAGTTGTATTTTTTTAAATAATGTTTGGTATTATTATTACTATTATTATAATTATTATTATTATTTATTATTATTATTATTATTATTATTATTATTATTATTTTATTACATTCATTCATGTTGCAATATTTATATTTTCCACCTCTTTGCTTTCGAGGGGTAGACATGAGTCTTTTCACGCAGTGCGGGAAGCAGGCGCGGTTCGATCCCTTGTCGGGACAGGGCTTCCGGGATGAGGGTTTTTCTCGGGTTTTCTTTTACTCCCGTAAGACAAAAAGTTCAGGAAGCGTACGTTCGCCAAAAGGTCCCCGAAAATCAGTTGGCCATCATCATAATCCTTATCATTTTACCTGAGTGTGAACAGCAACGGGAAGCTACCACTCTTATAATTCCTAAGTAAAGCTAGCAAAGCATAGCATGGACAAGCGATTATGATTGACAGTTTGAAAAAACTTCACCCTACGGGCAGAAACACTCTAGAAATATGTTTGGATATGCCTATGTTAAATGGAAATAAAACTTGGGTTACGGAATCATTCTTCTATAGACATATTGGTCTATATTCATACACAAATTTTTAACTTGGACTAGTGTGTTTACGATTTTTAAGTATGCAGTCACAGAGTAATTTGTTTAAAATATGAAGTGTTCAGTACTTTCAGAAATATGATATACATAAATATATAACTCTAATTACAATATTATTTATTATTAAAAAATACCGACCAGGATTCGAATCCGGAATGCCAAGTGACAGTTCAGAGTCTATCCATATGAGCTACGCCATCATACAGTACATTATTGTAGTTCCTTTAATAGGCAACCAAAGGAAGTATGTTACAAAAAATTGCTAATATGTTACTGTAAACAAGTAGCCAATTAGCCATCCTAAAACGATGGTACGATTTGTTAAAACTGTAGGTCTATTGATCACACTTATTTAACATTTTCCAGATACTGTTTTTTAACACACCACGGGGTCCAATAATGGATCAGATTATAATATTATAATGCTATTTGTGAAAAGAAAAATGAATGTCATGAACCAGGAATCGAACCGTGGACCTCTAGTTCTCCGCAGCGGACGAAACGAGAATTATAGATTTGTATATGTGAAAATAATTGTTAATGTGTATGCCATGTCTATAATGGTGTAGTGGGCTGCACACTAGTACGGAGAACTAGAGGTCCACGGTTCAATTCCTGGTTCAGACATTAATTTTTCTTTTCACAATATCATTATAATATTGTTCTTTAATCTCACAAAATTTTATTTCATTTAGTGTGTCCTCTCCTTGTTAGTTTAAACGCGTCTATGAAGTCTCCAGTCCTGTGAGTTATACTGCAAATGTAAACCTGTCATCAAACCGCTCACATTACAGCAGGAACAAGAGTGTTTTTCATAAGAAATGCCATTAGATATTTCCAAATTATCTAGAGGATTTGGAAATCAAGATTGACATTTGTTAAGGCTATTTAACGAATAAAATTAAGCTGTTTGCTAAAAAATCACTATTTAAATATAGTTACCGGTATTTTAAAATATTTATATATTTAATGTAAACGACGATGTTTGAAAACATCAGAAATGTGTGGTTATGTTTATTCACTGCAACTTGATCGTATTATTATTGTGAAATAGAATCGCAATCTACGATAACCCACTAAGATCACAATATTGTGGGAAGGCACCCTAGTGGTGAAAAAATGAAACATATCAAACTGTATATTATATATCTAACGTTATAGGTTATTAATTATTTGTAGAAACTATTCTGTAAAATCATTATTTAAAAACACAATTATTGAACACACAATTATCAAATTTGTAGTTCAAAGGAATCTGTTCATTATTTGCTATAAAGTAAAGCAAAGTGATCCCACAACAGACCCGGAGGCCCTTGGGGTAGTAAGAGATTAGGACTCCCACTTTTTCTAGACAATCGGCACTTTATGTCAGCCGGGTTGTCAGCCCTGCGTGACGGCCGCCTTTACCCCCAGAACAAGCGTCTGGTACTCATTTCCGTTAGAGGCTGAGTCGACCCCAGGGCCATAGTGCCGCCAGAGGGTTTGGGTCAGTTTAAAAATCCTGACCCCAACGGGACTTGAACCCTCGACCCTCCGGCTTGTAGCTCAGTGCCTTAACCACCACGCTACATCAACGTATTTGTTGGAGAGTCAGTCACTGAAAAATAATGCTCTGACCTGTTCAGAATATTAAAAAGGAGGAGTTTTCTTTATTTTAGTGAATAGAATTCGATAAATAGCGAGGAGAAACACGACTGTCATTAGTTGTAAAACAAAATTCATTGAAACGTAATTGATCATTGACTCCCATTTGAGCCTTTGTAAAGTACTGACTCAAATATTTTTGTCGAATTCTGTACACAGACATTTTGACAATAGACAGTAGAAGATTTCGTTCTTGAAACCTTGATGCCAGAAGCTCTGCTTCTCATTAGATAGGTCCCCGTTTCGAATTAAACCATTTAGTTATATCTGACTAAAACGCCGTGGCTCATTCAGTACAGTTTCTGGCATAATATCAAGATCCTGTGATGTTGACGGACGAAATCATTTCTCCTTTCCACAGCCTTCGAGTACGTCTAACTGCTGACTGTATTCTTCTGGAGGGACTGGTACAGGCAGACTGTCTCCATGTGGTTCTGATCGAACAACTGACGGGGTATTGGGGTATTTCACAGCCTGCCTCTTTTTTCGTGACATACTATGCCGAAGAGGAAGTATCATGCATAAATAACAATCGTTTACACGATTTGAAGACTCCCTACAAATCATTGGGATAAACCCACGGCATTGAAAGTGGCTACCTTTTTTCTTTCAATCGCCCACGTAGGTTCACAGCACATGGATTGAATACAATATGCAGTGCTTAACAGAGATGCACGAGGCCACGAAGGTACCATATATTGATACTATCATAGCAGAAATGGTCACCACCATGTTTCAAAACATAAATGATCATGGAAACCCAATAGTACGCAATATAGGACACCTTCCACAATGGCGTACTACACATAGAAACATATTCGACCAAATAAATAATCCATAGTACTTAGCATGTAACAACCAAGGTCAGAATGATCAGCGCAGAGTGGCGTTGCTCATTCCGGTGCTGAATCGAGCTGAGCTCTTCAGCGACACGGTTTCCGATGCCCCAATCAAGCGAGATCTATTCGCCTTGGCAACAATATACATATAAATCTAACATTACTCCAAACAATAAAATAAATCCCCATAAAATCGCCGTGTAGGCTTGGGTATACCAGCTGAACCCAATACCGAATACACACGCGAATTCGCCGACAAGGGACAAACACAAGTCCCAGGAAAAGGCACAATGGACAACACCAATAGTTGTCACCAAGTGATGGTGATGATGATATGCTGTGCCGAGGCTTCTTCTGGTCCCGTAACTGGATACCAAAATAGAGACGACTAGACGATTTACTGTCTTCATGGAGTATTTCGACATTTCTGGGCAGAAAAGTGTCTCTCCGTACACATAACTAAATTTGTCTGGATAATTTTTACAATAACGGGGCATCCTCGAATCTGAAATATTATTAAATAAAGAAAGTAAGAAAGATAGGCAGATAGAAAGAAAGAAAGAATGAATGAGAGTTGATATAATCTAGTATTTCACAAAGCTTACGGAGAAAATTTCATAAAACATTAGCTACAATATCACATCATTCCTTATTCAGTTGTGGCAACATCATCTAACATCCAAATTTTCCTCGTAGTCATAAAAATAACACTTAATTCTTCACTGCTATAGTTAGATGCGACGCCATGTTCTCCAGACGTCACATTTCTTAAAAATTATTCGCATAACTTATATGGGTTCTCTCTGAGAACGAAGAGCTAAGCGAAAGCTTTTAATATAATAATAGTTTTTTTTTCATAATGTAATTAAAAAAATCGCTATTTTCAAGTCAGAAAGATTTTCACGATTGACCAGTGTAATGGATTTAACGTTTTCTTCGACGCATCTATACATTTCCGTATTATATTAATGGAAAAATGGAGCATGGTTTTCTAAAAAAAAATTGCCTATATTTATGGATGGGTAATATCTGAGGAATTCCAGCGCCTTACCCCGAGTACCGAGTATTCTAAGACACATGCTTTGGAAGTGAGCTATGAGACATGAAGTGTTTCTAGTCCCATAGGGAAGCATTTTTTTCATGTAATTTTGGCTAGTATGGAAACTTGAGGAATTTGGGTAGCTACATGAAGTGCGGCTCTAGGTTGAGAAAACCGGCTATAAGGCTAGGAGATTCGACATGCCGACCACGTATCTCGCCTACACTTTTTTGATGATCTTCCACCTCTGAAAATTACACATTTGATGTGAGACGAACAGATGGCTGATAAGCCAAGGACCTTCTAAGGCTGTCACACCATGGGAAGTAGAAACAAAACAAGAACCAAGTTTCTACAACTTAATATATTTTGAGCTATTGTCTGATTATGTAAGAGTGTCATATCTTCTACTCCCAGCTCTTTGACAAACATATTCAGAACCTGTACGCCTTCAATAATAAATCGATCCTCTCCGGTGTCTGAACCCTCTATCTTTGAAACAAACGACGAGAATAGTAACCACTTAGCCAGCAATCCGAAGAACATTAATGAAACACGAATTCTCTCTCCCGTGCAGAATGGAAACTGGAAGGTTGTCTCATATTTGCAATTTAAGGAACGGTGGGATGTCTCAGTTCTGTACTGCAAGAACTGACGTGTTGTCTCATTCTGTGTATTTTATTGACTGGCATATTGTTTCGTGCAGATTGAAGGTTGGAAGGTTATCTCATCATCATCATCATTGGCGCAACAACTCATTACTGAGTCCTGGCCTCCTCAAGGAGCCTCCTCCAATTTCTCAATCCCAACTCTCTAGCATCTCCATCCACCTCATTCATCCATCTCAGTTTCGATCTTCCTCTTTTTCTTCTACCTTCTGGTTGAGTGGATCATATCCTTTTACATATTTCAGACTCTTCCTTTCTTCTTACATGCCCTGCCCATCATAGTCTGGTTAATTTAATGAATTTACTAATTTCCACCTTTTTGGATAATGCATAAAACTCCTGGTTATAGCATTTTCGTGGAAGGTTGTCTCCCTTGTGCATTTTAAGGACTGGTGGGGATATCTCAGTTTTGTACTGTAAGAACTGACGGGTTGTCTCATTCTGTGTATTTTATTGACTGACATATTGTCTCATACATATTGAAGGCTGGAAGATTGTCTCACTTGTGCATTTTAAGGACTGGTGAGGATATCTCAGTTCTGTACTCTAAGAACTGAATGGTTTCTTCGTAAGATTGTGGGTTTTTCACTACTCCCAAAAGTGTTTATGTACATTTTATAATTTGAGTTACTTAAATCCTCCGTACTTTTAACCAAAACAAGATTAAAATCCGTTAAAAATAAGTAACATTTTTCTGCAAGAGGCTTCGCTAGCCATTAAAAATAATTATATTAGCAGTAGGAGCCTATGATTTACACCGTAGAGTTAACCTGAGTTCTAACGTCAATACGGCGAGTGTTAGCCACTATCTATTATTCTCTAAAGATTTTAGATGTAGGAGTTCACCTGAAAATAAATTTTCGATGTTTCACAACGAAACTCAGTACATACTATTCCATCCATTGTAATTCTGCCCGAAGGCAGGTACTTCACTGCAATCATAGCATTTTCATGCTATGCTTGCAGCTTTACTAGGGAATTGTAGGTGTGGTAGCTTCCCGTTGCTTTCCACACCGGTGAAGGATGATGATGATGATGATGATGATGATGGCCATATGATTTCGGGGACCGTTTGGGCCTTAAAGTTTTCCTGACATTTGTTTTACAGGTGAGGAAAACCCCGATAAAAAACCTCACCCAGAAAAACTGCCCCGACCGGGGATCGAACCCGGGCCCGCTGCGTGACAAGGCAGCACGCTACCTCGAGACCACAGCGGTGGGCGTACATACTATTAAAACAAACAAACAAAAAATCAGCGAAATCCGACCATTAGAGTTGGGGGTTTACCTGAAATCCGAAATTAAAAATTGGCTCTAGCCATGTTTGGTATGTTTCATTTTCAGACGTACAGGTTATCTTAAAAGAATTACGATATACATTTATAATTATTTTTCTTCTTTTACCTATTCAACTAAAGATAAAAACACATACTTAATTTATTTAGGCGTAGCAGTGCACGCCGTTTACTTAGCTAGTTAAAGTATATATTCTGATGATCGACAAAAATGCAAAAAAATAATATTCAATAACAAAAAGTCCGCTGTGTCCATAGATTATTAGAAATAGAGCGGGAACATATTTGGGCTGGAGACACGAATCCCTGTAGGATAAATCGTGACATAACGTTTTTAAAATTTTGAGCACAATTTGAGGTTATTGGTCTGCTTGAAAACTTATTGTTCGTTTTTGTTTGCATATTCACTCCAGAAATTAGCTGAATACTTTTTCAGTGAATAACGAAATATGTAGTGATTTCAAACTACATTATAATGCATTTTGTGCAGTCATTACTGTCAAGGCCATTTTCGCAGCGGAACGCTGAGTAAAAATCCGAAGTTAAACAAGTAAGCCATGAAGAGGTGCAAGAGCATGCACCAAAGCGAGAAACTTTGAAGAAGAGAATATAAAGAGAAGGGAGGCATTAGAATTCTGATATTATTCTGAGAGATAGAAAGGATAAGTTTACCTTCACAAGACATCTTGTAGCTGTAACTTTGTTTCATTCCGAATTTTTTTCTTCAGAATATGACCGAAGTTTCCAAATTAACCTCTTGAAGGTGCAGAAAAATCACATTAATTAATTAATTAAATGGTTTATTTATTTCACACGATGGAGTTAAGACCGTAAGATCTCTTCCACTTCATCAGGGTTGAATTATACATATAACAACAATTGTGAATTGTCTGCAATTTGATTAATAATACATACTAATAGACATAGTCAACTTTAATAAAATTCATGATAAAATTCCGTTGAGGTATTAGTCACACAATTAAAGTATAGAATTATAAAATAGTTACCTAAAAGATGCGTCTCCAAGCTCGACAGGCCATGAAGGCCTAGGCCTACCAGCCGGCTGCTGGCCTCACGTCAACATGTGTTAATCACAGAGGTAGACGATCATAAGCCAGTGTAGATGTGACATGTGGTCAGCATGTCGGGTCCCCCAGCCGTTATAGCTGGTCTTCTCAACCTGTAGTCGCTACTTGTTGTAGCTACCCAAATGCCTCACGATGCTGGGTGGGCACCGGTCCCATACTCGCCGAAATTCCATGAGAAAAATTTCTTCCCCCATGGGGACCCGAACCACAAGTGCCGTAGCTCTGCGCCAAGGCTTCTTGCCTTAACCACTCGGCTACGGCGCGGGACAAAATGTCCGTCTCCTCAACATAAATTATAAAATAGTTACCTAAAAGGTCCGTCTCCTCAACTTAAGTTGAGGAGACGCACCTTTTAGGTAGGCCTAACTATTTTATACTTTATTTAATAGACATAGGCTATACAATATACAGACGACAAGGAAAGAAAAAAGTAATGATCTTGATGAAGATTTTCGGGCTGTAGGCCGTGGTCGTGAGGCTTGTAGTTCCCCGACGTTTCGCCAGAGATTGCGTCTGGCATCCTCAAGGGTTGTGTTGAGTCTGGCGAAACGTCGGGGAACTACAAGCCTCACGACCACGGCCTACAGCCCGAAAATCTTCATCAAGATCATCATAGCATCTCCGGCCGTGAAAGTCTACGTGAATACGAAAAAAGTAATGTTTTTCTATATTAGGAATTTCTCTACAATACTGTAGTTTTCCTACAGCCCATTGCAAATTTACTACTCAGTAAATCCCTGTTCTCTGCATCACTCTCTGTTAATTCTTTCGACACCACGCTCCTATTCACTCCTTGAATCCACTGTTATTTTGGTGCCCTTTCTTCTGTTGTCCTCCGCTTCAAAATTTAATATAATCTTAGGTATCCTGTCATCTCTCATCCTCTTTACGTGGCCAAACCATTTCAGTCTTCTTTCTTCAGTAACTGGTAGATCATCTTTTTGAACATCCATTGTTTCTCTGATTTTAGTATTTCTAATTTTGTCTCTTCTTGAATTTCTAGAAGCCCTCCTCCGATAGTCCATTTCTGTCACCAATAGTTTATGTGCTTGCTGTCTGCTTAATGTCCACGTTTACGCCCCATACAATAGTACACTCTCCACCACAATGTTCAGAATGTTTCTATTCCACAGCATTGAGTTTATCATAAGTAATGCCACGAGTGATTTCCAAATTATCGATAATTCACGACTCACGAAGTGAGGAGTGAATTTATCTAGAGAATTTGGAAATCAAGAGTGGCATTTGTTAGGACTATTTTAACGAATAAAAATAAAGCTGTTTACTCCACAAATCATTATTTAACTACAGTTATTTAAAAATATTTTTATATTTAAAGTAAACGGTGATGTTTGAAAACTAATGAGAAACGATAGGTAGCCTACACGCTTCTACTGCTTCTTTTGTTTATCACTGCAACCAGATCATACTATTTATTGCCAAAGGAACGCAATATTGTAAGAATGCTCTCTAGTGGAGAAAAAATGAAACACATCAATCTGTATATTAATTCATTTTTGATGTCGTATACATTTAAGAAAGTGCAAACAGTGGTTTCTTTTTTTGGTGGTATAATCAATTGCTACAAATGTTGACATGTAAGCACTATTATATACAATCTGGTAGCCGTATTTGTTATAGGCTCAGTCACTGCAAAATAACGGTCAGACCTGTTCAGAATATTAAAAAGGAGGAGCTTTGCTTAATATATGATAATCCTAACGTTGATAATTATTTCGTGAAACACGTCTCTGATTGGTTGTAATACAGAAATCATTGAAACGTGATTGGTCATTGACTCCCATTTGGGGCATGAGTTAAATAGTCATTCCAATTACTTTCCTTCCTTGATTTATTCTTTTTAGAAATCTCAAAATTGCTTTTTCCTTCTATCCCTAATATTGAACCAAATATTTGAATTTGTTAACTGTCTTAATTTTCATCATCATCATCAACATCATCATCATCAACATCATCATCCAGGGATTAAGCCTGTTGACTCGTTCCGGTTTCATGAAAGCTAGAATTGTTAAAATTGTTCAGACCATTTTCTGTGTGGGCGACCAACATTTCTCCTTCCGTGCGGTTTATAATTTAGCAATAATTTTGGAAATCTTCCTTCTGGCATTCTATCAATATGTTCTTTCCAGTCGTTCCTATATTTAATTATTCGGTCTGTAAGTTTGAAAATATTTAGTTCCTTTCTTATATCTTAATTTATTTTCTTATCCAGCAGAGTATATCCTGCTATATCTCTTAAAAATCGCATCTCAGCTTTAATTTTCTCATTTTTAATTTTTTCAATTAAAATAATAAGTGAAAACAATTACGAGTATTTGAGAATAAAGTTCTTAGGAAGATTTTTGGACCAAAGAGAGATGAACAGACAGGTGAATGGAGAAGACTACATAACAATGAACTACATGGTCTTTATAGGAAGCCAGATATAATAAGAACAGTTAAGTCTCATAGACTGCGATGGGCGGGACATGTTGCGCGTATGGGGAGTGAAAGACGTGCATGGAAACTTCTTGTAGGAAAGCCAGAGGGAAAACCCCCAGTTGGTAGACCGAGAATGAGGTGGGAGAACAACATTAACTATGATTTGTGGGAAGTAGATTATACAGGGAATGATTGGAAAGCATTAGCTCAGGATAGGGATGTATGGAGAGCTTATGTCCGCGCGGCCATGAACCTACGGGTTCGATAGTGCCAGTGAGTAAGTAAGTAAGTAAGTAAGTGAAAACAAAATTCATACAGAACTATCTGTAATTTACAACAAAGAGACATTTCGCAATGTATCTGGTGCACTCTGCCTAATAACTGTGCGGACAATAAATTTAATTAATAGTTTTAGTGAGTGTGTTGAATTTTTGATAGTGCTACTTATTCCGATGTCTACTGCCGAGGTAGAGCGATGCCTTTATACTCTAAGACGAGTAAAAACATTTGTGAGGAACATTGAGTTACAAGACAGATTGTCTGACTTGGCAATGATTTCAATAGAGCGAGAACTAGTATTGACTATTAAACTCATGCCCCAAATGGGAGTCAATGACCAATCACGTTTCAATGATTTCTGTTTTACAACCAATCAGAGTCGTGTTTCAAGAAATATTTATCAGTGTTATAATTACCATATTAAAGAAGGCTCCTCCTTTTTAATATTCTGAACAGGTCTGCCTATTATTTTGCAGTGACTGAGCGTGTGAGAAATACGGCTACCAGATTGTATATATAGTGCATGAATGTCAACACATGCCGCATGCGGGAGTTAATATAAAAACATTTGTAGCAATTGATTATACCACCAAAAAAAAGAAACCACTGTTTGCACTTTATTAAATGTATTTTTTCCCAGGTAACAATCCAGAAAAATATAATTGTCATATTTACATCATACGACATCAGAAATGAATTAATATACAGTTTGATGTGTTTCATTTTTTCTCCACTAGAAAGCATTCTTACAATATTGCGTTCCTTTGGCAATAAATAGTATGATCTGGTTGCAGTGATAAACAAAAGAAGCAGATGAAGCGTACCTATCGCTTCTCATTTGTTTTCAAACATCGCCGTTTACATTAAATATATAAATATTTTAAAATAACTATAGTTAAATAATGATTTGTGAGTAAGCAGCTTAATTTTATTCGTTAAATAGTCCTAACAAATGCCACTCTTGATTTCCAAATTCTCTAGATAAATTCACTCCTCACTTCGTGAGTCGTGAAATATCGATAATTTGGAAATCACTCGTGGCATTACTTATGATAAAGAAAGCACCTCCTTTTTAACATTCTGAATAGGTCATTTCATTATTTTGCAGTGACTGATTCAGTAAGAAATACGGCTACCAGATTGTATATATTGTCCTTTAAATTTACGTTCCATGATTTTCTTGGGTATCTCATGTTCACTTGTTCTATCAGCATTTTTGGTGCTCCTGGTTTTTATATTAGGTTATTTCATGTGCCAATCCGTAAATCATTTACCTTCTTATCAAGTTGCATGCGTAAGTTAATATAAACACAATTTTAGCAATTGATTATACCACAAAAACAAAACCACTGTTTGTACTTTCTTAAATGTATTTTTTCCCAGAAAAATATAATTGTCACATTTACATCATCATCATCATCATAAATAGTACTTCTGCCCGAAGACAGGTCCTTCACTGCAATCATAGCATTTTCATGCTATGCTTGCAGCTTTACTAGGGAATTGTGTAGGTGTGGTAGCTTCCCGTTGCTTTCCACACTGGGGAAGGATAATGATGATAATGATAATGGTAAGGATGATAATGTTAAGGATCATGACCATATGATTTCGGGGACCGTTTGGGCCTTAAAGTTTTCCTGACATTTGTCTTACAGGTGAGGAAAAACCCCGATAAAAACCTCACCCAGAAAAACTGTCCCGACCGGGGATCGAACCCGGGCCCGCTGCGTGACAAGGCAGCACGCTACCTCGAGACCACAGCGGTGGACATATTTACATCATAGGTCATCAGAAATGAATTAATATACAGTTTGATGTGTTTCATTTTTTCTCCACTAGAGTGCATTTTTACAATATTGTGTTCCTTTGGCAATAAATAATATGATCTGGTTGCAGTGACGAACAAAAGAAGCAAATGAAGCGTACCAATCGTTTCTCATTTGTTTTCAAACATCGCCGTTTACATTAAATATATAAATATTTAAAATAACTATATTTAAATAATGATTTGTGAGTAAACAGCTTAATTTTATTCGTTAAATAGTCCTAACAAATACCACTCTTGATTTCCAAATTCTCTTGATAAATTCACTCCTCACGAAATTTGGAAATCACTCATGGCATTACTTATGAAAATAAGTGACTTCAATATCAAAGTTAGTGACAAGTTTACTAGGAGTAAGGAGAAGAGGGCAGATTTCCTGTATAAATCATTAGCAGCAGCACTACACCCCGATTCGAGCCTCGGCTTCCCTCTGAACCCTCTTCCAGGCATCTCTGTCACTAGCAACCAGCCACCATCCTTCGATTCTCAGCTTCCCAAAATTCCATCCATTCAACGCAGTCTGTGTCGTCTCACATCCCTTTTTCCTTTAAATTTACATTCCATGATTTTCTTGGGTACCTCATGTTCAGTTGTTCTATCAACATTTTTGGTGCTACTGGTTTGTATAGCTTAGGTTATTCCATGTGCCAATCTGTAAATTATTTACCTTTCTCTTGCCAAGTTGTCAACAATTGATACGTCCAATTTTATCCGATTATTTAGGTTTCCTAGCAAAGTTTTATTTTATACCTATTAGAGAGACTAGCCGTAAGCCCAACCATCCAGCGATTCTGAAGGACTATGATTTTCTGTTGGGATTTTCTCCCCTAGGTGATAAGTCTCAATTTCAAGTTGGCCTATGTCTCAAGAACTTTATCTTCGCCCTCACAAGACCTAGCGTTATCCAGGGACCATGACACGGACATGCATGTGTAGGACTTGGTAGGACTAAATGGCATTTCTCGAATTTTTAAGTGGTACACATCCATCAGCAAAATGTTCACCCTCGAGGCCTCATACTACCCCTATAGCCCCCTTCTTGTATAAATTGTACAGTCAAAACTTTTAGGGGTTTCATATCTACACAATAGTATTCTTCTTATGGAATGCTGTTGCCATTGACGCCGTAGACTGAGTGGCAGAGATGGAAATATATCTTCCTCTTATCCTTCTAGCAAAGTACAGTATCAACACAAGTTTACGGCATAATTATTTTTACTTATGCTACTATATCTAAATCGTGATCATTCTAATTTGTTTACTGAAAAAAAAATATTAACATTTGGAATGTTATAGATTGTGAACACAGAGACGCCAGTAGCTTCAGAACATTCTCGCTGAGTAAACCACACGTGATTTGCTACTTACGTATTCTTTTTTTTTTTTTTTTTTTTTGACCAATCTGTACGTGACAAAACAAGTTTCGTTGCAAGGGAATGATTCAGTGGCTTCTCCGCTTCCGATAATTAGATTCACCTCCCTAACTTTATTAAATAATTTTGTGATAATTATATATTTATTAATGGTATTTTTTTAGTAAATCGGGCACCCAGTTTCATGGCAAAGATATAAGTGAAGTTAATTAAATTAATTATATATTCATTTAAAATTAATTAGTAAAATATATTAGTACATAATACTACATAACAGTGAACTGCATAGTTTTTATAGAAAGCCAGATACAATAATAAAAGTTAAGTCTCGTATACTGTGATGGGCAGGACATGTGGCACGAATGGAGAATGAAAGACGTGAATTCAAGCTTCTTATAGGAAAGCCAGAGGGAAAATTCTCAGGTAGACCAAGAATGAGTTGGGAGAATAATATTAACCATGACTTGAGGGAAGTATATTATACAGGGGATGATTGGAAAACTTTAGCTCAGGATAGGGATGTATGGAGAGCTTGTGTCCCCGCGGCCATGAACCTACGGGTTCGATAGTGCCAGTGAGTTAGTTAGTTAATAAATTAGTATCACATAAAAGGACACGTTTACTAGCAATAATTGC
Organism: Diploptera punctata; assembly: GCA_030220185.1. NCBI lineage: Eukaryota > Metazoa > Arthropoda > Insecta > Blattodea > Blaberidae > Diploptera > Diploptera punctata. Next base: position 464,388 of record JASPKZ010008026.1, on the reverse strand, counting down.
TCCATAAGGACAATGCTACATTCTAGACGTGAAAACCCCTATAGATACAAATTACTTTTTTGGTATGAATATTGTGCATTAGTGTTTTTTGAGGCCTACAACTCAATGGTATTAATAAGCTGTTAGTTTATGCTGATGATGTAGTACTACTGGCCGATAGCGAGGAGATACTAAAGGCCAACACGCACACACTACTGAGTAACACTAAGAAATTGGGACTGGAATAAATATCAATAAATCTAAATATATGGTCACACATAAAAATACATTATATAATGGAAATGGACAGCTGATGACAAATGGGGGAAATTTTGAGGAAGTGGCTGGATTCAAATACCTAGGAACAATAATAACAAACAGGAATAAGATAACTAACTAACTCACTGGCACTATCGAACCCGAAGGTTCATGGCCGCGCGGACATAAGCTCTCCATACATCCCTATCCTGAGCCAATGCTTTCCAATCATTCCCTGTATAATCTACTTCCCTCAAATCATAGTTAATGTTGTTCTCCCACCTCATTCTTGGTCTACCAACTGGGCGTTTTCCCTCTGGCTTTCCTACAAGAAGCTTCCATGCACGTCTTTCATTCCACATACGCGCAACATGTCCTGCCCATCGCAGTCTACGAGACTTAACTGTTCTTATTATATCTGGCTTCCTATAAAGACCATGTAGTTCATTGTTATGTAGTCTTCTCCATTCACCTGTCTGTTCATCTCTCTTTGGTCCAAAAATTTTCCTAAGAACTTTATTCTCAAATACTCGTAATCTCCTTTCCTCCCTTAAAGTAAGAGTCCAGGTTTCGCATCCATATAATATAACTGGTATAATAATAGTTTTATATATTTTCAGCTTAACGTTTTTTGAAAGGAGTTGCGACATCAAAAGTCTCTGCAATGCATAATAGCACGCATTTCCAGAATTGAGCCTATGTTTAATTTCTTTTTGCATCTCATTCCTATTTGTGATTATTGTTCCTAGGTATTTGAATTCAGCCACTTTCTCAAAATTTCCCTCATTTGTCATTAGCTGTCCATTTCCATTATATACTGAATTTCTACGTGTGACCATATATTTAGTTTTACTGATATTTATTTCCAGTCCTAATTTCTTAGTGTTACTCAATAGTGTGTGCGTGTTGCCCTTTAGTATCTCCTCGCTACCGGGCAGTAGTACTACAATCATCAGCATAAACTAACAACTTATTAATACCATTGAGTTGTAAGCCTTCCTCATTCTCTAAAGATTTAATGGCATGCTCTAGTACCTAATTAAATAGTAGAGGAAATAGTGCATCTCCTTGCTTCAAGACATTCTGGATTTCAAAAGTGTCCGAAAACTGTTTGCCTATACGCACCCTACTATTTGTGCCATTTAGACACATTCGTATAAGTCTAACTAACTTTTTAGGAATCCCGAACTCCAGCAGGATACTACATAACTTCTCCCTCTTAATTGAATCATATCCTTTTTTGAAGTCTACATATAGTTGATGTACAGTACCATTATATTCCTATTTCTTTTCTAAAATCTGTCTTATACTAAAAATCTGATCTGTTGTAGACCTGTTTCTTCTAAATGCACATTGATGATCTTCTAGAATCTCATCAATATAGGGAGTAAGTCTGCTTACTAATATATTTGTTAGAATTTTGTATGAATTTTGAAAGTAATGAGATGCCCCTGTAGTTGTTGCAATCAGTTTTTATCTCCTTTCTTATAAATTGGTACGATAATTGATTCCTTCCATTCATCTGGAAGAGCTTCTTTTTCCCAAATCATACTAAGCAACCGGCGTATCTTGTCCGTCAATTTTTCTCCCCCTGATTTTATCAGTTCTGCTGGGATCTCATCTGAACCTGATGCTTTATACATCTTCAATTTTTCAATCGCCATTTCAACCTCTAATGCACTTGGCTCTGTGACTAGCACAAGGAAATTAAACATAGGCTCAATTCTGGAAATGCATGTTATTATGCATTACAGAGACTCTTGACTTCCCAACTCCTTTCAAAAAAGGTTAAACTGAAAATATATAAAACTATTATTCTACCAGTTATATTGTGTGGATGCGTAACACGGACTCTTACTTTAAAGGAGGAAAGGAGATTACGAGCATTTGAGAATAAAGTTCTTAGGAAAATTTTTGGATCAAAGAGAGATGAACAGACAGGTGAATGGACAAGACTTAATAACAGCGAATTACATGGTCTTTATAGGAAGCCAGACATAATGAGAACAGTTAAGTCTCGTAGACTGCGATGGGCAGGACATGTGGCAGGAATGGGGAATTAAAGACGTGCATGGAAGATCCTTGTAGGAAAACCAGAGGAAAAACGCCCAGTTAGTAGACACAGAATGAGGTGGGAGAATAATATTAACTATGATTTGAGGGAAGTAGATTATGCAGGGGATGATTGGAAAACATTGGCTCAGGATAGGGATGTATGGAGAGCTTATGTCCGCGCGGCCATGAACCTACGGTTTCGATAGTGCCGGTGAGTTAGTTAGTTAGTGATTTTTTGAGCTACAGGTCGCCACTGAGTGACGGGTTGTTTCACCTGTGCATTTTAATGTCTGGTGGTTGTCTCAGTTCCCCACTTCAACGACAACAGATTGTCTCGTGTAGTTTGAAGGCTAGAAGATTGTCTCGCCTGTGCATTTTAGGGTCTGAAGGCTGTGAGGTTGGCTCACTTGTGTAAATGGCAAATGAGGAGATCTGCACGCCAAGGTACGTCGACCTTAATGTTCTATACAAGTCAACTTCCGGAAGCATCAATAGATATCCGGTGGGCTGGGTGGAGCCGTCCAATCATGTACTCACGGCCTTGGTTCCATGTAGCATGTCTGTTTCCGGAGCATTGCTCGCCCCACACCGAAACATGCTAATTACGTCATAAATTGACTGCTTAATGCCAAAGTCATGAATTAGTTCTGTAAGGGATGAAATATGAACCTGAAGAATACACAGGTAATAAAATTCCGTCACCCAGAGCTGTGGAAATTGAGGGAATTTCTCAGCGATTCAAATTTATGGGTCTATTTTACTGACTATTTAACTCATGCCACAAATGCTAGTCAATCACGTTTCAATGATTTTTATTTTACAACCAATGACAGTCGTGTTTCACCTCGCTCTCTATCTATTTCTCTTTATCAGCTCCTGCTTTTGTGATAAAGAAAGCTCCTCCTTTTTAATGTTCTGAACAGGACAGAACATTATTTTTCTCCAACAAATACATTGAATATAGCAAATAGTGAACAGATTCCTTGATTTTACTGAATTGTTTAGGCCTACTAAAAATAAATTAATAACCCATAATGTTGATTATGATATATAGTTTGATGTGCTTCATTATTTCTCCACTTGGGTGCACTCTTACAATATTGCGATCTTATTTAGCAATAAATAATATGATCTAGTTGCAGTGAATGAACATAACCTCACATTTCTGATTTGTTTTCAAACATCTCCGTTTACATTAAATACATAAATATTTTAAAATAACTATAATTAAATAAGGATGTGTGAGTAAACAGCTTAATTTTATTCGTTAAATAGTCCTAACAAATGCCACTCTTGATTTCCAAATTCTCTAGATAAATTCACTCCTCACTTCGTGAGTCGTGAATTTATCGATAATTTGGAAATCACTCGTGGCATTACTTATGATTAATGAACTTTATAATATTATAGCCTACCAGCCGGCTGCTGGCCTTACATCCACATGTGCCAATCTCAGAGGTAGATGATCATCAGCCAGTGTAGGGGTGACATGTGGTCAGCATTGCGAGTCCCCCAACAGTTGTATGTGGTTTCCTCAACCTGGAGCCGCTACTTATTGTAACTACCCAAATGCCTAACGATGCTGGGTGGGCACCGGTCCCATAATGGCCGAAATATCATGAGAAGATTTCTTACCCCATGGAAACTCGACACTGCGCAAGTCCCATAGCTCTGCGCCAAGGATTCCTGCCTTAACCACTCGGCTACAGCGCGGGACGAACTTTATAATAATAATAATAATAATAATAATAATAATAATAATAATAATAATAATAATAATAATAATAATAATAATAATAATAATAATAGCTGTATTTTACCTGGAAGAGTTAAGGCCTTGTCTCAACCAGGTTTTAAAAAATACAAAACAAGTAGTCTTACATCTAAATTACAATAAACATAAACTATTACATGTATATACAATACAATTATTATTTATAACGTATTTTGATTTACTCTAGATTTAACGAATTAAATATAATATGTACAAGATATATAAAAAACGAGAAATAATTATTAAAGGCATAGTCTTCTTCTTCTTAACTTCCTGGTTTAGGCAAGAGTTGCCTGTTCCGTCTTCACTAATAGATCTAAGACCATCTCTTCCGAGGACGTCCGACATCTCTTCTTCCTCTTGGAAAATGATGGAAGATTTTATTTGGTAATCTACTTTTTTCCATTCTTTCCACTGTATCTTGTTGTTAAATATCTTTTCTTTTATGGAGTAGATCTGCAGTTCTTCACGGATATCCTCGTTTCTTATCTGGTCCATTCTAGTGTAGCCTTTTACTCTTCTTAAAAAATTCATCTCGGCTGCTTACTCGTATTCTTCTTCATAATGGCATGTTATAAATATTAATAAAATGAGAAAAATAATTATTAGACAACAAATAACTGCATAAGCGTGACTTAAAAGTGCCAAGTGTGCAGCAACTCCTGATATCTTGAGGAAGGAAATTCCAGGAGCGGGCAGAGGCTACTGTGAAGGTTCCTATTATACTCTCCTGCATCCTTTGGCCTCATACGTTATACCTTTGACGTTTAATTTTTTTTCTCGCTTCGAGAGTAACTCCAAATCACTGAGATCGGTAGTATCATATTTGAAACCTTCAGAGCTTTAAGCTTTTTTTTTTTTTTCAACTGCAGTCTTTAGATGGCAGCATCAAGTAAAGGGCAAAAACTTGTTTGCTACCATCCATCCATCCATAATAATTCTGCCCGAGGGCAGGTCTTTCACTTCATGCTATGCTTTGCAGCTTTACTAGGGAATTATAGGTTTGTTAGCTTCCCGTTGCTTTCCACACCGGTGAAGGATGATGATGATAATGACAAGGACGATGGTGATGGCCGAATGATTTTTGGGGACCGTTGGGCACTAAGCTTCCAGACATTTGTCTTACAGGTGAGGAAAAACTCCGAAAAAAAACTCACTCTGGAGCCTGTCCCGACCGGGAATCGAACCCGGGCCGGCTGCGTGACAAGGCAGCACGCTACCTCGAAACCACAGCCGTGGACAGGTATCATATATGATAACTTGCATAAAACGCTTTTAAATGCATCCCTTAAAAATCAATTTTTTCTTGAAAATGTATTTTGATCCCTAAGAACCCATTAGAGATGAAAATAAATTATAATTGACAAAATTTCATTTTACGGCCCTCTAAAGGCTCCTAACATTTTTGAACCCCACGTTTTTTTTTCTTAATTGTCTCCCTAGAAACCCATTAAGTACACAAATTAATAGTCCTATATATCTTGTTAAACTTTTCTTCGGGTTGCAGGAGGTTAAAAATGACGACCGCTAGAGCGATATTTAAATTTATCCTTTCTGATAAACATCCACTCCAAATGGTTGGATTTTGCTCATTTTTGGAGAACACTTTTCTCTTTTATTTGAATGACATATAGGCTACCTTGTTTCCGGGAAATGCGTTCGCTAGAACGATTTTTAAAACTTCGCTTCAAGTTAGCCCCTACTTCAAATGGTCATATTGTTCTAGTTAACAACTTGATCTTACTTTTCTTAATTGATTACTACATGCGGAATTTGGTTACAAGAAAAATAAAACAATTGCTGCTGCTAGAACTTTGAAACACACACACATGTACACACACAAACGTGTATATAAAAGTAGCAGAAATGAGGTATATATGTAAAAAAAAAATCAAGATATAAATGGTCAGACTATAACACTAATACAGAAATAACAAACGAACTAAAAATAACTCCGGTGTTAAAAAAAATAGAAAATTTGAAAACTGAGTAGTTAGAACATGTCGATGAAATAGCAAATGACAGACTACCAAAAATTCTGATGTCTTATAAACCAATTGGGAAAAGATGACGGGGACGTCCATTCATGTCCCTTCCAATAATAAACTTTTTACGGGAAAACAATTTAAACTTGCTGTAAAGAACATTTTATTGTCTTACATACCATTAAGTATGGGTGAATACTTAAATTTAAAATTGTAGATAATATTTGATTTGGATCGTATTGCTATCCTTTCTCGTGAAAGTGCTGCCCCTTGATATTATGGTGTATTTTAGTTGCAATGTAAATTGGTTTTATTATGTATTTATGTATGTATGTGTTATATTTTATATTGTTGTTTATAATCTGGACACGTCCTAAAGCATCTGTGATGCTCTAATGGATGTTAAATAAATCAGAAACTTCTCGACTAAACCTAAATGTCCAAAAGTAACAAAGAACATTGGTGTACATTGAATTAGGCCTGTTTGGTGACACAAAAGTTAAGATCCAAAAAGGTAATTAATTGTTATTTTCGGATTCTATAACTAACTCAGTGGCACTATCGATCCGTTGGTACATGCCTACGCAGATATTAGCTCTCCATACATCCCTATCCTGAGCTAAAGATTTCCAATCATTCCCTATATAACCTATTTCCTTCAAATCATGGTTGTTGTTATTCTCCCACTTCATTCTTAGTCTACCAACAGGGTGTTTTCTTTCCGGTTTTCCCACAAGAAGCTTCCATGTCCCACTTTTCATTTCCCATTAGTGCCACGTGTCCTGCCCAACGCAGTCCACGAGACTTAACTGTTCTCATTATATTTGGTTTCCTATAAAGATCACATAGCTCGCTGTTATGTAGTCTTCTCCATTCGTCTGCTTGCTCATCCCTCTTTGGTCCAAACATTTTCCTAAGAACTTTATTCTCAAATACTCGTAATCTTTCCTCATCCCTTAAAGTGAGAGTTGATGTTTCGCTTTCATATAGGCCTAATATAACTGGGAGAATAACAATCTTATATTTTTTCAGTTTAACTTTTTTCAGAGAAATTGGGACGACAAGAGTCTCTGTAATGCATAATAGTATGCATTTCCACGTTTGAGCCTGTGTTTAATTTCTTTCTGCATTTCAGTCATATTTGTATAATTTTTTGTTACTTCTTATTTGGATTCAGTCACTTCTTAGTATTTCCCTCATTTGTCATTAATTTTCTATTTCCATTATAACTATTATGTATTCCTAAGTGTGACCATATACTATGAGCTCTCTAAATAGCAGAATTAAAGGCTGGCCTGGGAACTTTGGCGGTGAGCTAAATGTGGAATAACGGCATATATACCTAGGGCAAGAGAGGGGGTGATGGAAATTCGAGGCTGCCCACCTATCATGAGGAATTTGGGTTGCTATTCAATGATGAAAAAACCAGCTGTAACGGCTGGGGGACTTGAAATTCTGACCATGTCACCCCTATACTGGCTGATGAATGATTGACAGATGTGGATTGCAGTCCAGCAGCTGGCTAGTAAGACAATCTCCTTGTTGGATTTTGCGCCATGGAGTACGAACACTTGCCCTAGCAAAATACAGTAACGCCTGAATCTTATGCAACTATTTTCTCATGTCTGTAATGCTTGTGCCGTAACAACGATCCTTTATAGTAGTAGTAGTAGTAGTAGTAGTAGTAGTAGTAGTAGTAGTAGTAGTAGTAGTAGTTGAAGTGGTGATAGAAGATTTTTTTATATATTTCTATAAATACATCATCATCATATTTTTCTTCTTCTTCTTCTGCTTCTTCTACCACTTCCTGCTATGTATTATGTCTGGTGGTTGGTTACAGTCTCATTATATCTTTTTAGTGGTCTTCCTAAATATATTTTTTCTCTGGAATGGTAATTTAAAATCTGACGAAAGAAGCGGTTTCGATCCATCCGCTGAAGGCGTTACTGCCAACGATTCCTATATGTAGATACATGATGCATAACAGTAAATAGTTGAATATCTTACAGGATGCGCACATTTCTCTTTTTGTCTAATTTTATGTATGTAGCTGTTCTCACGAATTTCATTTGAACTAAATACATTAGGCTATATTGATATTAATAACAACAGTGCATATGGTGTGTGTATTTGTTTGTTTGTTTGTGTGTGTGTGTCATTTCATGTCACATTTGGCTTGCATTGCTAAATGTCAAATTTTAATTACAACATCGAAGTAAAAAAGTGTTACAGCTATAAACAAAGTATTCTTGTTATGGAAAGCCGTAAGATGGCACTGTGGTCGCGTCCCGCTGCCTCTTATGATTGAGAATTGTATATAAGGAAAGAAAAATTAATGTTTGCACTGGGATGCCGTGATAGCGAAGTGGATATCGAGCATACGTATAGAGTTTGAGTTCCCGGGTTCGTATCCCGGTTCAGGCGTCAATTTTTCTTTTCACGTCATACATATTAGAATAATTTGTTATAGGTTGTTTATAACCAAACTTGTTACACACATGACTTGCCACCTAAAAAAATATTGTGGAGAGTATGAGACATTTAGCTCCCGTAGAGGAATGAGAGGGGTGACGTGTATGATAACCGAAAACGACCCAATATTATTGTCGAAGTCACTATTTTCGGGATAGCTATGCTGATTGGTGACAGTTACGATGCCATTTAAATACAAATTTGATGTCTAGGATTCCTAGCTGCTAGAGGGGGCGAAAAATAAAATGTCAATAACGACTGATATTAGTCAATACTTTTATATATTCATTATGAAACACCGTTTAGGTTACTAACATGGGAACTGTTAACAATTGCATGCCTAAACCTATCATGAAATTTCTTCCAGATAAGTGTTGTGATGTACCAAAGCAGTGTCCATAAAAATATCTGCAGTTTTTTAACTGTAAGACACAGAAACCGAAGCCAGAATTCAGTAATGGCAAACCACTGTACGAAGCAGACGAACTCCTTTCTTGAGTAATAGCGGAGTAGATTGAGGCGCGACGCAACGCGAATGGCAGGTACTGATGTTTATCCAATCTACCAATTCGGGTGTTGTATTACTTCCCTATAGTTTTAATTAAAGATTTGGCGCTGGATTTTAGTGCGTTGCAGTAAAAAACGGCAATTTTTGTATATACCAAGGTAGTGTCCAAAAAATTATGTGCCACTTTTAACTGCATTGCATTAAAATCGAACGCCAAATCTCTCATTTAAACTATAGGGAAGTAATACAACTCCTGACTTGGTAGATTGCATAACCCACACTACCTCCTGTCATCGCCGCATCCCACCTCACTCCACTCTGCTCTTCTCAAGCAGGGAGTCCGTCTGCCACGTATATTGGGTTGTCATTGCTGGATTCTGGTTCCCATTTCTGTCTCTTTCAGTTAAAAGAGACAGATTTTTTTGTTTTTGTACACGGCCTTGGTACATCACAACGGTTCTCTGGGAGGAATTTCAAGGTAGACTCCGGCATGCAATGGTAGACAGTTCCCTTGTAAGTATTTTTTTAACCATTCGCATCAGATTGTCATTATGAAATTTCTGGTATATTTTTCCTCGCATGGCGGAATTGTAATCCACTTCTTAAGTTGGGGTGCCTGGAAGGAGGAGTTACGTTACCCGATGATAGGATAGGTGATGAATGATAATGAACCACCTGGAGAGTCCTTAAATCTATACTTATACTAAATTCAGTCTGTGGGCGATCACAGGAATAATTCCTTTTAGGATAAACAATATCATGGTCTGACCGGGAATCGAACACGGGACCCCATGAACTATAGTCAGAAGCCATGACCACAAGTTCATGAGGTTGGTCTGTAAGTAAAAGGTTAAAATATTAAAACAGGTACCGGTGAGATTTCATTTGTCTTCAACTAATTAATATTTCATTAATTTAACTAACAAAGATATTCAACTGAAATCTTAGATAGTTGAGGACGATTCTGAAATCCCAGGCACATATTTCAATCATTTACTGATATTAATGTCGAGTCCGTAGATTTCAAGGCCAGTAAGTTGATTCGTGACAGGAGGATTGAGATAATTAAGGGTAGATTAAAAGCCCTATCCAGACAATGTTAAAATGTAAAACTTTGAGACCCATTTTCTCAGAAACTATTTGAGGTATAAATGAGAATGTTTTTACACTGTTCAGATGCACGTTTAGTAAATTTACGGAAGCACTTTTGAGTTACATTTCGTCTCTCTTTTGGAAATATATATATATTAATTGTTGCATGTTTTCATTTTTTAAATAACCAATAACACTGAGCAACAAAAAAGAGACTTTTTTTGTCTCAGAAAGAAAAATATGTGATTCTGATAGTATCTTTTCTCCTGAATTCAAATATGATATCGGCTTTTCTCCATCACGCAAGGTTTCCGAGATACAGGAATTTATAATTTCAAACACTTTAATATTTTCTACATTCTGCAGAATATTCGAACATTCGGATTCACCTACAAAGTAAGAAATTACTATTTTCTGCTATATTTCGCCTGTGGAGCATCCCTCTTGATGGTCCAACAATAATAATCGGCCAGTATATTAGGATTCCATTTGCCTTGATATCTCCTTTCCATGGGTGAAATCTTCTGAGTTTAGCTCATTTTGTTTTATTTTTGAATGGACAAATGGACGAAAAAAAATTTATTAAAAAATAATTATTTAAATCCATTCATTTAAATTGAAATAATAAAAAAAAACTGTGGGCGATGGAGAAATTCCAAATACATATTTGAAAACATGATAAAAAAAACTGCATTAAGTACAATTATTGGTACTCATGAGACAAAAATCATGTTCACCAGTGTAATTGTTAGAGTACCAAAGTGGCTATATATCAACAGATGTAAGTACTATACATGCTCACACATTTTCGTACATTTTCCTCTTTAGTTTCTGAGAAAACGGGTCTTTTATATGAACATTTTAGTTTGACGAAAAAAAACCAGTTTAAATAAAACGTTCGTTGTGACAAATTAGTGATGCAGCCTTACTTTTATAAAAATATTTAAAATACTTAAAATGAGCATATATCTATAATGTTTATATCAATTTGTGCAGAATATTTCGAACTAGTTAAAAGTATAAAAAAAACAAATTTAATTTTTTTTTACTAAAATCAACTTTTAATCTCCCCTTAAATATCCGGGCAACTGCGGGTAATCAACTAGTTTCATATAGATAATAAAATGGCATTAAGTTAAAAAATATAATTACTGCAACATAATACAATTAATTTTATTAACAGTAGGAGCATTCCAAACTGAATACGCAACATCTAGTTCAGTGCGCAGCAGATTAGTCTTGTATATAATATTTTTGCACAAGACATTTGTTGTGAAGGAATGATCCTTTGCTTTATGTATTTATTTATTTATTTTATATAGCCAGGTGGAGTTAATTCCACATTGCTTCTTTTCCATTCATTAGGACAAACCCAAATTTCCAATAAAACCATCACAAAATACTAATAAAATTTTACCGAACTTATTATAATAATTCTAATATCTATAACAGAAGAGAGAGAAAACAGACAGGCGAATGGGGAAGACTACATAAGAGTTACATGATTTTATAGAAAACCAAATGTAATAAGAAGAGTTAGGTCTCGTAGATTGCGAAGGGCAGGACATGTGGCACGAATGGGGAATGAAAGAGGGGCGTGGAAGCTTCTTGTAAGAAAACCAGAAGGAAATCCCTAAGTTGGTAGACCAAGAATGAGCTGGGATAATAACATTAACATTGATTTGAGGGAAGTAGATTATACAGGGAACGATTGGAAAACATTAGCTCAGGATAGGGATGTATGGAGAAATTATGTCCGCGCGGCCTTGAACCTACCGGTTCGATAGTGCCATTGAGTTAGTTAGTCACCGGCTGTTAGTTAATATGGTATAACATAACAATGTTAATGATAATTAAATTTAAAACGTGTACAAAAATCTAGAGAAATAGTAAATTGTAATATACATGGGGGAAAAAATGAAAAATACAATATCAGATAATGAGTTGTAATGTATTAATCTATAGGTAATAAAAGTAGTGTCGACCTTTGGTGGTCTAGTGGTTATGTTCCTTGCCTCTAGTCCGAGAGTCGCGGGTTCAAACCCAGCCGGGGTAGATGCATTTTAGGTTGGAAAAAATCCAAGGGAGAAGTCCTCCGGGAGGGACTTTATAAGCCATGGGTCCCGACTCTGAAGATTTTCGGGCTCTTAAAAGAACCTGAAACCTAAATTAATGCCTCTGACAAAATTTAATCGGTTTTCCCCATCCAAATACAGTAATGCCTTAGTTGCTTACGTATTAGATGGCTCATTAAGTCTATGTATGCCCACTTATCATTCACTGGCATATATGAAGGGTCCAGGGGAAAAACGATGAATTTCACAAAATCACAAAAACTGAGGTTTCATATTCTTAGTGTTTATACTGTTCCCTAGTAACATTTAAAAGGCGAAAACTGTTTAAAGAAGCTATGGGTTACGTTTTATAAGGCTTTGAAAATAATGTTTACATCGTTTCAAAACTTAAAATTCATTTATCTCAGCTTGAGTTTAATGTGACATTCATCGTTTTCCCCCTGGACCCTTCATATAGTTAAATAAGTGTAAATAAAGTAGCTTGGTCATGAAAATCCTACCAGGGGGCACCAATGTCTCCATGAAGGACGTATGGGGTATACATGTATACAGTAAATATTTTATTAATATTGATCAATAACACTGGTCGTCAAATATGAACTTTTTTCTTTCACAAGAATAAAAATATGAGATTTCAGAAGTATTTTTCATCCTGAATTTAAATACCATTTCAGTTTTAATCTATCAGGCAAGAGTTTTCTGTGATATTAATTTACACTTTTTATAATTTTTAATAAAATCCATCTAACTCTAACTCATTCTGACTTACCTAGCAAGTGGTAGATAGTGATTTTCGGGCATATTTTGCATCTGGAACATCTCTCTTCTGGTCCAACAGTAGTCAGCCAGCTTATTAGAACTCCACTTGCCTTGGTAACTATTTTCCATTTTGGAAATTTGCTGATGGAAACGCTCACCGTGCTCATCAGAGACAGCCCTTAAATACAGCTTGAATGAAATCGCTACAAATGAGGTAAAGGTTCATATGACAAGTCAAAGAGAATGCTAAAATCAATTTTAAAAAGTAGCTGTCACAAAAAAAAAAACTGTGCCTGACGGAAAAATTCTGACTACATTTCTGAATTCAGTATGAAAAAATACACTCGATTCACTAATCAGATTTCTTGTGAAGAAAACCTTGTCGACCAGTGTAATTTAAGCTGATATTTTACACGTACCGCATGTGTATGTATATATAAAACTAGTGTCCGGATTTCTAAATAATTACATATTTTTTCCTCGGTACGTATCAGTGTGAATAACTTAAAATGTTAACGACGGGCTACTAGGATCATATTTCATGTTCATATTACTTATTTTCACATATTCCGGTTAATGCTACATATTTTTAACATAATTACACACTTTTACCTATTATGTCAAATGCTGAATTGAACACACATGTCCATCTGCTTAAGTATTCACCAGTGACGTTCTTTGGGGAAGGGTTGATTGCTAATGGATGACAGAATGATGGCATATTAATAGCTTACTATCTGTAACTTAGTTTGGAGGATTTTTCATTGCTTGGTTTCATTTTATGTTTTGTGATTTATAATTTGAGAATGGTTTCTCATCATCATTTTCATGGGCTCAATTGAGCCTGTTTCTGCATATCAAGATATTCTTGATTTCTCCAGCGTTGTCTTCTTCTTTCTCTTCTGTGTCATTTAGGTTGATACCTTCTTTGTTAAACAACTTGTATTCGTTCTATGGAGGCGATTTAACCAATTATTTTTATATGTTTGGATATCTTATACTGTGTACTGAACCGTTAGTTTTCCATAAATGTCAACACTTCTCTTTTTATCCAATCTACTTACAAGAGAACTGTCAACTATAGCATGTCGAAACCTATGTTGAAATTTTCTAAGAGAAACGTTGTGACGTACCAAGGTGTGTCCAAAAAAATCTGCCTTTTTAACTGCAAGGCAAATAAATCGAAGCTAGAATCCAGCAATGGCAACCCACTGTAATGAGTAGATGGACTCCCTACTTCAGTAAGAGTAGAGTGAAGTGAGACGGGACGCGGCGCGGATGGCAGATAGTGATGATTATTCAATATACCAATTCGGGAGTTGTATTACTTTCCTTTAATTTAAATTTTAAAAAAGATTGTTGTGTTTTGCAGTTAAAAAGGCATATATTTTGTACACTGCCTTGATACACGAGAACGCTTTTCTGGAAGGAATTTCAAGGTTGGTTTCGGTATGCAATTTTTAACAGTTCCGTTTTTAGACCTGTAAGAGGACGTAAACATCTCATCTGTTCAGCTTGTAATTTGGTTTTGTGTGTGGAATTCAAAATTCAATTTTCACTGCTATATTTTAGGGAGGCTTTTGCTGTGATATTGTTTAATTGTAATTCAGTTTCTACGGACTTTTTTCCCTAACTGTAGTTTAATGATTCCATTTATCTTTTATTTTGGATAATTTAGCTCTACATAGTTTTTTTCAGATAATTAAATGCCCAGGACAATTAAATTCGGTTACTTGCTCAATAAAAATATTTCCATCCAATTCTATTTTAACCCTCAACATTTTTTCTCCACATTTTGCCATATTTTTGGAGAAAGGTTTCATTCTGGGTGTATCCATGTCTGAGTCGGTGAGAAGTCAATCAGGGCAACATGGGAGGGTTTGGTGGTCATCATGATTTTGGGGAGCATTAGTGATAAGGTCTCTCACTATGGGTTAAGACTTAGTATTGAAACAGAAGATCCCCTTTATGTTTTCCCAGACCCTTTGTCTCCTGACCTGTCGAGTTTTCACTCATTTTGCCAGGTGGTAGTCGTCGTTAGGTTGGCAGCGCCGCCCAGTTTTGCGCGTTTGGATCCAGGAGCAGCTCCCTGGCGGCAAATACCTTAGTGACTATCGAATTGGAGTTTAGCCACTTAACTTGCGCATATTTAGCGGCGTTGGTGTTCAGCGGAAAAATCGGTGTGAATTGGAGATGAAATGAGGTGTTACCTCTAGAGAGCAGGCATCACAAACCACCCGGCTGGACAAGCAGAGAGTCCGATAACCGACCGAGTGGAATTATCCACGCTACTCTAGCTGTAGCACAGCACTCATTTCATTGGTCTGGACCATCAAGGTCTCTAGGGAAAATGTTTCGGTGAACAGCACGTTTCTGTACCATACGCCCTGTATTGCGATCAATTGGGTTTGAATGATTTTGAATAAGATGGAACATGTTTTCCACACGATGGTCAATTTTAGTCGTAATATAAGGTATTTGTGCTAAGTTATGCACTCTGCGATCCTCTTGTATAGCGGGGGCCAAAATAATTTTAAGACATTTTTTCTGTATAATCTGGACTTTCTTTTTGTGGCAACCAGCGAGGATACTCCAGGCTTCACAACCGTACAGCAACATGCTGCGGATCACAGCTGAATAAAGAGTTAGCTTGATCATAGATGACGGTTTAGACGACTTGAAAAATTGGATAAAATAAGGCAGTTGCCGCGTTTCATTCAAGCAGAAGATGCCGAATGTGAATTTGGAACGTAAGCTTGGAATCCAATTGGATTCCTTGGATTCCAAGATATTTGACTGAAGTCTCTAGTCGGAGATGATGAGCTCCCAAGGTGAGTTGGACTTGGCTTCGTCTGCTGGACTTTGTAAACAAAACAGCTTTTGTTTTGTTTACATTTAGCTTGATATTCCAGAGACGAAGCCAGGAGTGAATGGAGTTTAAGGCAGACTGGACTATGTTGATACGGCGAGGTAGTAGACCGAACGGTGTCTGATGATACACACAGGTATCATCAGCAAAGGATGCAAAGTGAATACGGATAAAAGTTGGAATATCTGACACACAGAGAGTGTGCAATATGGGAGAAAGAACTGCACCTTGGGGAACTCCAGCCAAGAGGGGCTTACAGTCAGAATTATACCCACTAACCGACACATAAAATTGTCAGTTAGTTAGGTATTTAGCTATAAGTTTAATTAAATCAGCCGACATTTGATTAATTTGAATAATGATTAATTTATCCAAGTCGTATTGAACGTTTTTTCTCAATGTCGAGGAAAACTGCCAAAGTACTTTTCTTGTTGTTGAATCCCGTGACAACCTGGTCAACCATTCGAGCAAGCTGGAGCGTAGTGCTATGTGTTTTTCTAAAGTCAAATTGATGAGTAGGAATAAGTTCTTTCACTATGACCTCTCTTTTTATCGGCTGTTTTAGGGACTTATGTGTCCTCTTCAGCCCGTTGATATTAGTTGATCTGTGCGGTCGTGGTCAGAGTGCATATTCAGCCGTCGGTCGTAATTAGCGGCAGATTGGGTTGCAAGGTCCGGTCACGGAGCGTTATGATGTGAATCTGGAGTCTGCTGTGGTTGTGGATGCCTGAGGAAGACCTATTACGAAGCAGGATGCGCTCTCAATGGCTCTAGAGGTTAAGTGGTGACTGATTTGCATTAGTACATATCTTGGAATATTTTATATAATTTGGGTCATATTGTAGCAGTGGGTTAAATGTAAAAGTAAATATGAGGACGGGTTTTCTCTTTTTGGATATGATGCTTTATTATTTTATTTTTTCATTATGGGTGGCCGCTTTTTGTTTTTGTCGTATCTGCGTCTGTGTTGGGTGGTTAGCATTATATGAAGGTGGTTTTGTCTTGGTCTTGTATTGTCGGACCAACGGATTTGTGCCCCTTCAACGCTGCAGTCGTTCTCAGAAAAGTTAGAATAACACCTGTACTTACTCCATTGCACGCGCTTCCCTCCCGCCACGTCAAACAGAAGAAATTCTTGCTGCCCTTCGTATAAAATCCATATCCGTTAGCAATCAATACTTATGTACTTTTATACTGAACTAAAACTTCTGGTGGCACCGTGGCCCTAAGATCGACTCAACCTCTATTGTAAATGAGTACCAGACGCATATTCTCGATGTAAAGACGACCGTTACGCTGGGTTGAAAACCCGGATGACATCTTGTGCCTTGTCTGGGAAGTTGGAGCCTTAACCTTCTACCCCAAAGGCCTTCTAAGGCCTGTAATGGGATCACTTTATTTATATATAACATTTGTTGAGAAACTCGAAACAATCGACCAAGCCGGACATATCAATCGTTGGCAACCTGAATTTTGAAAAAAAAAGTCCTTCACGAGAAACTGGCTGAATTGAATTTGTGGTGCAATTTTGTTGGTTTGCGGAATATAGGCCTAAGTTTATTTTGGTAGTAAAATCGTATGTAGGGATATATAATTCCATTGCAAAAAAAAAAAAAAAATAGGCTTTCAGGTAAACCCCCACTCCTAATATTGCGATTTCGCTGCTTTTTTTGTGAAAACTGTTCTCATTTTATTCGTGAAATAATCAGAGTTTTGTCGTGAAAAATTGAAAATGCATTTTTAAATTTTCGCATTATATTTTCTCTTTGAATAGTCCGATTTTGCTGTTTAACGAATTCATTGCTACCTTTCGTAATTGATTGCTATATGGGCCGGTAGAGCATTAACAGACAATATATACTGCTAAATAAAAATAGATGAACATATGTTTAAACCAAAGCCACAAAATGAATAATGAAACAATTTAATTTTGTTATTTTGTAATTATGAGTTCAAGATTTATATAAAAATTAGAATAGACATTCAAACCAAATTTTATTGTACAGTATTTGAAATACGAACAAATTATAATTTGTAATAGAAAACAAATTGGAAATTTGAGATTTATTATTTTAGGAATTAATGTTTCCATGGCAAAAGTACAACCACTTCTTCAACAAATAGAACAACACAGGAACAATAATTGGATAGAACATCTGCAAAGAATGACAATGGATAGGATACAAAAAATGCACTGACGTATAATCCTGGAGGACGAAGATCGATAGGAAGACGAAGAAAGCGCTGGGCTGAACAGACGTGAGATTGGAACATGCAAAGACCTAATCTGTGAGGTTGATGATGATGTTTCCATGATTATTTCAACACTCAGTACTTAGTGTGTCCTCCGTGAAGATTCAATAACTGCATTACACCTAGAGACGTGCTTCGCAGAAGCCTTCTTACAGAAACTTTTGAGATTATCTCCCATTCCTCGGTTAGTGCATTTGAGAGTTCTTCCACGTTCTGTGGCACAGCAGGATGCTTACGAACGAGTTTTCCCAGCTTATCCCACATATGCTCGGATTGAGGTCCGGACTGCATGCAGTTCAGTCCATCACCCGAATTTGGCATTCTTGCAGGATATCTCTGGTAGCCTGCGCTGTATGACATCTAGCATTACCATGCATTAGAAGAAAGTGTCCATACCATAAGCAAAGAGTACTACACGTTGAAGGATAATGTAATTAATGTTAAACATCAGCATTCATGCGCTGTAGGACAACGACAAGCCCTGTCCGAGACTCAGTAGTGATCCCAGCCCAAACCATAACCGAACCACCTCCAAATCTGTCATGTTCAATAATTGTGGCTGGATAAAACGTGCAGCATGACATATCCATACACGTGTACGACCATCAGAACCCGTTAAACGAAATCTTGATTCGTCCGTGAATGGAACACCCTTCCATTGGCGGAGCTGCCAGTTGACATGATACTGAGCATATCGTAGCCGGGCGTCTTTGTGCTGACGTGTTAAACGAGGGGCATTAATGGGGATTCCAGACCTCAGTCTTGTATTTATCAGTCTATTTCTTACAGTCTGCTCAGAAATTACCGCCCCAGTTGCTGTTCGTAAATCATTTTGTAGATCTCTGACTGTAAATGTTCGTCTGCGCAAAACTGATAGGGTCAGAAGTTCTTCAATCTGATTTTAAACAATACTTCAAATCAAAACACCTGACTCTCAAAAATTAAATTGTTTCAATATCTATTTTGTGGCCTTTCTTGAACATCTGTTCCTTTTAAGTATTTATTTTGACTAATGTGTGTGTGTGTGTATATATATATATATATATATATATATCCAATTATCCATAATAATTCTGCCCGAGGGCAGGTCTTTCACTGCAATCATAGCATTTTCATGCTATGCTTTGCAGCTTTACTAGGGAATTATAGGTGTGGTAGCTTCCCGTTGCTTTCCACACCGGTGAAGGATGGCGATGATAATGATAAGGATGATGATGATGACCGGATGATTTTCGGGGACCGTTGGGCCCTAAGCTTCCTGGCATTTTCTTACAGGTGAGAAAAAAAAAACAAAAAAAACCTCATCCAGGAGCCTGTCCCAACCGGGAGTCGAACCCGGGCCCGCTGCGTCGAGACCACAGCGTGTTCAAGTTCGGCCGCTGGCCACTGATTCCCACGTTTTGGAATGATCCCACATGCCATTATCAAGGAATGATAAGTTCGAGTTACAGGTTTAGGTGTTATATAATTAGACACGAGTTTTCGCTGTGGTCCGTTTCCGAAGCCGTATACCATCCAAGTTTTAGTTCTTATGTAGTTAAACACCTTCAGTTTTTAGTGTGGTCCGTTTCGGAAGCCGTACACCCATCCAAGCGTCGACCACACTCCATGTTGTCCAAACGTGGTTTTTGAATCCTTGACGCGGAAAACCCAAGAAAACTTTCTTAGCCATACTTATATAAGCGAATATCTGCAGTATAACATATATATTGTCTATTCCATATGGAAGTAACTTCAAATGTTATATAGATTCATATTTCAACAACAACAATAAACTGCGAGAATCCCGGGACTTCTCATTCTCGAGCTCTTGTTACAGGTACACGAGACTCTCGTGGCCACACTCCCTTTCAGTCGCTCTCGCTTACGAGAGCGAGCAGGACTAAGATAGAGTTTGACCGCCTTTAATGCCCTTGTTTTAATTGTATCAACAATAACCTGAGTTGTTAATGCGCATTGTTAGATAAAAATGCTGACTGACTGACAATCAGTATTGTGTTAAGTGTGTTCAGGAAAATGGAACCAGGATCTTATAAATGGGACAAATCTATTAAAATGGACTGTTTTTGTCATCCTAAATTAATCATCTTACTGACCAACAAATTAACATTTGCCTCTCACAACAGCCTTCCATCCAGTTCTTTCTCAATTTCTCTCAAGTTCTCACAATTTCTCACACCCTTAGATCACTCTCCACATCATCAAGATAGTGTTTCTAGGTCTTCCTCTTTTCCTTCAACCCACAATTTTAGAGTTTAAATAATTTTAGGCTTTAGGTATTATTTCATTACCCTTTCTTTTAACGTGTCACAACCACTTTATTCTTAATGCTTTAATGTTCTCATTTCTACACTATGATGCATTCTGTGCAACCACCCAGACCGATAGGAAGAAACGGTTGATGAACACAACAATAGTACAGCAATCAAACAAGAAATTTCCAAATCTTCAAAGTACAAGAGAGCAAGGCTGCTAATGACACCAGTGTTGTATTTACTTATGCTTTCACGGCCGGAGTTGCTATGAAGATCTTGAAGAAGATTTCCGGGCTGTATAGGCCGTGGTCTCGAGGCTTGAAGTTCCCCGACGTTTCGCCCGAGACTGCGTCTGGCATCCTCAAGTAAGGAAGTGGGGATGCCAGACACAGTCTCTGGCGAAACGTCGGGGAACTTAAAGCCTCAAGACCACTGCCTACAGCCCGGAAATCTTCTTCAAGATCATCATGACACCAGTGTTACTTACATCGCATTAGACACCATCCGACAACAATATTTCATCAATTTCCATATTAAATCCCCTTTAGTAAACACTGGACCGAACATTCTATGTGTTATTTATCTTTCAAATACTTGAAAGTTCCTGTTCATTGGTTGCTTTGATTGTCAATGCTTGAGCTCCAACAGACTAAATTAATTCAATATTTTATGAGTTGCGAGGTCCAGTGGAAAAAAAGCACGTGCCACTTGTTTTTAGTTCGGACAGCCAGTGCCATCTAGTATCATATATAGTAACTTCTAGCAGAATGCTTATTATGGTGACATGTGCTTTCCACTGAACTTCTCGACTTTAAAAACTCATAAAGTATTATAACAAAACGATTTAATTTACATTAAATGTGTCATCACATTCATTTTTATACTTCTGGGGATCACACAGCTGACACCTCACTATACTGCTTGCAAGTTATTTTATTTCAATCCAGTTATTTCCCCTGCTGCTGGCCACTCTACCATATTTCTTTTAAACTTCATCTTGTCCTTGCAACCTGAGGACTCTTTCTTTCGTCTTCCTCAGATTAATATAAAATATTAAATTTATCACTTCTCACTCAATGACAAATTAAATTTGAAGAGAAACTGTATGCCTAAATCGGGATTTGAACCCATTATCTCTGGTTCTGTATACTAGTGCTTTTAATTTGTCACTAAGTGAGAAGTGATAAATTTAATATTAAATATCGAATATTAGCTTTATTTGCTAGACATGTAATGTGTTGATTTCCATTTCAAAGTGCTCTTACTTAAGAGACCGCTAGATGGCATTAGTGGAACAAAAGTTCACTGCTACCCGGCGCATGGAAATCGTATTAGTATAAGAGAAAAATCTATGTTTAAATCATGATGCCTAATAGCTTAAATCATTAAAACACTGGTGTACAGAACAAGAGATATTGGGTTCAAATCCCGATTTAGACATATATTTTTCTCTTCAAATTCCTTAGATTAATGTCTCCCTTAACATGTGCCACACCATCCAGGCCTTAACTCGGACATGAACCGTCAGGAAAGAATTTTAAACTCTGGATCACATATATACTTTTATAACCGCACAAGGACAAGAATGCCCTCCCTGATGGGTGATCAGTAGGGTTTATGTGTATTATGTAGTATTAGCTAATAAACGGCGTGCTCTGCTACACCTAAATAAATTAAATGTGTTTTTATGTTTATTTGAATAATTAAAAAGAAAAATAATTGTAAATTTATAACGTAATTATTTTATATACCCCGTACTGATTACCCGGCATTGCCCGGGAATCTATTTATCCCGATCTCCTTGGCAACAATGAGCTGAAAAACAAAAATGATTATTGTGAGTTATCTGTAAACGATGACATAGGCTATGCTGTCGCGGACTTTTTTGTAGAATTTTTTTGAGACATCCAATTCTGTGTACGTGAATTTGGTGTATTTGTTATGATTTAGACAGCATAAGACATTTAAGAGCAAAAAAAAAAACTGCTTTTTAATGCACCGATTTTTTTTCTCCGGCACTCTAGTACGTACAGTAATCTGTTAAATACGTTTAATTGTCCCAGAAAAAAATCGTAAATGATGATACAAATCGTTTCAAATCAGTTAAGTAGTTTTTTTAGTCCATAAATGACAGACAAACGACTCATACTCATTTTTACATATAAAGATTACCCTATAAAATATGTACATAAATATGTAAAAAAAAAACACACAACATGTAGGCCCCTAATATCAAAACTTTGAGACGTTAAACATGTTCTATTTATTTATTTATTTTTTTTCATTTATTCTAATGACGGAATATAAATTAATAGCAGCAACAGAATAACAGATGAAATCCTCCATGAAGCAAATAATGCAAACAAAATATCGGGATGATTCAACAATACTGTTTGGAAAAACAAAAAATTGAAGAATAGATACAAAAGTAAGAATTTACGTACAAATCTGTCATAAGACCAGTTCTAACATATGGTTGTGAATGCCGAACAGAAACTCAAAAAACAAAACAAATCAGTGAAACAACTGAAATGAAAGTTTTAAGGAAAATCGTAGGAAAATCGCTGAGAGAGAAAATTCGCAGCTCTGTTATTAGAGAAGAACGTGAAATTGAACTTATACACCTCTGGATAAATGATTGAAGACTAAACTGGAACGATCACATAGACAGAATGGAGAACAGTAGATTAGTGAAGAAAATACGTGACTGGACACTCAGCAGAAAAGGCCTATAGGACGACCACAATTACGATGGAAGGACGTCACCATACCCCGGGCCTGTAGTGAATGAACACGCAACAAGCTGCCAGCTTTCATACGTAGAGGAAGAAGAAGAAAGAAGAAGAAGAATGACTGGAACAAGAATTTCATTATTTTCCCCAAGCATTTACAAGTTTTTTTTAAATGCTTTTACGTAACTGAAAAGGTGGAAAAAATTAGTTTACACAAATTGAATACATAAATACAGTAAGTTCCATCAGGTTAGGTACAACCCTGAAGTCCATCATGGCACAAACATAATAAGTCATATATTTCTCGATATTTTTAGGAATTTTTGTCAATTTAATAGAAATTATATTTTTTATATCGTGAAAAATATCGCTCGACATCACAGAGCGCCATGGTGAATACTTAAGCAGACGGACGTGTACATTAACTAAACATTTGACATAACATGTAAAAATATGTAATTATGTTTAAAATATGTAGTATTGACTGGAATTTATAAAAATACGTAACATGAACATGAAATATAATGGTTATAGGAGCCTAATTCGTTAACATTTTAAGTTATCAGACTTATAAATACCATGGAAAAAATAGGCTATGTAAGTACATAGAAATCCGCATTCTAGTGATCAGTTAAATGTCAGGGCCAGCTCTGTGACAACATGAACATCTAAGACAAGACACACTATTCACTCAATCATACATATTAAACAAGGTGAATATAATACGGATGATTCTGATGGTCAGATGGTGTTCAGGGACTATTTGGGCCTTGAAGATTTCTGGTATGTCTTACAGGTGAAGAAAAACCAAGGAAAATGTCATTCAGAAACTTGTCCTCACTGGAGATCGAACCCAGAGTCTTCTGAATTACAACTAGACCACAGCTGAGGACTCCCTGCGGATTCAATTTATTATACATGTGTAACGGGTCAGAAAAAGTTGTGCTAGTAAAGGAGACAAACATAAAAGCACTTCATATCTGCAATCTAATCACCGATGCTGCAGCAGTAAAAATCAAGTGAAATGGAAATTTATATAACAACTAGCGGGACCCCCGACGTTGTTCGCGTTTAGAGATAAAAATTGTTATTGTGAGTTATCCGTAAAAGATAGACATATGCCGTTGCGGACTTTTTTTATAGAATTTTTTGAGTTATTCGATTCTGTGTACATTAATGTTGTGTACTTGTTATGGTTTAGGCAGTGTAGGCCTAAGTCTTTTATGCTTTCAAAAAGCTACTTTTTTTTAGCTCCGGCCTTATAGTATGTATGGTTATATGTTATACATACATAAGAACTTTATTAGACTAAAAGTAAGATACATACAATGTTATTTACAAATATGGGTCGCACGGGCAGTAAGCCGTACGTGCTGTTGACAGTCCGTTACAATAAGTTGATTTTTTGGGTGTAATAAATTTTAATCAACTCCCTTAAAATACAAAAGAAAACACAATCATATTACAAGTTAGATAATAACTACAATTTACATTATACATTCATTCTTCGTTAGATTAGAATTATTAAGAAATAATGGTATTGCAATTTGTTAACATATCTATTTATTCATGAATGAGTGTTGTTCCTATTTTTCTCCCCCGCGTTTTGTCCCCAGAAAATCTCTACTCAATTTTTATGCTCAATTTTTCTGGGCTTCCAATAACCTTGTAGCGTGCGCAAATCTTGTCCGCGATCTTGAATTCTAGAAATCTTTCCGGTAATAACTGACGGCCTCCAATATTCCAAATCGTTACGTTTTCCCTAATATATGTATCTCGTCATCAAAGCTCCCGCACATTGGACATATTCTCGTATCGTGATCGTCGCTAATTTTTAAAAATTTCCATACCCCTAACCTGAACCAAGCCCTGATCTCTCTTTAAATCCTAGATTGAGTGTATAAGATTCTTTTCCCCAAACTTGTTTTGGGTCTCTTTGTAAAAACAGTGATCGCTTTCCCTCACATTCGGCCAAAATATTTTGTCGGTTTATATCTAAGTACCTCCTCCTTATTTTTCTCCACACATTCTTGCGATGTTCAGTCCCTTTTTCCCATACCCAACCCATCCCAATCTTTCGGAGTTCTCTCCTAACCTCGTCTGCCCAGAATTTCACATTTGCGTTCCTAATTTGGTTATCGTAACAAATTGCTCTGAGCATTGTTTGTTCACCTTGGATTAGCCGCAACCAGTACTAGAGTATAAGAATTTTGGGGTTTATGTCGTCCTGAAATGACCCAAATTCATATAAAATTCCACTGTTATAAACGGCCTTACTAAGTCCTGTAATATATTTTAGAAAATGCTTATATACCTTATTTAGTATTTCCGTTGTTTGAAAACCCCAAATCTCACTACCATAGTGCATTACTGGCCTCGCCATCGCTCCACACATTTTTTCTAACGCACTAACTGGAATATCAGGGATATAGGCTACGTTAATTGCCCCCCCCAAAAAAACTCTAAAATATGATAAAAACCCCATTAAAAAGGTCAATCGGTTTTTGAGTCCATGAAGTACAGGCTCATTGTCTCATAGACGTTCGTTTTTACATATAAAGAATCCATTTATAGTCATTCATTAATCTATTTTTAAAAACGATGGGGCAAATCAGAGCCAGTGCAGGGTTTTTACATAGTTTCTCCTGATAAAACTTATTTCTATCATTTCTTCATACCCATTGTCATCCTTTCATTTCATCTGCCCTGTTATTGTATAACACAGACCTTCGATAATAGGACTTCATCTTATCTCACCCCTTGAACTAATTTTACACCATACATGATCAGAAGGTTTGCTTTTTACACGCTTTATATTAACTAGACCTGTATCTATCTATCTATGTAACGGAATCTTTTAAAGCGATTTTCATCCACTTAAAATCATTGGATCGACTTGAAACTTTGTATACTTGTAAAGGACCCGTGACAGTACAATAATATCATATCTTGTTTCTAAAATCCTGGCCAGAATCATCAGAAAATCAAAAAAGTGTTTTTGTATCTATGTAACGGAATCTTTGAAAACGATTTTCACCCACTTAGAAACATTGGATCGACTTGAAACTTTGTATACTAAAGGACCCGTCACAATACAATATTTTCACATTTGTTTCTAAAATACTGGCCAGAATCATCAGAAAAAAAAATGAAAACTGGTATAATAGGTTGAGGACTTGTCGATATTTTAGTCAATCGTTGTAAGAACTCAGTTGGTAGAGCGGTGAACTCTAGTGGTACATAATTTCAGTAGTCCATAGGTCGCTGGTTCAAATCCGGCTGGGAGGATTTTTTCAGAAGAGTATTACTTTTAGCTCATACTACAATAGTATCGAATTTAAAGATGTTTACATTTTTATCTTATTCTGTAAAATATTAAAACTAAAAAATAAATAATAGTTTTAAAAAAACTAAAATAACACGCTTTATTAGAAAACTAAAAAATGAAAAATAATTTTAATTTCCAACACGCTTGGGATAAAATTAAAGTGGTCAACAAAAAAATCATCTCCAACACATATAGAATAAAACTAGAGTTATCAACAAAAAGAAAATTTTACAATCAAAAGCGTGGGGTGCTCTTTATGATTTTTACATTTTCTTCTTAGAGACTTTACTTTTACCAATATCAGTTTATTATCAAATATATTAATTGATATAGAACACCCCACGCTTTTGATGGTAAAATTATTTTCTTTTTGTTGATAACTCTAATTTTATTCTATATGTATTGGAGATTATTTTTTTGTTGACCACTTTAATTTTATCCTAAGCGTGTTGGAAATTAAAATTATTTTTCATTTTTTTAGTTCGGTTTTCTAATAAAGCGTGTTGTTTTAGTTTTTTTTTAAACTTATTTATTAAAGCATGATTTGCACAAAATATCCCTTCACAAGATCTTGCAGAGAAGATGAGGGTGAAATTGCTGAAGTTTTATTTATAAGAATATACAATTTCTGTGAGGAAAACTGTATTGGATGATGTGATTATTATATTAATTTTAATGATTTCCTGCAGGTCTGGAATTATTGTATGGAATGCCTTTTATTCAACTTGATTGCACTGTTATCTCTAACTAAGATTGCATATGGTAAGTACAGCATTTTTACTTTCTAAGCTTGAATTGAAATATTTTGTAGTGTCTTACGTAATATATGCAAATGCGTTTAGTCTGAGTCGGGTATACGAAAGTCAATAATCTGAAATGTCAGTTATCCAAACTCGTACTTTCATTGATTATTTTTTAAAATTAGGTTTCTTTCTTAACCCTTAAATTGGCAAAACACAAATTTCTTGTGTTACTTACTTACTTCCTTACTTACTTACTTACTTACTTACTTACTTACTCACTAGCACTATCGAACCCGTAGGTTCATGGCCGCACGGACATAAGCTCTCCATACATCCCTATCCTGAGCCAATGTTTTCCAATCATTCCCTGTATAATCTACTTCCCTCAAATCATAATCAATGTTATTCTCCCACCTCATTCTTGGTCGACCAACTGGGCGTTTTCCCTTTGGCTTTCCTACAAGAAGCTTCCATGCAAGTCTCTCATTCCCCATACGTGCAACATGTCCTGCCCATCGCAGTATACGAGACTTAACTGTTCTTATTATATCTGGCATCCTATAAAGACCATGTAGTTCATTGATATGTAGTCTTCTCCATTCACCTGTCTGTTCATCTCTCTTTGGTCCAAAAATTTTCCTAAGTACTTCATTCCCAAATACTTGTAATCTCCTTTCCTCTCTTAAAGTAAGAGTCCATGTTTCGCACCCGTATAATATAACTGGTAGAATAATAGTTTTATATATTTTCAGTTTAACATTTTTTGAAAGGAGTTGGGACATCAAGAGTCTCTGCAATGCATAATAGCACGCATTTCCAGAATTGAGCCTATGTTTAATTTCTTTGTGCATCTCGTTCCTATTTGTGATTATTGTTCCAAGGTATTTGAATTCAGCCACTTCCTCAAAATTTCCCTCATTTGTCATTAGCTGTCCATTTCCATTATTTAACGAATTTCTACGTGTGACCATATATTTAGTTTTATTGATATTTACTTCCAGTCCTAATTTCTTAGTGTTACTCAATAGTGTGTGCGTGTTGTCCTTTAGTATCTCCTCGATATCGGCCAACTATACTACATAATCAGCATAAATAACAGCTTATTAATACCATTGATTTGTAAGCCTTCCTCATTCTCTAAAGATTTAATGGCATGCTCTAGTACAAAATTAAATAGTAGAGGAGATAGTGCATCTCCTTGCTTCAACCCATTCTGGATTTCAAAAGTGTCCGAAAACTGTTTGCCTACACGCACCCTACTCTTTGTGCCATTTAGACACATTCGTATAAGTCTAACTAACTTTTTAGGAATTCCGAACTCCAGCAGGATACTATATAACTTCTCCCTCTTAATTGAATCATATGCTTTTTATGAAGTCTACATACAAATTAATCATTTGAATGTGGCGGACTGCAGTGAAAACGGAATCTTGTGTAACTATTATTATTAGGTATATTGTATGATTAGACACACATTTAAGTGGTTTCTTTTTGTTCGTTTTCTTCTGATTTATTGAAAATATTAAATTAATTAAACCAACTGATGTATCCAAAAGGATACATTACGCATTTGAGGGTTAAGCCATTTCCTTCCCTGTACTGGGATAAGAGCGCTCTCTAATGGGAAATTATTGACCATCTTAATTTAGTTACACTCATTTACCTATAGAAGTCAGCAAGTGATAGTGTCGGCCTAGCGCCTCGATGAGACAACGTGTGGGTAACTAAGGTATTACTGGTTGGTAAACGGTCTGTAAATTTTGCACAGATGCCTTTTTATTCAGGGTTGTAGTTCTTTTTACGAGCCTGGCAAATTTTGATACTCGGGACCCACGGGTTAAAGTCCCTTCCGGAGGAATTGTTCCTTGAATTTTTCTGTCCTAAAAGTTCATCGACTACGGCTGGGTTTGAATTCGCGTCCCTCGGAAATAGAGGCAGGGAACATAATGAATGAAAGTAAATGCGCACAAATGTGCAAATTGTTAGTAAATTTAGTCCAAGCAAAACTTGTTAAACGATAATTGTCTTTCCGCACACTTTTCGGTGTGATATCGTTCACATAGATTGTTGCACAGTTCGCATATGCATTCTTGGTTTGGCTCGTGAAATCTCTTTGTGCTGCAAACCTTGTGGTGAAAGCCATGGATTGCTTACCGTGTTATAGTGGAGGAGGACTAAGTTGGCATGATTTCTGCTATCCTTGTCTAGAGAACTGTTCTTCCACCCTTCGCAAAACAATGGGCTACTCTTGTAAAATTACTTAGGAATGCTAGAAAAACTCCACCCCCCCACTTCTGTCCAGTCACTTTTGTGTCAGGTAATTTTTGTCAGTGGCGACTGGTTCAGAGTGCTCTGTTAAAAGTGACTGCAGAGCGTGTGAACACACTGAAAAGATTGAAGAGTCATATTGGCTGGCAGACGGTTTAATGGACGAAATTAGTGATCGGTTTGAAATAAATTTAGACGATACCGACGACAATGAAAATGAAGACAGAAACTTGCCAGGAAGAATCTTTAGAAGAAGGGAATGCCACCACTGATCTACGTTTACTACAGGGAGTGTCTGCCCTACAGCTGTCACCGTGAAGAGATATGTGTATGAGTGAGAAAGAAGATGCTGTGTACTCTCTTTCTCTTTCTAAAATATTCTAGACAAGTTAGCACTCATGGACTATAGGATGTGCCTCATCTCGTAGTTTGGTCTTGTCCACTCTCTCGTACACATAGCCTCTGTTGGGTAGAATTCGCTGCAGGATTATGGACATCAGCAATGACTCCGATAAGAAAACACATACCAATAGTAACAACAGCAATACTGCATAAAATTCCAACAACTCCCATATCAATGCTACACAAACGTTCAAGGAAGCTAGACTCGGGAAAACTAGAACGCAACAAAGAAAAAATAGAAGAAGTAAATAAATTAATAAATCAGGAAGAGATAGACAAGAGTGTCGCACAAATCACAGAAATATTACAAGCATGCAGTAGCGAAAACAAGAAAAGGAAATCACAGCTTGGTTCAACAAAGACTGCTATGACAAACGGAAAGAAACGATCACAGCACTACATCGAGCAAGAACCACAAAAAAAATGAAGACCTAAATAGGTACGCGAAGCATAGAAAAGAATACAAGAAGATAATAAAAGAAACAAGGACCAACCACATTGAAGAAGAGGCAAATCAAATAACCGAAGAAGCAAGAAAAGATCCTTACATAGTTCTCAGGAAATCAAGACCAATGACCGCGAGTGAATTATCCATGGAAGATTGGGCAGGGAACATAACCACAAGCCCACGTCGGCTGACTTTAAAATTAGGTACTTGGCACAAGCTACACAAAAGAAGGATTCATGGAAAACCATAGGGAAAGTACCCAGCAAGTATGTCAAAAATGATTTGAGGGAGGAGATTTATACAGGGGGCGATTGGATAATATTAGCTCAAGATAGGGATGCGTGGAAAGCTTGTGTCCGCCCGGCCATGAACCTCTGGGTTCTATAGTGTCTATGAGTTAAATAGGAACCCGACACACACTACTGTATGTATTTATTTTGCTCTGTAAGATATTGAGAAAGATTCCAGCTGACATTATTATCAGTGATGAGAAATACTGCGTCCCGCACTGTAGCTGAGCGATTTTAAGCCATGATGCCTGGGTGCAGAGCTTGCGCTGGTTCGAGTCCCCATGAGGGAATACATTTTCTTATGGAATTTCGGCCAGTATGACTGGTACACAGATATCCGAATCTCTGAAAACCTCGCAAAAATTACATTTTCACTGTCAATTTTTGCTTAATGCATTTTATTTATAATACATAGGACCATTGGAAGATTTATAATATTTTAAATAGGCCAGTATGTAGACTACTGTTTGAATTTTAATGTTTTAAACTCTCAAATGTTTATGCTTAAAACTCTATTTTTTATGTACTTAATGTAAATAATTTAATTCTTAATGCATTTTTAAACCAAGAATGATGAGTTTAGAACACATCGAAATATTAAAAATGTAAATATAGCCTTTATATATCTTCCTGCGCTGCGTCCCGAAAAAAAAATATATATTTTAAAAAATTGAGGAACTTTTATAGGGGTTCTGAATTGAGATGTCAATTATAATTTTATTTTCATGTTTAATGAGTTCGTAGCGGTCAAAATAAATTTTCAAGAAACAAAAAATTGATTTTTATGAGGGGGCAAAGTATCATAGCCTATATGATACCTATGGTCTCAGCCAAGTTTTTGCCCTTTAATTGATGCTGCCTGCTGCCATTTAAAGACTGCAGTTGAAAACGAAAAAAAAAAAAAATGTGTGTGCGTGCGTGTGTGTGTGTGAGCTTGACGCAATGTAGGTATCGAATTTGATACCACCGATTATAGTGAATTGAAGTTATTCCCGAAGCAAGAAAAAATTAAACGCTAAACGCATCATATATGATATTTATCGATGCAGGAGGATAATTAATAAATGCACAATAAATAATTGATTATGAGAAACAACTTCTCGTTGAGATATAAAAGGAAGGGGCCGAAAGCAGTAACGAATTTACATTCCATAAACAGATTATAGTTTCTAGAATGCGATACGTGAAAAAGTTTCTAGAATACAATAAATAAAAAAAAATGCAGTGACGTGCAGTACTGAAAGGAAGTGCTGTTTATTTGAGAGCCTGCATCGCTAGAAAACTGCCAGGAAAACTTGCAAAATCTCTTCCGTATGATGTAATTAACTTTTTTAAAAGGCCCGCCATTTTCTAAAATGGAATTAAATGTTTTAATTTCAACTATACTTACATTTATTTAATATTCTAGTAATACAGTAAGCTACACATGAGTCAAAAGTCCGTCACGCAGAAAATGTCTAAACTAAGCGAATTCCTCATCAAGTCCAAGTTACGGTCCGATTTTGCTGGTTTACGGAATATATATTTATTTTGTTAAATTTGAGAAACTCAATTTCTTACTCTAACTTATTTAGACGTGTCGAACTTCAGAGAAAACAAGCCTATTACAACCATAAATTATAACCTTTTGAATATTATTGTATAATCTTATACAAATTTAAATAACTTCTACTGATTAATTTTCTTCTTCTTCTTCTTCTTCCTTCCATATG
Organism: Diploptera punctata; assembly: GCA_030220185.1. NCBI lineage: Eukaryota > Metazoa > Arthropoda > Insecta > Blattodea > Blaberidae > Diploptera > Diploptera punctata. The sequence continues at coordinate 432,131 of JASPKZ010008026.1, read as the reverse complement.
ATAGACCTAACGGCCTGTTCACGGTCTCAATCCAACGTTTGAAGGGTCTGCCCAATGATCTCTTGCCTGGTGGCTGGTAATTTACGATTTTACGTGGTATTCTTGTTCTGCTCATTCTTCTTACGTGAGATTTCCAGTTGTTTCTGTATTTTTGTACATATTCCATGATCGATTCTGTTTGTAATTCTTTGAGAATCTCAGAATTACTTTTATGGTCTGTTCTTAAGTAACCTGTAGTACGTCTCATAAATTACATTTCTGCCGCAGTTAGTCTTTGTTCATCTACACCGCGAGTAGTCCAGGCCTCACTGCTGTAACATAATATGGGTCTGGCCAATGTTTTATAAATTCTAGTTTGTGTGTGTTGCTGTACTGTGTTAGGCTTGAAAATATTATTTATAATTCCTGTTACTCTGTTAAATTTTATAATTTTTTGATTAAAATATATTTCCTCTTCGTATGTAACTTGGTATCCGAGGTAGTTAAATGTGTTAGTTTGTTCTAATATTTAATTTTATACTATTTTATTAACAATATTAGATAAATTAAACTAATGTATTTTATAGGAAACATAGCCAATTTATGGATTCGTTGAGACGAAGCAAACATGTCTGCTCCTGGAGTGATTTTTTAATTTCGGGTTTCTGGAAACCCCCCACTTCTAATGATCGGATTTCGCTGATTTTTTGATAATACGTTCCTCGTTTTATTTCGATAGCATATACATTAAAAGCTTCTTATTCGCGGGTTAAAAAATTGCGACACAGTTCCTATATTCGCGGGCAGAAATATCTTTATTTGCGGATTACGTCGGTATATTAGAAGGATTGGCATCCTTTATTAACGTATCGGCAACTCTTTTACTGCAGCCACGTGTCAACGCGGCTTTTACAAAGAATGGTTCAAATCAAATGGACAAATTAATATCAAAGTAAAACAAATCTTATTGTCACTAAGCCTGAAGTTCGTTAAAAGCCACCGCCGCTGTATTTCACGTGCCCCTATGTCCGTTGATAAATGGTGTCCTCGCCACGATCGGTGATTTATTATTTCAACTTGTCATTCGTTGCAACAATTTTGACTGAATAACACGCGTCTCTTCTGCTTTGTTGCCAATTTATAATGTCGAGTAAAAGGAAAATTGTTCAAAATCTCTCATTAATTGATTTTATTTTGATAATTCTTATCTTATTTTGAAACTTTGGAACCCATACAAATTAACATTCCACATTCACGGTTTCTGTTTTAGCGGCATATTTGCGGAACATTTCCGCGAATAAGGAGCTTTTACTGTATTGAGTTTCGTTGCGAACTTCGGAAATTCCGACCGCTAGAACGATTTTTAAATTTTCGTTTCAAGTGAACTCCTACACCTAATGGTCCGATTATGCTGGTTAACAAACTCGACCTTACTTTTTAATTGATTGCTATATGCCAAGTTTGGTTTTGATAAAACAAAAATTGCGGTCACATATATACAGAGTGAACCCCCACCCTACTGACAAACTTCCACAAGTTGTTCAAGGATGTTTTCTGTATGTTTTGATACAATGGATGCATGGCTCCTGGTGGTTCGTTATCGAGTAATGTATTTGTTTTTGCTTTGTGTGAAGCCCTCATTGCCGCTGATAATTCGCAGGCGTATATGATTTCAACATGATGGGACATAAGCACATTTTGAAGTGAATGTTAGGAAATTCCTTGATGAACAGTTCGGGCAAAGATGGACTGATCGTGGTGATTCTGTTCCATGGCCAGCTTGGTCACCAGATCTAACACACGTGGACTTTTTCTTAGGGGTCACGTGAAGAACCTGGTATACGTGACTCTTTTTGAAAAGTGTATGGACCTGGTTGTTACGGATTCTAGCAGCCGCTGACGAGCGCCAGTTTCCTGCGATGCAAGAACATAAGAGACAGTCAATGAGGAGTAGCCGTGAAGTTTGTCGTGATCATGGTGTTGGACATTTTGAACAATTACTTTATACAGTGTAACAATGTAATTTGGAAACAGTTATATTCAGAGTAAAGAGATGCAAAGGTAATTGGTATATACAAATCGTAAACAATAAAATTACTCGGTAATGAGTCGTCGGAGACCATGGGTTCCTTATATCAAAACATTCAGGAAACATCCCTAAGGAACTTGTTGGTAGAGTTCGGGTTCACTCTGAAATATATATATATATATATATATATATATAATATATATATATATATATATATCGTCCGATTCCCAATAGCCAATTTTGTCGGTCCATGCAATCTTCTGGTTGTAGATGTTTCTCCTTCATGTATAAATATATTCCCTGACTCCAGGAGGTTTTAGGTCTTCCTCTGCCTCATCTTCCGTCAGGTTTCCATTCCAAAACAGATGTTGGTAGCCGATCCTCTTCCATTCGCTGGACATGTCCGTACCATCTTAATTGCTGAGTTTTAATATAATCTAAATTAGTGTCTTCAATCTTAATTTTCTCCCTTATAACTCAGTTCCTAATTATTTCTCTTCTTGAAGTTCTTACTGCCCTTCGTATAAAATTCATTTCCGTTGCCAAAATATACTTATTTGTTTTTTTTTTGTTAATGACCTAAGTTCTGCTCCATAAATAATGATGCTTTTAACAATTTGTATGATATATATTCATTTTATTTTTATTACTTATATTTTTATCCCACAATATTCCATTGATGCAAGCAATTGCAAAATTTCCTTTATTATATATATGTATGCCCACCACTGTGGTCTCGAGGTAGCGTGCTGCCTTGTCACGCAGCGGGCCCGGGTTCGATCCCCGGTCGGGACAGTTTTTTTGGGTGAAGTTTTTATCGGGAGTTTTCCTTATCTGTAAGACAAATGTCAGAAAAACTTTAAGGCCCAAATGGTCCCTGGAATCATATGGCCATCATCATCATCCTTATCATTATCATCACCATTATCATCCTTCGCCGGTGTGGAAAGCAATGGGAAGCTACCACACTTACAATTCCCTAGTAAAGCTGCAAGCATTGTATGAAATTGCTATGATTGCAGTGAAGGGACCTGCCTTTGGGCAGAATTACTATGGATGGTAGTGTGTACCATATAATTTAATTAACCCTTAATATTTAATTTATTTAGGCACAGCAGGACATGCTGGGAATTAGTGTGGTATAAAACATAAATTTATTTTTAATCAGGCCCCATCTCTCCTAGAACTCATGAGCTGCCATTGGCTACAATATTCTGGTGAGAAATGTTTCTTGGTTGGGAACTATTTCATGCACATGAGGATTTTGATGATATACCACAGCAAGAATTCAATTGGCATCTGATACAATTCATATTTTAATGTATATGAGTGTATGCCTACTGTAAGCTGTGCTGCAAGTCTTTGACATTTAAGTGATGTGCTGTTTGGGTCAGGTTAGACTGGCACACTTGACATTAATTACTGATTTGCTTGTACAGTATTTAATTCCTATACTGATCAATTGTTTCCAAAGCAACTAATATGTTAGTTTAATTTCTAGGACAATGTTTTGGTGGAACCTGAAACTTATGAGAAAACGACAGGTGTAAAATTTGTTTTTGGAGCCTCTCAAGGAATTCTAACTCAACCTGGTACTGGTATTACAAGAGACTGCACTGCCATCTGTCGCCAAACACCAACCTGTGCTGCATTTACAGTTGGTAAGTACTATTCTAAGCCTTCAAAGTGTGTTGAAGCAATTAAGGCTGTCAGAATTCAGACTTGCTTCAATTTATCCAAAATTGTACAGTCCCAGGTCAAACTATACCTTAACTTACATACCATTATATTTTGTTTTCAATTTAAAAGTATTGCAAAAGAATTAAAACTGATAATGAGTTTCTTACATTATGTGATATTTCCTCTTTGAAATTTAGGAACCATCAGTCATCCCTTTTTTTGGTATTATTTATCATTAGGGAAAGGATTTTGTTGTGTGGCACCTTTCCAAAAATATAGCTGATTTCATATCAATAGTTAAATATATGTATTTGGGGGGTTGAAATGAAGCAAAATGAACACAATTTGTTGCACATTTTTGCACCTTTTCGTGAGATTATTACATTTTGTACCTTTTCCCTTTTTTTTATGCTTCAGCACCTTTCCCTCCACTCTTCTCTACATTTTTAAAAGAAAGGACAGAAAAATGTATATATTTTTCTTCTTTGAATAGCTTTTTAAAATATCAATCAGAAATCAACAATATTAAATAAATATTAAAATATAATTTATACCCCAGAAACAATGGTCAATCTGCAGTGTGAAGTCAACAATAGTAAATAACAAATATTAAAATATAACTTATGTAACCCACATATAACTTTGCGGTAAACTATAGTGGGCATGAGGGTCTCTTCAGGGCGTGTTTTAGATTAAGTTTATTTCTGGGTTCTACCGGTGTGAAGGACAAGGAATTCAATGATCAGTAACAATGAGTTTTGTAATTAATTAAAAAGGGTTTATTATGTTAACCTCTTATGAACAACACAATATCCAGAACGAATTAATAATATCTTGTAGACTACTTGAGCAAATCTAGACTTCCTAAAATATTTATGTAAGATAGATATTCACACTTTTAGGTAGTAGTATAGTAGTAGTAGGACTTTATTAGACAAAAAGTAAGATATTTACAATATTATTTACAAATGTGGGTCGCAAGGGCAGTAAGCCATACGTGCTGTTGACAGTCCGTTACAATAAAGTAATAATTGGTAATAGTATAAAGAAAAACACTGGTGGGGTCAGGATTTTTAAACTGACCAAAACCTTCTGGCGGCACTATGGCCCTGGGGTCGACTCAGCCTCTAACTGAAATGAGTACCAGACGCTTGTTCTGGGGTAAAGGCGGCCGTCACGCAGGGCTGGCAACCCGGCTGACATCAAGTGCCAATTGTCTAGAAAACGTGGGAGCCTTAACCTCCTACTACCCCAAGGGCCTCCCGAGGCCTGTAGTGGGATTACTTTACTTTATAAAGAAAAACAAAAAAAGAAAACAATAACATTACAATTACATAAAGAAAACACAATAATATTACAATTACATAATAATAAAATAACATTATACATTAATTAAGTTATGTATAATTAGTCCACCGCTATGGTCTTGAGGTAGCGTGCTGCCTTGTCACGCAGCGGGCCCGGTCGGGACAGTTTTTCTGGGTGAGGTTTTTATCGGGGTTTTTCCTCACCTGTAAGACAAATGTCAGGAAAACTTTGAGGCCCTAACGGTCCCTGAAATCATATGGCCATCATCATCATCATTCTTATCATCATCATCCTTCACCGGTGTGGAAAGCAACGGGAAGCTACCACACCTACAATTCCCTAGTAAAGCTGCATTTTCATGCTATGATTGCAGTGAAAGTCCTGCCCTCGGGCAGAATTACTATGGATGGATGAATGGATGGATGTATAATTATTAAGAATTAATGGTATTGCATTTTGATAACATATATTTATTCATGAATGAGTGTTGTTCTTATTTTCCGCATTTTGTCCTGAAATTTACCCAAGTTTATCCAATTTTCTGGATTTACCATTAACTTGTAGCATGCCAACGTAATAATATGGGAGCAACTGGCTCCTCTGAATACTCGTAATATGATCAACTAGTGCACTCTGTTTTCGTAAGGGTTACTGGCTCCTCTGTGATCATATGAGAGCAACTGGCTCTTCTCTGTATGTACTCGTATGGGAGCTACTGGCCCCACTGTGTTAACACTAAAATTTTGGCCTTTTATAATTATTTCCCAAGGAAGATTTAAAATTGGCTAAAGTATTCCCTTTTAACAAAATGTATTGTTTTGCAAATCTGACCATATTCAACCCGTCAGTCAGGCTTAAAACTTTTTCTAAATTAATACATATTTTATAAGCATTAATTTTGCTTCGCTAAGTACATGTACCTGCCAACCCTTGAGTTACCGTTATTCACTGTATAATAGCTTATTGTGTGGTCCGAACCAATAACCAAATAAACTTTAATTCTAGGAATTACCCCTGCCGCAACTTATTCTCCATTTGTAACAGTCTCAAGTCCAAAGATCCATTAATTCCACTGTAGTGATGTAAATAATTACAATATGATAAATTTAAGGAAAGCATTTTATCAATGGTTAATTGATGCTGTGTGCAGATTATGAAAACTCAAGATGTCAGTCCTACAATATGGATTCTTCAGGACATCGGAATAGCCTGCATGATAAAATAGGAAGCAATTATTTTGAGAAAATATGTCTTCGTGGAGGTAAGCTACATGTGGATAACCCAAATGTTTTTGAATATACATGACATAACAACATTGAAAACTACTTCTCACAACAAATGCTTACTTATATCAAATGACTAAAATATGTTTTTTTTTTACAGTTTCAAATTTGAACTCTATGTGTGGTGATAGACTTTGGGCATTTGAAAGAGTTGTGGGAGCTTTTTTGGAAGACTTTGATGATCGAGAAGAAAGGAATGTACAGACAAAAACTGAATGTGAAAAGCTGTGTCTTTTTGAATCTAGTTTTACCTGCAGGTACAGTTACTCACTACAATACAGAGTGGAAGTAATATAAGTTCATAGATTTTATTCATGAATTCCTTGTAGCAAGTATAATACAAATGTCTTGTGGTTTTTTGGTCACAAATGTATGGTTTTCTCAGAAAAAATAGCAAAGTCCGAAGGAATGAAAATATTTGGCTGTGGTGTATAAATCGTCACACACAATTTTCCATCTAATATTCTTATGCCACTGATGCACTAAACGCTTTTCAACCATTTATAATAACGTTTGGTACTATTTTAAACATTTTGGAACCATTTTATAAACATTTCTTTCGATTTTTAAATATTATAAATTATGCAAATATTGTACATTGAGTTCTACAGGCACAGAAATGCTTCATGTAACATATCTAGGCGACTCTCACATCGCTGTTACCAACATTTGAAAATAATTTGAAACCATATTTAGTGTTAGTGTACGTAAAATTAGTTTATAGTTTTTTAAATAATATGCATGTAAATTGTTTTGTTAGGTTAGGAAATGGGAAGTTAGTTTACGTCCATTTTTTTTTTTTGCATTTGGAAATAATTAATATGCATATAAACTGTTTTGTTAGGTTAGGAAATGGGAAGTTAGTTTACGTCCATTTTTTAGTGTTTGGGAATTTATTCCCAAAGTTGGTAACACCGACTTCAGAGCCATCTACTGGAAGCTACATTAACCATTACAGCAACTCCTGTAACTCGCGCATGCGCATTGTGATTCTATAGAACTTATAAGGATTCATGTGCGATGGTTTATACACCTTATCCAAATATTTTTTAAAAATTCATCAATCCTACTCTCACAAGGAATCATTGCATACGGTACCAAAGACTACATTGAAATTTATTCCACAGAAACATTGTGATGTACCAAGGCTGTGTCCAAAAAAAATTATATGCCTTTTCAACTGCAAAGCACAGAAATGGAAACCAGAATCTAGTAATGACAACCCACTGTGCAAAGCAGTTGGACTCCCTGCATAAGTAAAGTGGAGCATAGTGTGGCAAGATGTGGCATGTGTGCAGGTTGTCAGGGTTATCCATTTCACCAAGTCAGGAGTTGTATTACTTCCCCATAGTTTGAATAGGGGGCATGCCGTAGCGTAGTGGTTAAGGCACTGCGCTACAAGTCGGAAGGTTGAGGGTTCAAGTCCCGGTGGGGTCAGGATTTTTAAAACTGACCAAAACCTTCTGGCGGCACTATGGCCCTGGGGTCGACTCAGCCTCTAACGGAAATGAGTACCAGACGCTTGTTCTGGGGGTAAAGGCGGCCGTCACGCAGGGCTGACAACCCGGCTGACATTAAGTGCCGATTGTCTAGAAAAAGTGCGAGCCTTAACCTCCTACTACCCCAAGGGCCTCCCGAGGCCTGTAGTGGGAATACTTTACTTTATTTTACTTTACCCCATAGTTTGAATGAGAACTTTTTCACTGGATTTTAGTGTCTTTCAGTTAAAAAGACACTTTTTTTTTGGACATGGCCTTGGTATATCACAGTACTTTTCTGGGAGAAATTTCAAGGTACATTTCAGCAAGATATAGTTGACAGTTCCCTTGTTAGTAGACATTTAAAATGTCAATGACAAAATTTAAATTTTATATTATGTCACATTGTTGGTCTGGTATTTAAATTTTACAGGCTGCAAGAAATAGAGTCTCACCTTTTATGATAGAGAAGGATTGGAGAGTTGTCAACTGACAAATTGGAAAATCCATGGAGAACTTTCTACATGCATTTATATATTAATGTATAATGTTATTTCCACCGCTGTGGTCTCGAGGTAGCGTGCTGCCTTGTCACGCAGCGGGCCCGGGTTCGATCCCCGCTTGGGATAGTTTTTCTGGGTGAGGTTTTTATCGAGGTTTTTCCTCACCTGTAAGACAAATGTCAGGAAAACTCTAAGGCCCAAACGGTCCCTGAAAGCATATGACCATCATCATTATCATCACCATCATCATCCTTCACCGGTGTGGAAAGCAAAGGGAAGCTACCACACCTACAATTCTCTAGTAAAGCTGCAAAGCATAACATGAATATGCTATGATTGCAGTGAAAGACCTTTCCTCGGGCAGAATTACTATGGATGGAATGTTGTTATATTGAAAGCACATAAAGAAGGATGACGTTAATATGAAAAAAATGTTGTGTTAAAAATTATGTTCGCAAAAATGAGGATCAGCAGTAGACCCAAAGACCCTTAAACAGGAGCTGCCCCTTGGTATATTAAGTATCTACTGTGCAAAGCGATGATTATAATAAAATGTATAAAGTTATTATGGAATTTGGTTTGTTCAGGTCGGCCGAATTTGATGAATCTCTGAGTGTGTGTAGACTGAGTCGAGAGGACAGGAGAAGTCAGCCAGCAGCATTCCGTCGTCAGCCGGGCAGTACAATAGATTATTTGGAAAACCAGTGTGTAAGATGTAAGTACGGTGCTTCTTTTCTAGCTGAACGGATGAAGCATTTCGATCAAATATTTTGGCTCTTCTAGTGCAAATAACAGTCTATGAATCTTGTAACGAAAATGTCACTAAAAATATAAATACTACTCCATTATAATTTGTGCTAATTACATGTTTGTCAACATGTTTATTCCATTTACTTACTTCACGAGATTTTTTCCTATGCATAATATCACATAAAAATTACATGCTACACAAAATTGACAAATGTATGGTTAGTGTGAGCCTTGTTGGTTAGCTTTTTAAATTTAAGGCTGATGCGAGTTATTATTTTAGTTTTTAACGTAATCCCATATGTTGGAGACATTATTGTAACCATAATTAATGGTCATCTTCAACAGTATAAGTTAATATCGTGTTTCTTTTAGGTTATTTCTGTCTCAACTTTTCATTCAATTTTTAGTTTTTTTCTGTATTTTCTTCAGACAAAAGCCTATAAATATATATATGTGTATATATTGGCTCATCCACAGCAGCTGTGGTTCGAGGTAGCGCCCTGCTTTGTCATGCAGCGGGCCCGGGTTTGATCCCCGGTCGGGACAGGCTCCTGGGTGAGGTTTTTTCCGGAGTTTTTCCTCACCTGTAAGACAAATGTCAGGAAGCTCAGGGCCCAACGGTCCCCAAAAATCATCCGGCCATCATCATCATCTTTATCATTATCATCTTCATCATTATCACTATCATCCTTCACTGGTGTGGAAAGCAACGGGAAGCTACCACACCTACAATTCCCTAGTAAAGCTGCAAAGTATAGCATGAAAATGTTATGATTGCAGTAAAAAACTTGCCCTCGGGCAGAATTACTATGGATATATTGGCTCAAATTAGAGAATACTTTGACCTGTGATTTTCCTTACTAAATTCTTGTAATACTGTTGCTATACGTACTCTTTCTTTACTAACATTTCGTACTATTTTCGTTAATTTGCAATGATAATTATAACATTTCTTTTACGATTATTAAATATTTTTCTTTGTATGCAAATTGTCGCATTTATCTCACACATTTGTTTTAAAGTTCTACAGATTTGTGTGCATATGCAATTGCTTAAAGAAACTTATGCTAGATGGTGGAGATATCTGAGAAATTGGAATGACCAACTTTTGAAAATATATTTTAAGAAATGGATGTGTCACTCGCTTCATTTTGTTATGTTCCAATGGGACAAGTTAATATGCATCAGATTAGTTTACACTTCAATAAATAATATGCATGTAACTTATTTTGTTAGGAAAGGGGAAGTTGGTGTACATCCATTTCTTATAAACATGTTTGGGAATTTTATTGTGAAGGTTGGTCTTACCAATTTCATGCACATGTCTGTCATCTAATGGATGTTTCTTTAGGCATTTGTGCATGCGCACTATGATTCTCCACAAGAACTTATAACAATTCATTGGTCGAAGTAATCAAAACTTTTTCCAATTTTTTTTTCAGCTACATATTTTTTATACTGGTACAATATTTTGTGTGTTTTTTTTATAATTATTGTAGACTCTACTTAGCACTAGAATCTCCTAGTTTTTAGCTTCAAACAATTTATTAATTTTTTTTTCAGTAATAGCATCTCCTTTGTTCAAGAGTGAATAATGACATTTAACATAAATACTTATAATTTTTATATAATTTCAACATTTCACAAATACGTAAATTAATGAGTCATTTTATACATCTTAGCTCATATTTTATGTTTCTTTAAACACGGGAACTAGTTTTCAAGAGAAACATCTCATTTTCAACCGACATTATGACTACTTGATTTTCGTTGGAATCTCCATCAATAATGTTGCCATCTGGTGTTGATTTGATGAACTTCGAGATGAGGTCACGTTCATCAGTAATCTCGAAATTCAGGAATCTTGAAAACTAGTTCCCATTTAAAGAAACATAAAATATGAGGTAAGATGTAAAAAATTACTCATTAATTTACGAATTAAGAAACTGATAATGTTATTTCCCATATTTAACTATGAATTTCACAAATATTTTTAATTTTATTGAGTACCCTAGTGTGTGTTATGTATAAAAAAGTACTTCAGAAATTTTGTAAGAATTAAAATAATGTCTAAAAAACATAAAAAGGAAAACACTAACACTGAACAGAGCAATTTTTAATGTAATGAACAATTGCAGCACTGCCTGACTGCCGCTATAATGTGCGTCAAGGAAGTGCAGTTATATCAATGGATGAGCTCCAGTTCGCTGCCAGCCAGGGTGAATGTGAGGCCTTGTGCGACCAGGTACGTACTCCACAGTCTCTTAAACATAAACAATAAACTCTTTATTTTAAAATGCAATAGGAAGGAACATTAAGGGTCGAAACTTTGAATGCATTAGACCGTAAAAGGTGTTCTCTACTGAGAAAGTTTTATCCTAATATGATTTTGCTTACTCAGAAATCTATTCATGCGATAATAATTGTTGAAATTCGTAAGCTACCTGACGAGGTAACTTAAGATCATAACTTAAGATAGAAACTTATCGTGAGGATCCCGAAGGGAACTGATGGTAACCGATGTAGTTTGAAACCTTGCTGATTTATCCAAGATGTTGGACCTTGAAGACTTCGATCATGTTTTCGGTATATGTGGAGAAGAGGAATTTGATAGAGTCTACCAAAGAATTCAACAGGAAGAACAGGAGAATCGGCATAATATTGCGCGATGCAGACGTCGTTGTATATGGTATTATTTGCGGGACGCAAGCGTAAATGCATTCCTCTATAGCAGACGAAAATAACGGAAGTGGTTTTATCGCTGAGAATTCTGGGTAATTTCTTTCCAATATTACGAAAATGATGACTTTCATGCATGACCAGTTTGTGGATAGCTAATTCGATCTTTACACTTGCTCACAGTGAGTCAGCTCACCAGTAATTAGAAGTAATTTGAGTAGAGACTAATGTATTTGCATACGACCCTTAGAGTTTTGTTTAATAATTAAAACATTTTGTCTGTTCATTCTTACCTCTTAGAGTTGTTTTGGTCGAACATATCTTTCAGAGCTTCTTAGCCCCTTTGTCAGCGATTACAGTCTATAATCACTGACGACGGGGCTAAGAAGCTCTGAAACATATGTTTGACAAAAACAACTCTAAGAAGTAAGAATGAATGGAAAAAATGTTTTAATTAATAACCTCTTTAATAAAATAATTCAATTTTGTCACTTATTAAAATGAAAAATAGAATTTCATTCATACTTTTCTGGCAAAGAGCAAGTTCTTGACTGCAATCTCAGCATTCTACTCGCTTCTCTGTTCTTTTTTTATGGATCTGCATTTGGTCCATTTATCTCATATTCTCATCTTACCCGGGCATTTATCTCATCCACCTTTCCTTCAAGTGTAGTTTCTTCTCACCCTTTTCTGTATCATTTATGTATCATTCTTCTTTCACAGAAACTATTCTTAGCACCACTTGGTTTCTTATTTTTTCTGTCCATTTCACACCATTCTTATTTAATTTGTCCTGTTTGCTCAAGGGCAACTCTGTTAGATATTTAGCTTCCACTTCTGGATTTTGAGTTTGCATCTCGCAAGGGAACTGTGAACCATTGCATGACGAAACATATCTTGAAATTTCTCCTAGAGAAGCATTGTGATGTATTAAGGCTGTGTCCAAGAAATGATCTGCCATTTTTAACTACAAGGTATTGAAATCTAGTGCCAAATCTCTCATTTAAACTATAGGGAAGTAATACAACTCTTGGATTGGTAGACTGGATAACCCTCACTACCTGTCATCCATGCCATGTCCTATCTCACTTTGCTCTGCTCTTACTCATGCAGGGAATCCATCTGCTCTGTACTGCGGGTTGCCATTTCTGGATTCTAGCTTTGATTTCTGTGTCTTGCAGTTTAAAATGGCAGATAATTTTGTGGTCACGGAGTTGGTTCATCACAATGTTTCTCTCGGAGAAATTTCAAGATAGTTTTTTCTGCATGCAATGGTTGACAGTTCACTTGTCAGTCACTCCATCTGGAGTTCATGATAGAGAAATCGAAGCTATGACAGCAACTAGTCTGAAGGGAACTAAATTTATTTCGAGAAACCAACCAGATGAATAAAAATTGCTGGTTGGAAAATATGTTGTAGACTGTAACAGCTCTTTCAGGACTATGACATGAGTGGAAGATGATGATGTTGAATATTCAGTGCCATAATGGATTAGAATGATGAATGGAGGAATCTTGACAATGGTAAACTCCATGCTATATATTGTTGTTCTAACATTATGAAGGTTATTAAGGGCCGCAAGCAAATACATTAGTCTCTGGTGTGCTGAGTTTTCCGTGAGAACGTGCAAAGTTTGAATTAGAGAGTCACTCACTGGTCATGCATGAAAGTCGTTTTTTTCGTAATATTGGCAAGAAATTACCCAGAATTCTCAGCGATAAAACCACTTCTGTTATTTTCATCTGCTAGAGGAATGCATTTACACTTGCATCCCACAAATAAAACCGTATACGACGACGTCTGCATCGCGTGATATTATGCTGATTCTCCTGTTCTTCCAGTTGAATTCTTCGGTAGACTCTATCAAATTCCTCTTCTCCGTGTATACCGAAAACATGATCGAAGTCTTCAAGGTCCGACATCTTGGATAAAGCAGCAAGGCAGCAGCAAGGTTTCAAGTACATCGGTTCCCATCGGGTTGCTCACGATTCGTTCTCTGCAAAGTCACCTCGCCAGGTTGCTTACGGAATTTCAACAATTATTATCACATGAACAGATTCTTGAGTATGCAAAACATATTTGGATGCAACTTTCTCAGCAGAGTACATGTTGAGAACGACTTTTACGGTCTAATGCGCTCATAGATATGAGCCTAAGTCAGGAGATTGAGATGGACAGGTCATCTAACTTGAGTAACAAACAGTAGAAATATTTACAAATTTATTATTAGAAACCCTTGGGGGAAAGATCATCAGAAAGCCTAGATGTAGGTGAGAGCACAATGTTCTGATGGAGCTTAAAATAACTGGATATCAGAGACCTGATCTGGATTCATTTGATAACAGGGACCTTAGTGAGAGTGACATTTAAAGCTATGGGTTCCATAAAACATGGAGTCAGTTAGATTTATACTCATATCAGTGCATTTCTGTTATAAATACGGATTTCCCATCAAAGGGCTTAAATGGAATAAAAGGGGTTGTTTGGAGAACTTTAAGGTAGTGGGGCATAAATTACTTAATTAGGTAGGGGCCATGTATTGACTTAATATAGGATGGAAATAGAATGTAGCTTCTTTGCCTACAATAACAATTTTGACTAAAACACTTCTTAATATAACAAAATATATTTAATACTTAACAACTAAAACAAAAAAATAAACACAATTATAAAATGAAACTAACATAATATTATAATAGGTTATCGCTTATATATATACTTATGGTATTTGAAGATATATATATGTCCACCGCTGTAGTCTCGAGGTAGCATGCTGCCTTGTCACGCAGCGGGCATGGGGTTTGATCCCCGGTCGGGGCAGTTTTTTTGGGTGAGGTTTTTATCGGGATTTTTCCTCACCTGTAGGACAAATGTCAGGAAAACTTTAAGGCCCAAACGATCCCCAAAATCATATGGCCATCATCATCATCATTATCATCCTTCACCGGTGTTGAAAGCAATGGGAAGCTACCACACCTACAATTCCTTAGTAAAGCTGCAAGCATAGCATGGAAATGCTGTGATTGCAGTGAAAGACCTGCCCTCAGGCAGAATTACTATGGATTGATATATATGTATATTAGGGTTATAATTTTTTGGACTTTTATGAAATAAAATATTTCCTGTGCAATAGAGATGGGTGTACTTTTGCTTAAAACTATCGAAAAAGGCCTTCATTTCACTGTGCTTCCAGAAAAGATCACCCCAAATCAATATTAAATATTGATATATAAATATATTTGGGGTGACCTTTTCTTGAAGCTCAGTGAAATGAAGGCCTTTTTCTGTGGTTTTAAGTAAAAGTTCATCCATTCATTGTACAGGAAATATTTTATTTCACAAAAGTCCAAAAAGTTATAACCCTAATGTATATATATATTTGACATTTGGCAATGAAGGCAAATATGATATGAAAAGAAAAAAGAATGCTTGAGTCGGGATTTGAACTCGAGTCTCTAAAGTCTGTACCTTTAGCGCTCTAACCAACTGAGCTACCCAAGAATTCCAAGACAAACATACAATTTTCTTATACATGTAGTATTCTCAATTCACACAAGAGGTAGCGGAAATATCATTCAACTGCCATCTAGCGGCTAACATAACAGTTAAGCAAATTATTAAAGAGAATATTTACTTTATAGCAGTAACGCTTGTATATATAGATATTATAAATATATTTTTGACATTTGGCAATGAAGGCAAATATGATATGAAAAGAAAAAAGAATGCTTGACAAATGTCAAAAATATATTTATAATATCTATATATACAAGCGTTACTGCTATAAAGTAAATATTCTCTTTAATAATTTGCTTAAGTGTTATGTTAGCCGCTAGATGGCAGTTGAATGATATTTCCGCTACCTCTTGTGTGAATTGAGAATACTACATGTATAAGAAAATTGTATGTTTGTCTTGGAATTCTTGGGTAGCTCAGTTGGTTAGAGCGCTAAAGGTACAGACTTTAGAGACTCGAGTTCAAATCCCGACTCAAGCATTCTTTTTTCTTTTCATATCATATTTGCCTTCATTGCCAAATGTCAAAAATATATTTATAATATCTATATATACAAGCGTTACTGCTATAAAGTAAATATTCTCTTTAATAATTTGCTTAACTGTTATGTTAGCCGCTAGATGGCAGTTGAATGATATTTCCGCTACCCTCTTGTGTGAATTGAGAATACTACATGTATAAGAAAATTGTATGTTTGTCTTGGAATTCTTGGGTAGCTCAGTTGGTTAGAGCGCTAAAGGTACAGACTTTAGAGACTCGAGTTCAAATCCCGACTCAAGCATTCTTTTTTCTTTTCATATCATATTTGCCTTCATTGCCAAATGTCAAAAATATATTTATAATATCTATATATACAAGCGTTACTGCTATAAAGTAAATATTCTCTTTAATAATTTGCTTAACTGTTATGTTAGCCGCTAGATGGCAGTTGAATGATATTTCCGCTACCTCTTGTGTGAATTGAGAATACTACATGTATAAGAAAATTGTATGTTTGTCTTGGAATTCTTGGGTAGCTCAGTTGGTTAGAGTGCTAAAGGTACAGACTTTAGAGACTCGAGTTCAAATCCCGACTCAAGCATTCTTTTTTCTTTTCATATCATATTTGCCTTCATTGCCAAATGTCAAAAATATATTTATAATATCTATATATACAAGCGTTACTGCTATGAAGTAAATATTCTCTTTAATAATTTGCTTAACCGTTATGTTAGCCGCTAGATGGCAGTTGAATGATATTTCCGCTACCTCTTGTGTGAATTGAGAATACTACATGTATAAGAAAATTGTATGTTTGTCTTGGAATTCTTGGGTAGCTCAGTTGGTTAGAGCGCTAAAGGTACAGACTTTAGAGACTCGAGTTCAAATCCTGACTCAAGCATTCTTTTTTCTTTTCATATCATATTTGCCTTCATTGCCAAATGTCAAAAATATATTTATAATATCTATATATACAAGCGTTACTGCTATAAAGTAAATATTCTCTTTAATAATTTGCTTAACTGTTATGTTAGCCGCTAGATGGCAGTTGAATGATATTTCCGCTACCTCTTGTGTGAATTGAGAATACTACATGTATAAGAAAATTGTATGTTTGTCTTGGAATTCTTGGGTAGCTCAGTTGGTTAGAGCGCTAAAGGTACAGACTTTAGAGACTCGAGTTCAAATCCCGACTCAAGCATTCTTTTTTCTTTTCATATCATATATATATATATCGAGTATAATTTAAGTAACAAAATCCATATTAAATAAACTTCCTTTTTCCTTGTTTTGACTCTAAAATTTACTTAGATTTCTACATATTTCTAGCTTTGGATCTCACTTTTCCTATATTGAAAGAACTTAATATCATAGTTCAAGACATTTTAAAACATATTTGATTAGAAAATTGATATTTCATTTAACCCATCTGAAATGAATAGAATATTTAATTGACTCATCAATATCATGAACTCTCGTACAAAGACACATTGTCTCTCACCATCTGTGTTTATATATCAACGTCGTAACAGTACTTCCAAACTTGTAGAAGCTACAAAATATATTTTATTTCTGTCTAAAGTAATCTCTCTCTCTCTTTCTACTTTCAATATCAGAGACTACTGGTCGTATGCAAATACATTAGTCTCTACTCAAATTACTTCCAATCACTGGTGAGCTGACTCTTCTTGAGCAATTGCTGAGATCGAATTAACGGCGACTTACCGGTCATGCATGAAAGTTGACGTTTTCGTAATATTGGCAACGAATTACGCAGAATTCTCAGCGATAAAACCACTTCCGTTATTTTCGTCTGCTATAGAGGAATGCATTTATGCTTGCATCCCGCAAATAATACCGTATACAACAACGTCTGCATCGTGCAATATTATGCCGATTCTCCTGTTCTTCCAGTTGAATTCTTTGGCAGACTATCAAATTCCTCTTCTCCGCGTATACCGAAAACATGATCGAAGTCTTCAAGGTCCGACATCTTGTATAAAGCTGCAAAGGTTTCAAACTATATCGTTTACCGTCGGTTCCCTTCGGGATTTTCACGATAATTTTCTATCTTGAGCTATGATCTTAAGGTACCTCGTCAGGTAGCTTACAATTATTATCGCATGAATAGATTTCTGAGTAAGCAAAATGTATTTGGATAAAACTTTCTCAGCAGAGAACGCCTTTTACTGTCTAATGCGTTCAAACATTCGACCCTACATATCTATATCCTTGTCTAATCATCTAATCATATTCTGTCTTGCTCGACCAAGAGCTACAGTTCTTTCAAGACCAGTACTTTAAACAATGGCAAGCCGTTTCCACCACCTGAAATATTTTCTATTATATTATTTCCTTTAATTTCCTACAGTATTATTTCAATATTAGTTTTCGTAAAATAACCACCCATATTTAAATATTATTTAAGTTAATTTACTTACTTACTTACTTACTTACTCACTGGCACTATCAAACCCATAGGTTCATGGCCGCACAGACATAAGCTCTCCATACATCCCTATCCTAAGCTAATGCTTTCCAATCATTCCCTGAATAATCTACATTATTTAAGTTAAACTTAAGATAAATCTAATATTTATTTTCCATACAAGTAATCATCATCCGTCATGAATTAGGCCTTTGTAGACCTGTTTTGGCCTCATCCAATAGTCTTTTGAGAGGTCTTCCTGGTCGACAATGTCCTTCGGGCTTATATTGCATCATCATTTTTTGGGATTCATGAGTTATCCATTCTTTTTACATGATCTAGCCAGTTTAATTTACATGTGTTGAGTTTTTCTT
Source organism: Diploptera punctata (assembly GCA_030220185.1). Classification (NCBI taxonomy): domain Eukaryota; kingdom Metazoa; phylum Arthropoda; class Insecta; order Blattodea; family Blaberidae; genus Diploptera; species Diploptera punctata. The sequence continues at coordinate 413,643 of JASPKZ010008026.1, read as the reverse complement.
CTACTGATTCTACTTGTAGTTGTTCTAAAATTTTTTCATGCTTTTTCAATCTAAAAGAGGGTATCCTGCTGTCCTTCTGAGAAATTTCATTTCTGTTGCTTTGATACTGTTCCTGTCTTTTTTTCTTAATGTCCGAATTTCACTTCTGTATAAAAGGGAGGGTAATGCCAAAGTATTATATATTTTTATTCTTGTGGATTTTTGTACTAATTTAGCTTTTAATATATTTTTTATTATTCATAAGATTTGTGTAAATTTGGTGATTTTCTTGTTCACATCTTTTTTCATTTTGTTAAGATATTTGACAACCTAAATATCCTATCTTAATATCTCTTTTTTTTTTATCTTAACATAATACTCTATCTTAACAATTTCACATGTTATTTTGTTTCAGGCCAGAGGTTTTACATGTCGAGCTTTCACTTATGCAGTAGAGGAAAAACGTTGCTATCTGAGTGGTGATGATTCCACTTCTCTCAACAATGCACCCCTGGTTATAAAGCGTGATGCAGTCTATGCAGAGAAACAGTGTAGCATTAGTAAGTAACATTCCAAAATAACACATATATTACAAATTACTGTAATTTGAAAGTTCGCTAACACCCTCCGTATGTCATTAGTTTGAATAAAACTTTGTGACATGAAGGTTCAGCACCAGCTGTTTAAACTTATATTTGTGGATTTGGGGACCAATAACCATTATTTTATTTTAATATTGAGAATTATCTATAACATATCAACATTAGACTTGTATTTTTTATTATTAATTTAACACTTCTCACTGAAGGATAAATTATATTTGAAGAGAAAAATTTTCGCCTAGACCGAGACTCGAACCCAGGACGTTTGGCTTTCCGGGCCAAATGCTCTACCAACTGAGCTACTGAGGCGAGTTGCAATCTAGACACAAATGTTTCTCTTTATACGTTGTAATTCCCTCGCTGCAAATGCTTTGAAACCGTTGCTTCTCGTAATTCCCTCGTGCCAAATGCTTTGAAACTGTTGCTTCTAGAATGCGAGGGAATTACAACATATAAAGAGAAAAATTTATGTCTACATTGCAACTTGCCTCGGTAGCTCAGTTGGTAGAGCATTTGGCCCGGAAAGCCAAAGGTCCCAGGTTTGAGTCTCGGTCTAGGCGCGAAAATTTTTCTCTTCAAATATAATTGGACTCATATCAGACCTGATGAGAGAAGGATAACAGTTAGTGAGTTGAACAGTAGACTTCATCAAATGGGATTGGAAAACTAATAAATCTTTCGTTGGGTTACAAGTGAAACCCATTAAGTCAGATTTCATTCGTAATTAGATTTTACCTGTTCCTTATATAAAATTATATGCTCTTTCATCTGGTGAAGCTCACTAAGTCATATCTCAAACAGTTTTTTAAATGTATTTGAAGAGAAAAATATATTATTATGAGTTAGTTATTTTTACTCACCTCATTTTTTTTATATTCTGCAGACTATAGTTTCGTCACATTTATGCAAAATTGTCGATGCATTCTAACTGTTGTATTTGTGGTTGTCGGTCCTGTAGGTTGATTTCTGCTCCCTCTGTCGGCTGACCGATGAACTTCCAAATCAATTTTTTTTTTCCTTTTCCCCGGGAATTATGAAATTCCTGTGAAAAGAGGAAGAAAAAGAAAGAAAAATTGATTTGGAAGTTAATTGGTCAGCCAACAGAGGGAGCAGAAATCAACCTACAGGACCGACAACTGCAAATACAACAGTTAGAATGCATCAACAATGTCGCATAAATGCGACGAAACTATAGTCTGCAGAAAATAAAAAAATATGAGGTGAGTCAAAATAACTAACTCATAATATTAAAAGAAATCTCATAGTGTCATTCTTACAAATATATATAAAGAAAAATATATGCCTAGACTGGGGTTTGAACCCAAGACCTTTAGCTTCATGTGCTAAAGCTCTTACTGTCTGAACTATCTTTGGCGAGATGATAGTCTGACATCTAACCACATAAGCTAGGAAAACGTACTACCAAGTGCTTTTCAGTAACCATTTATAGTTGTTATCTTAGAGAAAATGTTAAAAAAGTTAGGGGTTTTTGATCCCAATTCCATAAATGAGGTTTGAATAGCAGCTCTTATATATTTGACTTCAATAGTGATCCATTTTTCAGGCCAGTGTGAGGATGGATTATTCACATTTGAGAAAGTGACAGGTCATTTCCTGAGAAGTGCACAGCAGGTAGGTCTTGCGATGGCAGCGTCACCTGGAGTGACTCTGGAATGTGGTGCACGTTGCCTGGAAGCAGGTTCTGACTGTCCTGCGTTCACCCTTGATTACAATTCAATGAAGTGTTTCAAATTGGACCGTAACACTCAAGGGAGGGGCAGTGAGCTTTCTCCCAGAGAAGGGACAAAGCTACTTTGAGAAGATTTGCTTGAGAGGTAAGTGTCTTACTGGCTTTGGAATATTGCTATTGATGCAAAAACGTATGTTCTGTTGCTTATTCCTTGGCAGTACAGGTATACCTGACCTTTGGCTTCTGTAACAAGAGCACTTCACCTTCTAAAATCTAAAGCTTCCCTGTTTCTCTCTCCATTGCTCTAATATCATTTTCTACTTCATCAATCCTCCTACCTCTTGGACTTCTTTTTTTCACTCCATACATTTTTGTGTTAAGTTTTTTTTCTTTTGCTATCATATATATGAATCAAATTTAAAATTAGATACATTTTTTCTCATTTTAATCTTAATCCCATTGGTTTACATTTCTTTGACCATTCCTGTAATAAAATGTCTATGTACATTTTAAATAATGTTGGTGAAATTGTGCACCCTTGTAGTAACCCCTTTGTAGTTATCAACTCTTCTGTTAGTTCTGAGCCCATTTAACTCTACATTTATTATTAAAGTAGATCTATTTTATTATATGTATAATTTGTTTATTAATCCATACTTGGTTCGTCTTCCGGGCTTATAGGCCGTGGTCTGGTTGTCTTCTTACTCGACGTTTCGTCTGCTGCTGTGGTAGACCTCATCAGGAGATACTGCGTGCTCTCTGTGAACTCCTCAACAGTCGGCTGCAGACTGGCTGGTGGTTGGAAACTGTCTCTCTTTTTATAGCTAAACCCCGGGTGGTGGGGAGGTTTTTTGCGCAGACCGAGTTTTTTGCTGTTGTGCCGATTGCAGAAGTCATAGGCTTCGTTTTCATGTTATGCAGTGCTGGGATCCAAATTTTGTTTATCTTCATGGTTTCTTCTTTTTTGTTGAAGGAATTTTTGTGTTTATATATTTCAATGGCTTCTCTGTATAGTCTGGTGTAGTAATGTGATGTTGTGATAATACCTGAGTATCTTCGAATCTTATAATATGTTGTTGGTTGTTCATCAAGTGTTCCGCTACGGCCGATTTTTCATTTTGTTTTAGTCTGCAGTGTCTCATGTGTTCTGTAATCTTGTGTTGATCATTCTTTTTGTTGTACCGATGTACACCTCTCCACAACTGCACGGGATACGATATATTACGGCATGACTTAAAGGATCTCTAGTGTCTTTGGCTGGGCGAAGTATATTGCTGATTTTTTGTGTTGGTTTGTAGGTTGTTGATATGTTGTATTTCTTTAATAGTCGTCCAATTTTCTCTGTTGTTGTTTTGATATAAGGTAGGTAGACCTTACCATTTGTCTCTTCCTTGTTTTCGTTTTCAGAAACAAAAATAAACCAACCAACTCAAGAGCGGTAGTAAATTTGACTGACCGGCAACTCAATGAAGAAGAAATTTCGGTTCTTGCCAAAGGAGGAAATTTTGCTGTAACACCTAAAACAGTACCTATTGAAGACATCATAGCCAATGTAGAAGCCGGAATAAGACAGCTGCCTCTTCATCAGAGTGAGGAAATAAGTGGCGAAGTGTCCCGCATTCTCCGAAAAAGCAAACCACCTATGAGCAATTTATCAAGAAAAGAAAAAGAATCTTTACTAACTTTAAACTCAGACAAAAATATCATCATTCTCCCTGCAGATAAAGGAAATGCTACCGTCATCATGGAAACCGAGCAATACAACCAGAAAATACAGCAGCTTTTAGATCCAGGGACATACAAGATTCTTAAAAATGATCCCACAGCAAGAGTTCTACGTAAATCTAATAAACTTATCAAGAGTTCCTCACTGGATGAAGACATTAAACAAAGATTGTGCAAATCAGAAGCATTGCCACCTAGATTGTATGGGTTACCTAAGATACACAAGGAAGGAACACCACTCAGACCTATTGTTTCGGCCATTGGTTCACCTACATATGAACTCGCCAAGTATCTCGCCTCACTGCTGAAACCATATATTGGTAAAACCGACACTTTTGTAAGAGATTCCACACACTTCATAGAAAAGATAGACACTCTGAAACTCAAGCCGAATGACATAATACTAAGCTTCAATGTGGTTGCATTATTCACTAAGGTACCTATCGGAGATACAATGATATACTTACAAGAACTCTTTCCTCCAGATATAACAGCACTCTACAAACATATGTCTCACAGAATCTTATTTTCAATGGAGAGGTGTATTCTACGAACAAATAGATGGCGTGGCCATGGGAAGTCCATTAAGTCCCATAATAGCAAATTTCTACATGGAAAAATTTGAAAAACAGGCTTTGGAGAATGCTACCTTAAGACCCACAGTTTTGGCTGAGATATGTGGATGACACCTTCGTCATTTGGGAGGCACGGTGAGGAGGAACTAGATAACTTCAAGAAACACATAAATGGGATTTGTCCCAGCATCCAATTCACCTTGGAAATAGAACAAAACAACAGTCTACCGTTTTTGGATGTTTTTGGTAATCCGAAACCAAGACATGACACTTGGACACAAGGTTTACAGGAAAAATACACACACAGACAGATACCTACATAAACAGTCTAACCACCATCCGAGACAAAAACGTGGGATAATAAAAACCCTGGTTGAACGAGCCAAAAGGATTTCGGAACCACAGTATCTGCAAGAGGAAATCAATCATCTCCATGCAGCTTTTCTAACCAATGGATACAGCAAAACAGATTTTCGTCGAGCCATAAATCCCAAGAAATATAGGTCCGAAAACGAAAACAAGGAAGAGACAAATGGTAAGGTCTACCTACCTTATATCAAAACAACAACAGAGAAAATTGGACGACTATTAAAGAAATACAACATATCAACAACCTACAAACCAACACAAAAAATCAGCAATATACTTCGCCCAGCCAAAGACACTAAAAATCCTTTAAGTCGTGCCGGTATATATCGTATCCCGTGCAGTTGTGGAGAGGTGTACATCGGTACAACAAAAAGAATGATCAACACAAGATTACAAGAACACATGAGACACTGCAGACTAAAACAAAATGAAAAATCGGCCGTAGCGAAACACTTGATGAACAACCAACAACATATTATAAGATTCGAAGATACTCAGGTATTATCACAAACATCACATTACTACACCAGACTACACAGACTATACAGAGAAGCCATTGAAATATATAAACATAAAAATTCCTTCAACAAAAAAGAAGAAACCATGAAGATAAACAAAATTTGGATCCCAGGACTGCATAACACGACAACGAAGCCTATGACTTCTGCAATCGGCACAACAGCATAAAACTCGGTCTGCGCAGAAAACCTCCCCACCACCCGGGGTTTACCTATAAAAAGAGAGACAGTTTCCAACCACCAGCCAGTCTGCAGCCGACTGTTGAGGAGTTCACAGAGAGCACGCAGTATCTCCTGATGAGGTCTACCGCAGCAGTAGACGAAACGTCGAGTAAGAAGACAACCAGACCACGGCCTATAAGCCCGGAAGACTTAACCAAATATGGATCAAGACGCCAGCCGTGAAAGCCTACAATTGTTCATTAATCTTTGCTTTTTCCAATACTTCCCATAATCATTTTCCTGATATACTGTCATAACCTTTTTTTAAATCGTAAAAAAATCAGTCCCACATCCTGTTGTTTATCGTTACATTTTTGTAAAATTTCTCTAATTGTAAATATATGGTTTATTGTAGAACGGCCTGTCATGAAACTGCTTTATTCTTCTCTCCCTCTATAATCATTTTCAATCCATTATTTTATCAAGTTTCACAAAATCTTTATGAAAGGATTTGTTATATTTATAATCCCCTATATTTTGTACATTGTTTCTTATCTCCTTTCTTGTAGATTGACTCTAGGTAACCTGTTTTCATTTCTTCTGAGGTATTGTCCACTTACAATATTTTGTTCATCAGTTTTGTTATTAACATTATAACTTTTTTACCTCCACATTTTTTATTTCTAAATTAACATTTCTTTTCCAGGTCCAGGCGATTTACCATTTTTCATTTTTTTATGATGTTTTTAATTTCTTCTTCTGTCGCCAAAATATTACATTATCTTTCCTGGATATTGTTGTCTTCCTGAAATTCTATTACGTTTTCTGATAATAGTGCAGAATAATGTTAATACCATTCTTCGGCAGCAATTACACCAATTTTGATTTTGTGTCTTGTTTGATGTCTAATATTTCTCAATATTGTCCATGCTTCCCTTGATCTTTTAAATCCCAACTGACAGTTGATATTTGAACAATGTTTTTCCCATAGTTCATTTTTCGCCTCTTTGATTACTTTGCATGCTATTCTCTTTTTATCCTTATATTCCTCTCTATCCTTCTCTTGTTTTGAGCTCAGCCACTTTTGGAAGGCATTTTGTTTCTCATCAATTACTTGTAAAATCTCTTCTTTCATCCAGAACTTTCTATATTTTTTTTCTTGAATTACTTTCACAACTTCTCTTGCTATTTGTTTAATTTTTTCTCTTATATATTCACATAGTTCTTCAGAGCTTCCTTCATATTCTTCATCCAAAACATTTTCTAATCTTCTTATATATCAATTTTTTATCCTATCATCTTGTAATAACTGAATATTAAATCTTTCCCCTTCTCTAATCATCCTTAAATTGTCGCTGGTAATGTCTCATGATTTTAACCATGGAAAAAAAAAAAAATTGATCTCACTAAAAATGATTAGATTGACTCTTTAACTCATGCCGCAACTGGGAGTCAATGACCAATCACGTTACAATGATTTTTGATTTACAACCAATCACAGTCGTGTTTTGCCTAGAATTTACCAATTAAAGTTTATCATAATAAAGAAAGCACCTCCTTTTTAACATTCTGAATAGGTCATAGCATTATTTTGCAGTGACTGACTCACTAAGAAATACGGCTACCAGATTGTATATATAGTGCATGAATGCCAACACGTAGCGCATGTGGGAGTTAATATATAAACATTTGTAGCAATTGATTATACCACCAAAAAAAAAGAAACCACTGTTTGCACTTTCTTAAATGTATTTTTTCCAAGAGAAATATAATTGTCATATTTACATCATAGAACATCAGAAATGAATTAATGTACAGTTTGATGTGTTTCATTTTCTTTCCACTAGAGTGCATTCTTACAATATTGCGTTCCTTTGGCAATAAATATTATGATCTGGTTGCAGTGAAGAACAAAAGAAGCAAATGAAGTGTACCAATCGTTCCTCATTTGTTTTCAAACATTGATGTTTACATTAAATATATAAGTATTTTAAAATAACTATATTTAAATAATGATTTGTGAGTAAACAGCTTAATTTTATTCGTTAAATAGTCCTAACAAATTTCACTCTTGATTTCCAAATTATCTAAATAAATTCACCCCTCACTTCGTGAGTCGTGAATTTATCGATAATTTGGAAATCACTTGTGGCATTACTTATGATTAAGTAATTTCTGCAAGGGAATGCCCTTGCCTCACATGTGTATGTATGGGTATGGATAGCCAAGATGGTATTCTTTAAGTTTCATCATTACTTCTTATTCTCCTTCTATCATCTTCACAAACAGCTACATATATTCTCCACAAGAATTTTCCTTCAAATATTTTCAATTTATTTATTTGAGCAGCTGAGAGTGTCCATTTCTCCACTCCATAACACTTAGGGTGGGGTATAAACATCTGCTAGTTTTTAAAATAATTTTAACACTGTTTGCTTGGTCAAAAATATATTTAAATAAAGTTGAAGCGTATACAGTTTTATGGAGTTTTAGATGACATTGTTTACTGATGTTTTTAGCGTCTGTTTTAGAAATTAGTAACACAGTTGACATTAGTGGTTATTATCTCACAATGCAGTGTGATGGAGTATTGGCCCATACTGGAATGAATTCAGGCAGTAAGAACAAATTAATAGTGAGTGGAGAACATATTTTTAATGACTCACCTCGTATAATTTCAAATTTCTTTGATACCGGCAGTTTCAGACAATAGAAGAGGGACAAGATATTGTCTGAAACCGCCAGTATTATATGAGGTGAGTCGTTAAAAATATGTTCTCCACTCACTATTAATAATATAACCTCAATGTTTACTTCCCAATATTAATTTAAATATAAGTAAGAACAAGTTACATCTATACAGCAGGATTTTCAGAGTTGCAATGCTCCCTCTAGGAACAATGTGTGGGTTACAAAACGTCATGAAGAAGGTTCTGTACAAAATGCAAAACTGCAAGTCTGTGCAATTCTCAAACCCTGCATGATAAATATACAAAATTTAGATTATAAATCAGTGGTAAAGAGAAAAAGTTATGCCTGAACCGGGAATTGAACCCCAAATCTTTAGCTTTCCATGCTAATGCTCTGTCCACTGAGCTAATTCAGGCTTCATTCCCATCCAAGCAGAAATCCTTCCTTTACCTTACTCTACTGGTCCCACATTCAATAGCAATGAATCATCATTCACAAATACAGAAGCCATTCATTGTGTACTTGTGAATGATGATTCATTGCAATTGAATGTGGTACCAGTAGAGTAAGGTAAAGGAAGGATTTCTGCTTGGATGGGAATGAAGCCAGAATTAGCTCAGTGGACAGAGCATTAGCACGGAAAGCTAAAGGTTCGGGGTTCGATTCCCGGTTCAGGCATAAATTTTTCTCTTTACCATTGATTTACAATAATTTAATTTACTCACTCACTCACTGGCACTATCGAACCCGTAGGTTCATGGCCGCGCGGACAAAAGCTCTCCATACATCCCTATCCTGAGATAATGCTTTCCAATCATTCCCTGTATAATCTACTTTCCTCAAATCATAGTTAATGTTGTTCTCCCACCTCATTCTTGGTCTACCAACTGGGCGTTTTCCCTCTGGCTTTCCTACAAGAAACTTCCATGCAAGTCTTTCATTCCCCATACGTGCAACATGTCCTGCGAGACTTAACTGTTCTTATTATATCTGGCTTCCTATAAAGACCATGTAGTTCATTACAATAATTTAATTGTGTTCATTAATTTACTTATTTCTATCATAGTAATAGCTTTAGCTTCTCAATATTAATTTAATAAAATTTAGCTTGTTCATAAAATAAAGTAAACCAGATTTCACTTTTCTAATCTTGGTCAATTGGTATTGTAATATGTTTTTTTTTTTGTGCCATATGATAGTTTTTTTGTGCCATATGATAGTTTTTTTGTGCCATATGATAGTTTTTTTGTGCCATATGATAGTTTTTTTGTGCCATATGATAGTTTTTTTGTGCCATATGATAGTTTTTTTGTGCCATATGATAGTTTTTTTGTGCCATATGATAGTTTTTTTGTGCCATATGATAGTTTTTTTGTGCCATATGATAGTTTTTTTGTGCCATATGATAGTTTTTTTATCTTAAAGGATATGTTAACAAGCAACTACTGAACCATGTCATATCAAACTTCATGAATTTTATATATTTCAATATGACTCATATATATATATATATATATTGTACCAACCTCATGGTGTTAACATTATTTTTAAAACCATCAGGTATTTATTCCCCACCCTGTACTATTGGTGTCACATTGAGTTACTTTGCAGGTAATGTCCGTGGTTGTGAGGGAAGAGCTTGGGCATTTGAACGCAGACCTGGCAAGGAGCTGAGAGGTTTTGATGACTTGAAACTGTCACTTGTTCAGAGCAGAAGAGACTGTATGGAAGCTTGTTTAGGTGAAAGACATTTTGATTGCCGTTCTGCAGAATACGACACACAGACTGCAGAATGTCGCTTGAGTAGTGAAGACCGACGAACACGTCCTAATGATTATGTGGATGCTCCATCTACTGTGGAGTATTTAGGAAATCAGTGTTTACCCCGTAAGTAACATCACACTCTTATTCTTACACTAAAAAAATGGGGAATGAAAGAGGGGATAGGAAACTTCTTGCAGGAAAGCCAGAGGGAAAGTGCTTAGTAGTTAGGCCAAGAATGAGGTTGGAGAACAATATTAAGCATGATTTGAAGGAGATAAATTATACAGGGATTGATTGGAAATCTTTAGCTCAGGATAAGGATGTTTGAAGAGTTTAATTCTATGCAGTCCATCCGAGGCTTGTTGTGAGAATTGAAAGCAATTCTGAAGTACTGCCCGACATGTTGCTAGCCTGAAAATTATTAATTTTAATAAAACCATGGGAATAATAAATTCAGTAATTAAATCTTTGCTAGTCCAGAGAGATACCAAAATATGGTTACACAAAACATTAGCAGGACCTGCACTTTGCTACGGCAGTGAGGCATGGACTTTGAGGAAAGGAGAAGAGAGCAGGATAACTTCTAGTGAAATGAGATTCATGAGATATACAGCAGGATATACCAAATGGGATTACAAACACAATGATTATACAGCTCTACAAAAAAAATAATTTTTTTTGTTGCCCTGGATATATCTGCAAATTTCTGTTTTCAAGTGTACAGTTTACGAATATATTCATGAAAGTGCTGAATGTGCTCAAAAAATTATAGAAGAAAATCTTATAAAAGGTGTTTCACTGAAGTATAACAGGGGTTTTCAACATTTTTCTGTCTATTTACATTGGTGTATACTAATTTTAAAAAAAAATTAACATTATAAATAAATCTGTTTTTTTTTTTTTCATATTTTCCGATTTTTGTAGTGTAAAATGAAAATAAAGATTTAAAAAAAACAGAGCAAATCTTCCAAAATCATTGATAGTTTCATGAATTGTGAGCATAAATATATCCAAAATTAATCTTATATCAAGGGCAAGAAAACCACTGTTGACCAGTGTTATCTTGAAAGAACTACGTTTAGAACTGGTCATTGAATACATACATAGATACCAGAACTGGATGAATCATTTGCGACAAATGAGTTCAGATAGAGTTCCCAAGGCCATGCTTCGTTATTGTCCAACAGTGAAGAGATCTCTGGGCTGTCCAAGGAAATGCTGGATACAAAATTCATCAATGAGATTATAACAGGCCTATAACCTAAGATTTAGTTTGATGAAGAAGAAGAATTCTATGCAGCCATGAACCTCAATGTTCATTAGTGCTAATGAGTCAGTTAGAAAGAAAGTAAAATTACACTTCACCCTCACACAATAAATCTCTCTTCTATCTTGAGAAGCCGTTTGCATGTTGAGCAACGGTTCATAGCCTTTGGTGCTCTCGGGAATTAAAATATCCATCCATCCATAGTAATTCTGCCTGAAGGCAGGTCTTTCACTGCAATCATAGCATGTTCATGCTATGCTTTTCAGCTTTACAAGGGAATTATAGGTGTGGTAGCTTCCCGTTGCTTTCCACACCAGTGAAGGATGATGACAATGATAAGAATGATGATAATGACCGGATGATTTTCGGGGACTGTTGGGCCCTAAACTTCCTGACATTTGTCTTACAGGTGAGGAAAAACCCCGAAAAAACCTCACCCAAGAGCCTGTCCCGACCAGGAATCGACCCGGGCCCGCTGCGTGACAATGCAGCACACTACCTCAAGACCACAGCCGTGGACAATTAAAATATATAAGAGAAAAATTTTCATTCAGATTGGAGGCTTAGAATAGCTCAAAAGGCAGAGCATTAGCATATAAAGCTAACGGTCCTGGGTTTAAATCCCATCTGTCTTATCTATCTTAGCTTCATAATATTATCCACTGTGCTGGTCTTGGGGTAATGTCATTTCCGTGGATGCAGTGAGTTCGATCCTGTTTAGATAAGTTTTCTGGGTGCAGTTTTTCTCACATATTGGGAAAATTTGAGGCTCAAATATCATGTGGCCATCATAATCACACTATTATGTTCATCTTGTTTAATATGAAAGTATGAATGAATGGTTCATCTTATCTTGAATTTTTGTGTTGTCTCAGAATTATACCTCTTCCAAGCCAAGTTCCAATTGTAATGTAAACAAACCAGATGTATGACTGTATTTTCATTCATCAAATAATGGTTTTGCAGATGACCAAATAATAATTGCAAATTCAGAAGATATCTGCAGAAAGGTCTGTATGAACTTAACAAAATTACAGAAGAATATGGATTGGAGATATCTACAGAGAAAACAAAAATTATGGCATTTCAAGGTGTAGATCCTGTCAGAAGTAAAATTGTACTCGACAATAAAATTTTGGAGCAGGTGAATAATTTTACATATCTAGGATGCAATATCTCATATGAAGAAGGAAAGGATGTAAATGCAAAAATATAAAAATTTTTAAGAATTTTAAGGTTAATAAATTCTATCTTCAAACCACAGTTAGTCCAAAAACATTCAAGACTAAAAGTGTATAAAACACTGACTCTTCCAACTCTTTTGTATGGTAGCGAAGTATGGGTTTTGAAACAGAAGGATATACAGAGACTTAGATTTGCTGAAATGAGATACCTTTGGAGGACTGCAGGATACACACTACTAGATCACAAAAAAAATGAAGACATCTTAGAAGAATTACACATGGAACCTTTAGAAAACAAAATTTCTGATTATAAGTCAACATGGATGCAACATGTTCATCGAATGGAAGATCACAGGATACCCAAACAAATGTTAAGATATCAACCTGCAGGAAGAAGAAGACCAGGACGTCCACTCAAAAGACTTCTGGATGGTGTTTCTCTTGAGGCTGAAACAGGTCAACAAATGGCCTAAATTCGTGAATGTCCTATGATGATGAAATAATGGTTTTAACTTTAAGAATGTAAGGAAATGTAGTTTGCTCTCTAACTGTCAAAATAATGGAAATTTAAAAAAAAAATTCTAGCACATGTCTGTATACATATGGGAGAATCTTAAAATATATAATTACAATTTTAATACATTAAATAAGCATTGTTACGCATGTGCAATGCAGAATACTTTGGGACTGCTATTGTTTTAAAATGGCTGCTTCCTCTAGGATTTATTAAAATATTGGAAAAGAAATAATTTGAAATGCAGAGATAAACAAATTATTTTGAATATTTTCAAACAGTTTAGTGAAACATATCCTATATTAACCATTCAGAATGTGGTGAAAATAACAGCAGAATTTTTAGTATAAGGGTGGAGTATAAATTTGCTCATAATGAAATTGCAAATAAAGGATATTTATCAACATCATGGAAAAAATTTAAACATCTTATTAAGTAGGTAAAAGGTAAAGTGATCCCACTACAGGCCTCAGGAGGCCCTTGGGGAAGTAGGAGGTTAAGGTTCCCACTTTTCTGGACAATTGACACCACTTGATGTCAGCCAGATTGTCAGCCCTACATGACGGCCACCTTTACCCCCAGAACAAACGTCCGGTACTCATTTCGGTTAGAGGCTGAGTCAACCCCAGCGCCATAGTGCCACCAAAAGGTTTAGGTCAGTTTAAAAATCCTGACCCACTGGGACTCGAACCCTCAACCTTCCAGCTTGTAGTGCAGTGCCTTAACCACTACGCTACGGCATGCCCCCTTATTAAGTAGGCTCATATATAATTTTTGTCATAAATAAATAAGAAATGGAAGCTCCTAATTATTTGTAGTATCTTACCTAGTATTCAGTCTTATTTCCCGTAAAATAAGATGTTGTTTAACAACAATGTTTCTATTGATGACAGTTCCTTACACAATTCAGTCATATGTCTGGTAAAAGTAGTACCACAGTTCCCCCTATAGATGGAGTTGGAAGAGTAACACCTTATCAATTTTTATTTAGAAAGAAAAATTACTTTTGAACCAGGAGTCGAACCCCGGACCTCTGACTCTGTACGTCAGTGCGGTAATCGTTAGTTATATTAAGTAGAAGAAAATTTGACGTTCCTATCGGAAGTTCGAACGGCATAACGGTTACCGCACTGACGTACATATAAGTAGAAGGAAATTTAATGTTCCTGATGGAAGTTTGAATGGCATAACGGTTACCGCACTGACGTACGTATAAGTAGGAGGAAATTTGACGTTCCTATCGGAAGTTCGAATGGCATAACGGTTACCACACTGACGTACATATAAGTAGAAGGAAATTTGACGTTCCTGTCGGAAGTTCGAATGGCATAACGGTTACTGCACTGACGTACGTATAAGTAGAAGGAAATTTGATGTTCTTATCGGAATTTGAATGGCATAACAGTTACCACACTGACGTACGTATAAGTAGAAGGAAATTTGACGTTCCTATCAGAAGTTCGAATGGCATAACGGTTACCACAACACACTGATGTACAATATAAGTAGAGAATGAATTTGACGTTCCTGTCCGGAATTTCTGCGAATGGCATAACGGTTACTGCACACTGACTTAAACTATAAGTAGAAGGAAATTTGATGAACGTTCCCTATCGGAAGTTCGAATAGCATATAATAAAAAACGGTTTACCACACTGAACGTACGTATAAGTAGAAGGAAATGTGACGTTCCTATCGGAAGTTCGAATGGCATAATAATAACGTTTACCACACTGATGTACGTATAACTAGAAGGAAATTTGACAGTCCTATCGGAAGTTTCGAATGGCATAAACGGTTACCTGCACTGACGTACGTATAAGTAGCAGGAAATTTGATGTTCTTATCTATCGGATTCTAATGGCAATTAACGGTTTACTGCAGCTGACGTACATCTAAGTAGAAGGAAAATTTTGATATTCAGATCGGAAGTTTGAATGGCAATCATGGTTTACCCGCAAACTGACCGTCCGTATAAGTAGAAGGAAATTTGATGTTCTTATTATCATCCGAATTCCGATTGCATAAACGGTTACTGCACTGACGTACATATAAGTAGAAGGAAATTTGATGTTCCTATCGGAAGTTCGAATGGCATAATGGTTACCGCACTGACGTACGTATAAGTAGAAGGAAATTTGATGTTCCTATCGGAAGTTCGAATGGCATAATGGTTACCGCACTGACATACATATAAGTAGAAAGAAATTTGATGTTCCTATCGGAAGTTCGAATGGCATAACGGTTACCGCACTGACGTACGTATAAGTAGAAGGAAATTTGATGTTCTTATCGGAATTCGAATGGCATAACGGTTACTGCACTGACGTACATATAAGTAGAAGGAAATTTGATATTCCTATCGGAAGTTCGAATGGCATAATGGTTACTGCACTGACGTACATATAAGTAGAAGGAAATTTGATGTTCCTATCGGAAGTTCGAATGGCATAATGGTTACCGCACTGACGTACGTATAAGTAGAAGGAAATTTGATGTTCCTATCGGAAGTTCGAATGGCATAATGGTTACCGCACTGACGTACGTATAAGTAGAAGGATATTTGATGTTCCTATCGGAAGTTCGAATGGCATAACGGTTACCGCACTGACGTACATATAAGTAGAAGAAAATTTGACATTCCTATCGGAAGTTCGAATGGCATAACGGTTACCGCACTGACGTATGTATAAGTAGAAGGAAATTTGATGTCCTATCGGAATTCGAATGGCATAACGGTTACCGCACTGACATACATATAAGTAGAAGGAAATTTGACATTCCTATCGGAAGTTTGAATGGCATAACGGTTACTGCACTGACGTACGTATAACTAGAAGGAAATTTGATGTTCCTATCGGAAGTTTGAATGGCATAACGGTTACTGCACTGACGTACGTATAAGTAGAAGGAAATTTTACATTCCTATCGGAAGTTTGAATGGCATAACGGTTACTGCACTGACGTACGTATAAGTAGAAGGAAATTTGATGTTCCTATCGGAAGTTCGAATGGCATAACGGTTACTGCACTGACGTACGTATAAGTAGAAGGAAATTTGACGTTCCTATCGGAAGTTCGAATGGCATAACGGTTACCACACAGACGTACGTATAAGTAGAAGGAAATTTGACGTTCCTATCGGAAGTTCGAATGGCATAACGGTTACCACACTGATGTACGTATAAGTAGAAGGAAATTTGACATTCCTATCGGAATTTCAAATGGCATAACGGTTACCGCACTGACGTACGTATAAGTAGAAGGAAATTTGATGTTCTTATCGGAATTCGAATGGCATAATGGTTACTGCACTGACGTACATATAAGTAGAAGGAAATTTGATATTCCTATCGGAAGTTTGAATGGCATAATGGTTACCGCACTGACGACGTATAAGTAGAAGGAAATTTGATGTTCTTATCGGAATTCGAATGGCATAACGGTTACTGCACTGACGTACATATAAGTAGAAGGAAATTTGATGTTCCTATCGGATGTTCGAATGGCATAATGGTTACCGCACTGACGTACGTATAAGTAGAAGGAAATTTGATGTTCCTATCGGAAGTTCGAATGGCATAATGGTTACCGCACTGACATACATATAAGTAGAAGGAAATTTGATGTTCCTATCGGAAGTTCGAACGGCATAACGGTTACCGCACTGACGTACGTATAAGTAGAAGGAAATTTGATGTTCTTATCGGAATTCGAATGGCATAACGGTTACTGCACTGACGTACATATAAGTAGAAGGAAATTTGATATTCCTATCGGAAGTTTCAATGGCATAATGCTTACCGCACTGACGTACGTATAAGTAGAAGGAAATTTGATGTTCCTATCGGAAGTTTGAATGGCATAACGGTTACCGCACTGACGTACGTATAAGTAGAAGGAAATTTGATGTTCTTATCGGAATTCGAATGGCATAACGGTTACTGCACTGACGTACATATAAGTAGAAGGAAATTTGATATTCCTATCGGAAGTTCGAATGGCATAATGGTTACTGCTCTGACGTACATATAAGTAGAAGGAAATTTGATGTTCCTATCGGAAGTTCGAATGGCATAATGGTTACCGCACTGACGTACGTATAAGTAGAAGGAAATTTGATGTTCCTATCGGAAGTTCGAATGGCATAATTGTTACTGCACTGACGTACGTATAAGTAGAAGGAAATTTGATGTTCCTATCGGAAGTTCGAATGGCATAACGGTTACCGCACTGACGTACATATAAGTAGAAGAAAATTTGACATTCCTATCGGAAGTTCGAATGGCATAACAGTTACCGCACTGACGTATGTATACGTAGAAGGAAATTTGATGTCCTATCGGAATTCGAATGGCATAACGGTTACCGCACTGACATACATATAAGTAGAAGGAAATTTGACATTCCTATCGGAAGTTTGAATGGCATAACGGTTACTGCACTGACGTACGTATAAGTAGAAGGAAATTTGATGTTCCTATCGGAAGTTTGAATGGCATAACGGTTACTGCACTGACGTACGTATAAGTAGAAGGAAATTTGACATTCCTATCGGAAGTTTGAATGGCATAACGGTTACTGCACTGACGTACGTATAAGTAGAAGGAAATTTGATGTCCTATCGGAATTCGAATGGCATAATGGTTACCGCACTGACATACATATAAGTAGAAGGAAATTTGACATTCCTATCGAAAGTTTGAATGGCATAATGGTTACCGCACTGACGTACATATAAGTAGAAGGAAATTTGACATTCCTATCGGAAGTTTGAATAGCATAACGGTTACTGCACTGACGTACGTATAAGTAGAAGGAAATTTGATGTTCCTATCGGAAGTTTGAATGGCATAACGGTTACCGCACTGACGTATATATAAGTAGAAGGAAATTTGATGTCCTATCGGAATTCGAATGGCATAACGGTTACCGCACTGACATACATATAAGTAGAAGGAAATTTGACATTCCTATCGGAAGTTTGAATGGCATAACGGTTACTGCACTGACGTACGTATAAGTAGAAGGAAATTTGATGTTCCTATCGGAAGTTTGAATGGCATAACGGTTACCGCACTGACATACAGAGTCAGAGGTCCGGGCTTCGACTCCCGGTTCGAACATAATTTTTCTTTCTAAATAAATCTATATCCAATTCTGGAACATGTTAATTTAAATATAACAACAAAACCTTATAAATTTGTTTACACTACAACTGGAAATTTACTCGAAAAACCTCCAATTTTATTTCACAACCGTGGATTTAAAAAAAAAAATTATCGTGATTTTTTATTGTCTCAAAATTATTTAATTTTTACATTTTTTTGTTCATACAATTCTGTCTGTTAAACTGAAAACACTGGTCAACATGAGTTTTGTCTCATGAGTACCAATAGTTGTATTTAATGCAGTTTTTTATCGTGTTTTCAAATATGTATTTGGAATTTCTCCATCACGCACAGTTATTTTTTATTTCAATTTCAATTAATGGATTTAAATAATTATTTTTGTTAATAAACATTTTTTCATCCATTTGTCCATTGTAAAATAAAACCAAATGAGATAACTCAGGAGATTTCAGCTATGGAAAAGAGATATCAAGGCAAATGGAATCCTAATATGCTGGCCGATTATTATTGTTGGACCATCAAGAGGGATGCTCCACAGGCGAAATATAGCAGAAAATCGTCATTTCTTACTTTCTAGGTGAGTCTGAATGTTTGAATATTGTGTAGTTGCAAATGTAGAAAATATTAAAGTGTTTGAAATTATAAATTCCTGTCTCTCGGAAACCTTGTGTGACAGAAAAAAACCGATATCATATTTGAATTCAGGAGAAAAAATACTATCAGAATCACATATTTTTCTTTCTGAGACAAAATTATATTTTTTGTTGCTCAGTACTGTATGACATTTTATATCTCTCTGGTGAATTGACCATCATAATATGGTGATCATAACTATAGTTAAAATATTTTGCCATATTTTTGTAATTTGTGTTTTTTTAATAAAGTATATTGTTAATTTGAATAACTGATGTATTTTGAACTGCTTACAGCTGAATCACGTTGTAATTTCAAATCTGTACCCAATTCATATCCACGTTACCTGGATATTGTTTTGTCATTGGTTAGCGACGAGATGGACTGTGAGAGACGTTGCTATGATTACACAGATTTTATCTGCCGTTCTTTCTCTTATTATCCCAGTGGAAGTCAGTGCTTCATCAGCGGTGATGACAGAGGTGAGTTAAAATATATAAAATTGAAATATGATTCTGTAATTTTACACCTCATCTCATAAAATTTGATCCTCTCATCTGAACTTTTTTCGGAAATCATCATCCCCACTCTCAACTGAATTCCAACTATTTGATATGACCTTCAAGATTGTCATTCCGCTTGCCCAAGTTGAAATGTGAATGATCTTTGAGATCAAATCTTGCTCAATGGTAACTTAAAATTTCATAATTCTGTTTTGTTTTTCTGAATGTATATGTTTTTCCATATTTTGAATTCTATTGGACTTTCCAAATGTTTTAGTAATTTAATATTTTCTTCAAATTTATGATCACAGTCCACCACTGTGGTCCCGAGGTAGCGTGCTGCCTTGTCATGCAGTGGGCCTGTGTTCGATTCCCAGTCGGGAATGCTCCTGGGTGAGGTTTTTCTTGGGATTTTTTACTCACCTGTAAGACAAATGTCAGGAAGCTTAGGGCCCAAGGGTCCCCAAAAATCATCATCCTTATCATTATCATCATCATCATCCTTCACCGGTGTGAAAGCAATGGGAAGCTACTACACATATAATTCCCTAGTAAAGCTGCAAAGCATAACATGAAAATGTGAAAGACCTGCCCTCTGGCAGAATTACTATGGATGGATCAAACAATGAGCCACTAATGCTAATTTCTCATTATTTTTAATAAATTTTATAAAGGTTACTTATTTGTCGAATGTCATCTGCCTGTCTTACAACATTTCACGCATTTCCTTTTGGCATTTGCAAAATTGTAATCCACTTCTAAGGTTGGGGTGCCAGGAAGGTGAAGTTATGCTTCCCTGAAGATATCCATCCATCCATCCATTCTGTCCGAGGACAGGTCTTTCACTGCAATCATAGCGTTTTCATGCTATGCTTTGCAGCTTTACTAGGTAATTAGAGGTGTGGTAGCTTTCTGTTGCTTTCCACACCAGTGAAGGATAATGATGATGATGATGATGGCCGGATGTTTTTTGGGGACTGTTGGGCTCTAAGCTTCCTGACATTTGTCTTACAGGTGAGGAAAACCCCCGAAAAGAACCTCACCCAGGAGCCTATCCCGACTGGGAATCGAACCCAGGCCCACTGCGTGACAAGGCAGCATGCTACCTCGAGACCACAGCGATGAACCTCTGATGATATGATGAGTGAGAAATGATGACAAAGCACCAGTAAAGTTCTTAAACATAGATTTAACTTTGATTTTAAACCATGAACAATCAAAGGAATAATTTCTTTCAGGAAAAATTTAGATTTCAAGACCATAAGGCTGGTCTTCTGAAGGAAGTCAAACTCAGCTTTTGATGACCTTAAAAATCCATTTACGCTCTCCAGGTTTTGAACTTGTGACACATGGAATCAGAGGCAAGGTTTGGTGTTGTATCATTAAGCTAGCTAACTGATTAAAAAACTAACTCACTGGCACTATCAATTCCAGAGTTTCATTGGGAGCATGGACATCAGCTCTCCATACATCCCTACTCTGAGCTAATATTTTCTGATCATTTTGTGTATAATTCATCTTCCTCAAATCATGATTAATGTTATTCTTCTTTCTCGTTCTTGTGCTACCTATTGGCCTCTTTCCCTCCGGCTTTTCTAAAAGAAGTTTCCATATCCATCTTTCATTACCCATTCCCCATTCCTGCCCATTGCAGTCTATGAGACTCAACTGTTCTTATTATGTCGGTTCCCCATAAATACATATACCAGTTCATTTTTATGTAGTTTCCTATATTCACCTGCCTGTCATTTTGCTACTGAAATGTACATGGTTATCTGTACATGTGATTTGTTTAAAAGAGTGAGATGATATTTTGATAATAGATTGAATCAGAAATGTACATTTCACCTCGTATTTTGCTTTCTCGTATTGACATGTTTTAAAGGAAAAATTAAATTATGAGATAAGGTTAATATTATTATTATTATTATTATTATTATTGTGAGGTGTATATTTTCAATTAATTATAATAATAAATTAACTCATAACGTTATTTCCCATTATTTTGATTAATCCATTGAGTGCCATTGTATCCCAATTGAGGATTCCGACCCTTTTTCACGTTGCACTATTGTCTATATACCGGTATGTAAAAAAGGATGTATTTGCACATATGTATTTAGGTAGTCCTTATTTTCCACTTTTTGTATTTCATTCCGCATAGCCTCTTTTTTTTTTTTTCTTTGGTTGTGAGAAGTAATATAAAACAGTTTTGTTAAAATTTAAGATGAGAAACCCATGTCGCCATTGAGCTGGAACAGGTTTGTAATAAAGAGACATTAAAAAGGAAATATTGATAAAATAGTAATGATATATGATGTTAACAATAATTTCATTCAAACAGCTGTTTTTGAAGATATTTATTAATTTATTTCTCTTGTTTATCACACTAGAAAAATAGTCTTGTAGTATTTTTTTAATATTTATAAATTTAGGTCAAGTGCATCATGGGTTAATGTAAATTTATTGTAATGAAATTTGATACACTATCAAATTGGGCCAAAAGGAAAAAAAAAAAAAAAATTCAGGGTATGTGTGTTGAAATCAGACATTTTAATTCCACCCCCATAATAAGGACCACCCTTATTATGGGGGTGGAATTAAAATGTCGTGTCATCAGATTTAACACTCAGTATCTACTTTTCCCCCTTTTGGTCCAATTTGATAATGTATGAAATTTCATTACAATAAATTAATATTAACATTAACCCATGCTGCACTTGACCTAAATTTATAAATATTCAAAAAATTTACTTACTGCAGCAGTATTTTTTCTGTTATTTTAAGCAATTTTATAATGATATTATGAAAAGAAAAATTAATGTCTGGTCCCGAGGTTCGCGGGTTCAAACCCGGCCGGGGTTTATGGATTGTTTAGGATGGAAAAATCCAAGGAGCAAGTCCTCCGGGAGGGACTTTAAGCCATGGGTCCCGAGTCTGAAGATTTTCAGGCTCGTAAAAAATCCTTAAGCCTGAATGAAAAGGCCTCTAAGCAAAATTTACCGAATTTTCCCGTCCTATTACTACCTTGGTTTCCTAGATGTCAGTATGAGGCGGAACGCTGACCACGGACCACTCAATATGACATCTATACGAAAAAAAGTGTAACTAAATTAGTATGGTTCAAATTCTTCCCTGTAGGGGGAGAGCGCCTAAATCTCTGTAAAGGGAAAGCATGGGCTTACAATACAAAACCAGGAATTGAACTGTGGACCTCTCGTTTTCCATATGAGTGTGCAGCCCACTACACCATTCTAGACATGGTACAAACATTAACAATTCTTTCCACATATGCAAATCTATAATTCTCGTTTCGTCCGCTGCCAGGTAGGTATCACTACCAACACCAACGGCCGGCTTCATTTAGGAGTATCTTCAAATGCAGCTGTTTGAATGAAATTAATTGTTAACGTCAAAAACCATTACTGTTTTTATCAGTATTTTCTTTTCAATGTCTCTTATTAACAGACCTCTTCTAGCTCAATAGCAGCATGGGTTCCCTATCTTAAATTTCAACAAAATGGACTTTATATTACTTCTTACAACCAAGAAGGGAAATATATATATAGAGGGTGTGTGGAATTAAATATGAAAAGTCAAAAATAAAGACCACCCTAATGTGTATATTCCAGCGTTACTCTGGAATGTCTGGAGCAGTTTTAATCAAACTTTGTACACATTCAACTTACAATCTGGAAAAGATGTAAGAAATATTTAACACCGCAGTTAGGATAGGGAGGTTGAGAGTTGGGTGATGTGCAAAACGAATATATCCTTATCTGAGAGAGGTTTCTATTGTTTCAGAAAATAATTATACAGGAACAATCAAATTTAATAAGAATCATAATTTTAAAATGTTTAGCAATTAATGTGTTAATGATATTTTGATGTTGTTTAACTTGCAGCGTCTGCAGGAAATGAAGCGTTGATGAGTCGGCCAGGCACTAATTATTATGAGCGGAACTGTCATGGAGGAGGCACGCCGCCTGGACCTGGAACCCCTCGACCAACTGGACCTGGACCTATTCCAGGTACACTGTTGAGCCGTACGGACGCTGTGCTCAGTATGCTTAATACTACAGTTGAGCATGCAGCAGCAGCATGCCACCTCGGTTCAGAACTAACTCTTGTGGCAATCTGTCTGTTTTCCACCCTCATTCTGACACTATCAAAGTTTTAATTATTATTGTTATTATTTTACTTTGCAATATGTATCTTCCAGTGTCCAAAATTACTTTAAATTTACTTTCTGTTTTCCCAAACAGTAATATACAATTGTATCCGGTTAAACTAAATTGTTTTACTGGTTAACAAATTTGTCCTTACTTTTCTTAATTGAATCCTATATGCCGAATATGATTTTGTAAAAATAAAATTATGTTTGTAGAGCGTTAACAGATATATATATATAATATATATATATATATTTCAGGATTGTTTCTGTTATTTACACAGGTATCCTCAACCAAAATATACAATTCTTTTCTTCCACACTTCCCAGTCTTGTGTGTCTGCTTCTGTCATATGTGTATATATATATATATATATATATATATATGATTAAGTTTGGCCACGGTGGACTAGTGGTTATGCTCTTTGCCTTTAGTTTCAAGGGTCGTGGGTTCAATACCTGCTGGAGTCAATGGATTTTTTTGGATGGAAAAATCCAAGGAGCAAGTCCTCTGGTAGGGACTTTAAGCCGTGGGTCCCGAGTCTGATTTTCAGACTCATAAAAGATCCTTAAGCCTGAATAATGAGGCCTCTAAGCAAAATTTGCTGACATCAACATCCTATTAATACCTTAGTTGCCTGTTGGATGTCTCTTTGGACCGGTGTGTTGAATGCATGCCATCCATGACATCAAATAAGGTAACTGAAAAATAACTTGGTCTAGTAACTCCTTATAAAGGAGAGGCTATGGCTCAAAAATGGGTTACGCCATTATATATAGATAGATATGATTAAAAAAGGTTTCTTGGGTTTTCCACATAATGGAATCAAGGTTGGCACTTTCTATGTATGTTCATTCACATGAGATGCAAGGGATCTCGTAGATGAGATTCTAAAGGTATTTAATCTTTAGTACACCTTAGTATGTTGGAGATAGTGTTTTCAGAGAAGGTACTATATATATATATATATATTTGGCCATGGTCATGGTCATTTTTGGTGCTTGTTAAGTAGGATTGATCAAGTTTTATGTATATTTTTTAACTTTTCATAAAAACAAGCTCAGTAACTACATTCCTTTGGATTTACTAAAATTATATAAATAATGTTAATATTAATAGTGAGTGCAGAACATATTTTAATCGACTCACCTCATACATTTTCAAACTTCTTTGATACCGACGGTTTCAGACAAAATCATGTCCTTCTTCAGTTTGTCTGAAACCGTCGGTATCAGAGAAGTTTGAAAATGTATGAGGTGAGTCGATTAATATATGTTCTCCACTCACTATTAATGATATAACCTCATAATGTTTACTTCCCAATATTAATTTAAATATAATGTTAATATTATTCATTTTTAAACATCTTATTGATGGACAAATTATATTTGAAAAGAAAAATATAAGCCTAGATTGGTGTTTGGACCCAGGACCTTTGACTCTCTCTGTCAATGCTCTTCATCTGAGCTACCTAGGCCTCCAATCTAAACGCATATTTTTCTCTTATACATAGTTAATTCCCTAACCCCAAATGCTATGAGCCATTGCTACGATTTTTGCAAATGGCGGCTTCTTTATTAAGAAGACTTTTTTTTATTGCGAATTTAAACATTACTTATAAAGCCAGATGAAAGAGCATTGACATAGAGAGTCAAAGGTCCTGGGTTCAAACCCCAGTCTAGGCATATATTTTTCTTATTGGGTTTGCGAGGAGTTATGAAGTATGAGTGAGTGAAATAAAAAATAAACAATATTAAAAAACCTCATAGTGTTATTTCCTATCTACATAACTTAGTATATTTTTCTTTTCAAATATAATTATGTAAATAAACATATACAATATAATCTTGAGATATTAAAACATCTGAAGTAAAGATAATAAATAAAAAATATACACTTTCACATATGGAACACTTTTCATTTTAAAATAAATGAATTTAACTGCTATAAAAATATATAATCAATTAGAGCATGTATTTACATTAGATAATGAGAGGTTTGCACTACTATAATGCTGCATGTGTAGTATTCACTTACTGTAGCACTGTATTCTCTCTTGTTCACTTAACCTTTTCAATCCCAACTGTTTATTTCTAAAAGAAAAACAAAGTCTTCACTTTACATGTAAGTTTGTTTCTCCTGAATAATTTCGAGAGGTTTTAAACATTAAAAAGAAAAATGGAATTGTAACAACTGAGAGTGACAATTGCAGAAATTGAATGTATTTTTAAAAATTGACATAATAGTAAATTCATGTACAATAAGTAAGTTATAAGAAAAAACCAAGTTTTTGATCATGTTGATTTTAAAATGTTCTGGGGTTGAAAGGGACACCTAATACCACATTTATTTGCATATAAGATTATTTTTCAATTACAGTCTTAGTTTTTTTATTGATTTTAAAAAAAAAAAAAAAATACTATAGATACACAATGATAAACTGGAATAATTAGTAAAAATGAAATGTAATCAAATGGTAAAGAGAAAAATGTATGCTGAACCGGGAATCGAACCCTGAACCTTCAGCTTTTCATGCTGATGCTCTTAACCATTGAGCTAATTCAGGCTTCCTTACCATCCAAGCATAAATCCTTCCTTTACCTTACTGTCTTGAATGAAATGTGTTTGAAAAACTGGTATGTAGCCATTAATGTATGGTTCCTATGATCACTCCTGGTTCCAAAGTTCACACAATCAGACCCAGACAGGGTCAATTGATTTCTATGGGCATAAAAATCCTGAGAACAGCTTCTTTGGAAGGGAAATATAGCTGTGGGTCTGTGTCACACATCTATGGGATGTAAAAGAATTTCAAACCTGATAAAAGATGCTTCTGAGCAAAATTGGGGGCATGCCTTACCACGAACACAGCTGGTTAACATGACATGTTTATTAGACAAAAATACAAAATAAATTAACTGTTAATTGCCTCATGTAATAAGCTTCTTGAACCAGTTTTACATTTTTCTTGGTAAAATTCTTTTTTTCGTTTCCACTTCCTTGATGAAATTTCATCCATCTTTAACCAACATTTTTATTGCTTGAATATGAAAGAATAATGTACTCACAACAAGAAACCAATTTATGAATGAAAACAGTTTGGTAATATGTTAAAATATAATTTCTTTTGATCTCATGATTGCCAACATTTTTTAACAAATATACCACAGGCCAAATATACTTAAATATCAGTGGGACTTTTGACCTTTTGTTATAGAATGATGTGATGACCCACAAAATGCTGATTCAAAATATAAAATTGTCTCATACAAAAAGTGGACTTACATCTTTTTTTGAAAAGGAGCTATTTTTCTGTTGTAATGATATTGACCTCGGCTGCAATAGCACATACAAAATTTAAAGTAAATCATATTCTGAAAAAAAAAATCACCACCAACACTAATAGTGATTTATTCAACTAATAAGAGTCAATAAATAACCAATCTTCGGGTAGTAATGCCATGCTCTATAGGCAGCTTCCTTGTCATGTCCATCTGATGTGTTGCATGCCCCTAGCTATTCACGACAATGGCCCAGTACATCGATCACTCTTGGTGAGTAAATTCCTTATATTACACAAAATACCTCTCCTTCCATAGTCACCATATTCTTCAGATCTTGCTCCAACAGATTTCTACCATTTCCAAATGTCAAATTCCTACTGAATGGGCGGCAGTATGCATCAGCCAAAGAGGTGAAAATTCAAGCAACACGTGCTCCGAAGTGACCAAAGATGGACTGCAGAAATGTTTCAAGAAGTGGTACGGACACTAGCAGAAGTGTGTTACTGCTCAGGGGGTGTACTTTGAAGTTGGTGTTGGTGTAAATGGTTACATATCATCTGCAATAAAAGTATCTATTACACCACCAAGTTAACTTCGCACGGATGGAGGGGAAGAGTTTTGCGCCAGTGTCACCAAACTACTGAATCTGAGGAAGACATCTGATCACATACTGAAATGGTTCAGTTTTAAGTGTGGGTGGAGAATCTCTAAACACCTGTGAAAGATCTTAACTTGGTTGTCAAATTGGTCATTTAAACACAGAATGCTCAAGCGGTTGGATCATTTAAAATCACAGTATTTGTCGTCTCTCCATTACCAGCCTCACAATAAATCATAAGTGGCAACATGTAATGAGAATGTAACCCCAATAGTAACAGGGTTGTCAAATTAGTTATTTTGCCAATGACCGCCTAGAAGACCGGACCATTATAATCCATAGTATTTTCAGCTCTCTACCTGCCAGACAAAGAACATATACAGAGGACAGGAAGTTGCAACATAGTAAGGAAGAGAAAGAGAAAGACAGCATGTTAGTTAACATATTTTCCCCCTGTGCAATTACTTGGAGGAGTAATATAGTCCAGTTCTGGTAACTGTAGCCGTCTTGATGAATCCTAAGGCATGTGGCATGAGGGAACATTACTGAGTGGGGGAGGGAAGTAGTTGCCATGCAAAAAAAATTTCGTATTAATAATAGTAATAAAATAAATAGTTATAAAAACAGCACTATTCTATAATGAACACTCCAAACATATGAGAAAACATAAGTATTCACTAACACAGAACTAGTAGATAAAAAAAAATTCAATGTGTAGTAACTATTATGTTTTCAAAACTGAGTGTATTTGCTGGCAGTGCCTGCAACTTGCCCTCACCTCTTACCGCCCATGCAACTTAGACCCCTCAAATGGGGGCTACAGAAGCCAGAATTTAATTATACATAAGTTTTAAATTAAAATTCTTTATACCTCACCTCATATCCAGTCTTATAATTAAACCAGTTTCAAAACCTAGGCAGTTTCATCTTCAGTAATATATCAACCATTGTTATGTTGCACCGTGTTGGTGCTGGATCGTACCAATGTTGTTGATAATTACCTTGAGTTGGGAACATAGATTGCTCAAATTAACATATCTTTGTCCGGGCCCATAAAAGGCAAAGATTAATTCACCTTTCCTCAATAAATTGTTAAGCATGTAATATATTTTAAGCTATACAGATTACAATCGTGGAAGTTTCAAGGAAAGAGGAAATCATATTCGCTTGAGAAAGCTTTAGAACTTTATACTCATATCTGACATGACTAACTACGAATCAATAGACAGAAGTTAACTAAAAGCAGGTATTGTTTATTTTTTACTATTTCACTCACCTCATACTTCATAATTCCTTGCAGACCCAGGGTTTCTTCACATCATTTGTGACATTCTCAGTGCTGTGTCACGTTCACAACTGACGTCCAATGGCCTTCTATCCTGCAGACTGACCTCCGCGCCATCTGATGGCTGACCGACGAATTTCCAAATCAGTCCTCTCTCCTTATAACCGGGTATTTCAAAATTTATAGTTGTATTTTCATTCTTGCATATGTAAATTCTTTCCAAATTGTGAGTTCCTTCGGTTTTTCCAATTGTTTAAGTAATTTTGTTTTGGTTTCTATTCTATGTTTTTCTGACCAGGCATATGTAGCTATTGCAGATTTTTTGGTTTCTCCATTTTTAACATTTCTGAGGTGTTCTTTTAATCTTGTATTTAGATTCCTTTTTGTTTTTCCTATGTATATCTTTTCACAATCTTTACAATTAATTTGATAAATTCCCGATTTTTTGCAAAAAACATAGAATAGAAACCAAAACAAAATTACTTAAACAATTGGAAAAACCAAAGGAACTCACAATTTGGAAAAAATTTACATATGCAAGAATGAAAATACAACTATGAATTTTGAAATACCCGGTTATAAGGAGAGAGGACTGATTTGGAAATTTGTCGGTCGGCCATCAGATGGCGTGAAGGTCAGTCTGCAGGATAGAAGCCCGTTCGACGTCAGTTGTGAACGTGACACAGCACTGAGAATGTCACAAATGATGTGAAGAAACCCTGGGTCTGCTAGGAATTATGAAGTATGAGGTGAGTGAAATAATAAAAAATAAACAATATTAAAAAACCTCATAGTGTTATTTCCTATCTCCATAACTTATTAAAAGCAGGTAACTTATATTTAATATAAGAGTCAAAAAACAGTCAGATATAACATCCAAATAATAAAACAAAAATAGTTAGTTTGACATTGAAAAAGAAATTGAGAAAACAAACAATAACCTTATCGGTCATCTAAGCAAAACAATAATAATGAAACATACATACACTCTATTCACTCACACTAGTCCTGCCAAGGGCTAGGGTACACGGTCCTTGTGGCCCTACCCTGGCCTAAGGGACCAATAAACAAAACAAGCTCCTCCGAGCTATATCGACTTAACCCTTTGATTAATAAACAGATGATGACCTTGATGTTAGTAAGCGCAGCTTATTTGAGGGTTCACTAGGAGAGAGGAGGATGCACGATAGAACACGGCGCATAAAGGAAAGGGGGGGTATGTAGGAGAAAATTTGGCACTGTTCACTAAGATGACAGAAGAAATGGAGATGCGATGATGTATTGGTTACGCAGTATGATGTAATCCACGTATCGAAAACTTGATTTCGGTACAATGTCATTTAGGAGAATTGCTCTATCTTGCGAGTTGCAGTTCTTCTGAATGACACAACATCGGTCAAGATATCACTGAAGATAAAACCACCTAGATTTTGAAACCAGTATAATTAGAAGACTGGATATGAGGTGAGATATAAAAAAATTTAATTAAAATCTTAAATTAAACCTCATAGTGATTTTTCCTATAAAAGTTCTTTCTACATAAGTTTGGATACTTTTTTGACTCTACTAATATTTCAATAATTTAAAAGATATGATTATAGAAATTTACTTTCTTAAGCATTATTTCATAATGCACAAAGCAGAAATGTTTCTCTTGTAAATGATACCTGACACAAGCGCAGAATATCTTTCTTTCTTTCACTGTGCATCTGTCTTTCTCCCACAATAACAATCTACAAGTACAAAGTTATCATGCATCAGGTCTACTTGCAGAGTTTTATATTGATATTTCTACAATAACATAATGAAAATGATCCAATAATTTGTGAGCAACTATTTTCTTATAATAAATATTGTGAAATAAATGCTTTTAAAAACTTTCTCCTCTTATATAGAAATTTTGTGCCAGTTCTTAATTAATATTTTTTTCCAGGTCGCTGCACAGTAGGAATGGCTGAGTTTGAAAAAGTGACTGGGTACGAGCTCCAAGGCCAGAGAGGTTATAGCTTGGTGAGGGAACATCATCCTGGAATCGCAGTGCAGTGTGCCCATCTCTGTAAGAATGATCCTCTTTGTCACGGTTTTAATTTGGATTACAATCGCAATGAATGTACGGCCCTCGAGGGAGACTCAGGGCCAACAAGAATAGATATCCGTCAGGTGCCAGGAATCGCTTATTTTGAAGGAGTTTGTTTACGAGGCAAGTATGTTATTTTTTAACTACATTCCTTCTTCTTCATCTAGTCTTGCGTCCTGTTCAGGAAGTCGAGTTTTGAACAAAAGTCTTCATTTATCTCGGTCATTCCATGTCTCCTCTTTCATAATTTCCATCCATTCAACTGCTCTTTTATCATTATTAGTGAGTGGAGAACATATTTTTAATGACTCACCTCATATAATTTCAATTTTCTATGATACCAGCAGTTTCAGACAATATCTTGTCTCCCTCTTCAGTCATGGCTTCCACATGTGGATGTGAGGCCAGCAGTCAGCTGACAGGCTAAGGGCCTTCTAGGCCTGTCGTGCCAGGAGTTATGGCAATTCTAGCACTGTTACATGGGAGTGAAACATGGACACTACAAAAGGGAGAATAGAATAAAATACAGTCAGCAGAAATTAAATTTTTAAGATCCATTAGGGGTTGTTCTAAATTAGATGAAATAAGAAATGAAGATAACTGCAATGATTCAATATTTTTTTCCCTCCATGAAAAAAAAATGTTGGATTATAGAAATAGATGATGTTCCCGTATTGAGGATGTTAATGTTCCGCATTTCAAGACAAACCTATGACTAAAAAGTAACAGGAAGATAGAATCTGGGACGATCTAGAAAGTGTTGGAAATAGTTCATTTAACTGTATTATCAGTCGGAACCTTGAACTGATGATGAAAAATGATACCTTCACTGGTAAAATTACTAATTAATTTTTGCATGGTTCTTTTATCCGTTGGTGAAAGTAAATATGTAATATATACAAGGTACTTCTCCAGTTGTTGGCAGTTTTATAAGACTGAAATGAAACAGTATAAAAAAAAAACAGTTTTCTGGTTGGAATGCATTTTGATGTTATATTTTAAATTAACACTTTCCAGAAAATACTTCGAATATAAATCGTCAGATGGTGTTGTTGATAGCGATGGCTATCAGCCTTCAGATGAAAGGAGAATTGTGTAAGTGGAAAGAAATTTGACGTTCCTTTCAGAAGTTCGAATGTCATAACAGTTATCACACTTACTTACAGAGTCTGAGATCTGGGATTCGACTCCTGGTTTGAACGTAATTTTTCTTTCTAAAATAAAATAAAATAATAATAATAGTAATAAAAAGGTAAAGTGATCCCACTACAGGCCATAAGAGACCCTTGGTAGTAGGAGGTTAAGGCTCCTACTTTTTCTAGACAGTTGGCACTTGAAGTCAGCCGGGTTGTCAGCCCTGCATGATGGCTGCCTTTACCTCAGAACAAGTGTCTGGTACCGTTAAAGGCTGAGTTGACCCCAGGGCCAAGCTGCCACCAGAATGTTTGGGTCAGTTTAAAAATCCTGACCCCACCGGGACTCGAACCCTCAACCTTCCAGTTTGTAGTGCAGTGCCTTAATCACTACGCTATGGCATGCCCTCAATAATAATATTAGTGTAATAAATGTTGATAATTTATATTTTAGGATCGGTATGTGGACTGGCTTGGACATTTGAACGTCATGTGAACCGGGAACTAAGAGGATTTACGGATGCACTTTTCCCCAGCAAGAGCAAGACTGACTGTGAAGACCGCTGCTTGGATGAAAGAACTTTTATTTGTCGGTGAGCATTTCCTCATGAAAATCACATTCCTTCAAAAATACAACAAGAATAGCTGTAAAGTTATGTAGATAGGAAATAACACTATGAGGTTTTTTAATATTGTTTATTTTTTATTATTTCACTCACCTCATACTTCATAATTCATAGCAGACCCTGGGTTTCTTCACATCTTTTGTGACATTCTCAATGCTATGTCACATTCACAACTGACGTCCAACGGCTTTCTATCCTGCAGACTGACCTCCCCGCCATCTGGTGGCCGACCGAAGAATTTTCAAATCAGTCCTCTCTCCTTATAACCGGGTATTTCAAAATTCATAGTTGTATTTTCATTCTTGCATATGTAAATTTTTTCCCAAATTGTGAGTTCCTTCGGTTTTTCCAATAGTTTAAGTAATTTTGTTTTGGTTTCTATTCTATGTTTTTCTGACCAGGCATGTGCAGCTATTGCAGATTTTTCAGTTTCTCCATTTTTAACATTTCTGAGGTGTTCTTTTAATCTTGTATTTAGATTCCTTTTTGTTTTTCCTATGTATATCTTTTCACAATTGTAAAGATGGCGGGGAGGTCAGTCTGCAGGATAGAAAGCCGTTGGACGTCAGTTGTGAACGTGACACAGCATTGAGGATGTCACAAAAGATGTGAAGAAACCCAGGGTCTGCTATGAATTATGAAGTATGAGGTGAGTGAAATAATAAAAAATAAACAATAATTGCTGTAAAATTTAAAATAAATTCTGTCCACCTCATCTCAAATCCCATATTCTAATTAGACCAGTTTCAAAACCTAGGTAGTTTCATCTTCAGTAATTTCATGACCAATGTTCTGTCATCCAGCTGGCAGCATATCTGCTTCCTGATAAGCAGTTCATTGTTCGATACCCGGAAGGGTTTGAAATTTTAATTGTAAAATTTTAAATCTCAGGTCCTGGAGGGGAGGCAGTGTGCAATTTCAGAAGTAACCATAGATGCCTGGATTAAATTCTCAACCCCTCTGCAGTGCTCATGCACTTTTGTTGCGAAGGCAGGTGGTAGGCATGTGGTACTCTTGATAGTTATTGGTATGTCAGAAAGGGGTTGTTAAATCCAGCAGTTTTGCCATAATAAAAACAACAGTATGATTAATTCATAGTTCAATATGGGAAATATCATTATGAGGTTTTTAATTCAATTAATGAATCAGTAATTTCTTATCTTACCTCATAGTTTATGTTTTCTTGAACACGGGATGTTCCTCTTGAAAACTGCAGTTCCTGTGTTTAAGAAAACATAAATTATGAGGTAAGAAATTAATATAATAAATTTGGGAATTTTTACATTATGAGGTTTTCTTAATAAGAAATCAAATGAATCGTGAATTCTTCTTACCTCATACATCTATGTTTTTAACACAGAACTGCAGTATCAGTAAGTATAATTCACAATTCATTTGATTCATATTTAGATAAGAAATTACTCAATACTAGTAAAATTCATATAAAATTCCATTGAGGTGAAGTCGTATGATGACAGTTAAAAATTAAATTGTACTTGTAGGTAGGTGCAGTCGTCCTCAACTTTGTTAAAATATGTATATAAAATTAACTGGAGCGCTTTCGGAAGTTATCTTCCATCTTCTGAAAATACTCTCATGATAATCCACGGAGAAAACATTCCAGCTAGGATAAATATATTTGAAGACCTTGAAATTATAAAGGAAACAAACAACACCTCACTTCTTAATGAGAACGCACCCCAGTCAAACCCATTATACGAGATCATCAAAAACAAGTCAGTTGCTACTACAAACAGTTGGAGTATACATCACCATACACAACAACAACGAGTAGCAGAAGCTCAACCTGCAGAAGATGGAAGATAACTTCCGAAATTTTATATACATATTTTAACAAAGTTGAGGATGACGGCACCTACCAACAGGTACAATTTAATTTTTAACTTTCATTATAAGAAATTACTCATTCATTCATTGAAGTATGATTAATATTAAGAGATTCCGGGCTATTGGCCATGGAGAATGACTGGTGTTTCTTCCAGGCATTTCTCCCTCTACTCTGTGTAAGTCCTCCTGTGTTCCATTGGAGAATTTTAAGGATGTTCTGTGTATGATGTCCTGCAGATGTCCCCACCCGGAGATCCGAAAAGGGGACTGTTTTACCTCCAGAAAATTTGTCTGAAGGATTTGTCATTGTTCAGCATAAATGTAACCGTTTTTTAAGCGGGCACCAATTTTTTATTTGTAATGGTGGTTATATCACCCACTCACATAAACCCCCAGTATGACTGGAGGGCCACACATGCCGTTGGTTAATGGGTCCATCGGACCTTGCCGGGAGGATATATATTTTTTGTATCCACCGACCATTCTCACAAGTGCCATTTGTGGATCATTTCTACGCCGTGGCATGCCAGCATAAGTGTTGAAATAGCATTTCCTCTATTTCTGATGGTGTGGTTATACCGCCATTATTTGGTCCTCGTAGCCTCATTTGTAAAAGCAGGTTGCACCACGAGCAGGTTGAGGTTGAGATTTGGATAGGAGAGGTTATGGAATGCACTTCACTACCCTTTGCAACCCTTTTCTCCCTCTACTGCAGAGGCCATCTTCAGTGGCATCATCAGAGTCAAGCCTCTGACCAGGGAACACTACCTAGAAGTACTCGCCACTGAAGATGCTCTCTGCAGTTGAGGGAGAAATTTCTGGAAAAGTCAACAGTTACGAACCCCATCCACATAGCCCTGAGTCTCTCAATATTATTAATTAAATAAAAATAAAACATAGTTTTATTTGATTTTCATATTTATTATATAATTCAGTGACAGCTGTTTCGGTACACTGTACCTTCTTCAAACATGTTAACAAATTATGAATTGTGTTATTATAGTACATATCAACTGATCTAAGCAACAATACAACAATATTTATTTAAATTGATAGACAGTGAATGCACATCCAATACGTATTCCTCCGAGGAGTGATTTCGCAAATAAACAGGATGAAAATCCTACAAATTAAGTTTAAGAAGAAGAAGAAGAAGAAGAAATTTAACAAAGGGGATTCATTCAAATGAAGTTGAGAATTTAACAGTTTGTTAGCTACTTTTCAATTTATTTATTTCTACAGCCTCCAAAAGATCTAACTTCTGTGTTTGTGATAAGTTAGATCTTTTGGAGGCTGTAGAAATAAATAAATTGAAAAGTAGTAACAAACTGTTAAATTCTCAACTTGATTTGAATGAATCCCCTTTGTTAAATTAAAAAATTTAAATAAATATTGTTGTATTGTTGCTTAGAACAGTTGATATGTACTATAATAACACAATTCATAATTTGTTAACATGTCTGAAGAAGGTACAGTGTACCGAAACAGCTGTCACTGAATTATGTGATAAATATGAAAATCAAATAAAACTACGCTTTATTTTTATTTAATTAATAAATATGGATTTTCATCAAGTAAACACTAACTCAATTGATTATCTTAATATTATGATTACCGGCCATGAAAACCTGCATTCAGCTAACAGATGATTATTTTGATTTTCAGATCAGCTAGTTACAATTACAGAAGAAAAGAATGCCGACTCAGTTCACATGACCGGTTCTCTCAACCACAGGCGTTCGAAGCATCTCTTGATTCAGATTATTTAGAAAACCTCTGCTCACTGCGTAAGTATTAATTTTAATAAAAATCAAATAAATCGTGAATTCTTCTTACCTCATACATCTATGTTCTTTAACACAGAACTGCAGTATGAGGTAAGAAGAATTCACGATTCATTTGATTTTTATTAAGAAAATCTCATAATGTAAAAATCCCCAACTTTATAATACGAAGTATTAACTAACTAACTCACTGGCACTATCGAACCCGTAGGTTCATGGCCGCACAGACATAAGCTCTACATACATCCCTATCCTGAGCCAATGTTTTCCAATCATCCCCTGTATAATCTACTTCCCTCAAATTATAGTTAATGTTATTCTCCCACCTCATTCTTGGTCTACTAACTGGACGTTTTCCCTCTGGTTTTCCTACAAGAAGCTTCCATGCACCTCTTTCATTCCCTATTCGTGACTTTGGCATGGGTTCCCTGAAGTAGTCCCTGCCTGGAGAACTGAATAGGGGACTATTTGACCTCCGGAAAATTTTACCCCAGTTGAACCCATGTCTGCATTTCTTGATGGTTGTATTTAACGGTAAAGATCATCACTCTTTCGACCAAGGTACTTTTCTCATCTGGCTTATCATCTCCGACCAGTCTGGCATGGGTAACCATATCGGCAGCAATGCTACCGCCAGCATAGCTCTCGGGATCATTTAGGCATGCAAGCCACTCCACCACGACAAGGTAAAGATACCATGGAGGGAATATGAAGTATTAATCTATTTATATGAAAAGTTATCAACATAATTTAAAAGGAATTACAGGTTTAGACTTACGTTAATGTGAATTTTTGTGAGGATATAATTCTTGAGTGTGGCTTCCTTCAGAAGGGAAGCGAGCCTTCTGTTGTAGATTTAAGACATGAACTTCAAAGCATAAATAAGAGACCTCTTAGCAAAATGTATTGACCCTGTCATTCCCAGAGGTGATTTGTAACACCAATGACATAAGGTTCTAAGGAGCATGGTTAAAAGAAATTGCTACCTATAGTCTAAGCCAGATATAATGAGAACAGTTAAGTCTCGTAGACTGCAATGGGCAGGACATGTGGCACAAATGGGGACTGAAAGACGTGCATGGAAACTTCTTGTAGAAAAACCAGATGGAAAATGCCCAGTTCGTAGACCAAGAATGAGGTAGGAGAATAACATTATGATTTGAGGGAAGTAGATTATACAGGGGATGATTGGAAAACATTGGCTCAGGATAGGGATGTATGGAGAGCTTATGTACACGTGGTCATGAACCTATGAGTTCGGTAGTGCCAGTGAGTTAGTTAGCTACCTATAGTCCAGTTCTGGTAACTGTAGCCATCTTGGTGAATCCTAAGGCATGTATTGCCAAATGGAGGAAGGAAATAGTAGCCATGCAAAAAACATTTTCATAATAATAATGATAATACTAATACAATAAATTGTTACAAAAACAACACTATCCTATAATGAACACTCCAAACATATGAGAAAGCATAAGTATTCACTAACACAGAACTAGTAGATAAAAAAATTCATCGTGTATTAACTATTATGTTTTCAAAACTGAGTGTAGTTGCTGGTAGTACCTGCAACTCGCCTCCCCTCTTACTGCATCATACAACACAGACCCCTCAAAAGCAGCTACAGAAGCCAGAACTTAACTATACCTATAATCTTCTTGTGGATGTGCATATTCTTCTCTATCCAGCCTTCATTCAATTTTCCACACTTTCTTCTAAATTAATTTTTGGAGGGAACAAATTTTCCTGATCCGCGATTTGAACCCAAGATCTCTAGTTTTACATACTAGTGAATTAACAAACTCTCTTTCTGGAGATCTCATTTCAGATGGAAATTTTCCTCTCACTAATATAATTAAGAATTAAATGAATCGTGATTTCTTCTTACCTCATACTTCTGTGTTTTTTAAACACAGCACTGCAGTATCAGCGACCATTGTCACCATCCTCAGCTGTTTTCATGACTGTTAATTTTTTCTTTTGCCGGTAATTATCCAAACTGCCATCTGGTGTTCTTTTGAAGGAATTATTTTCTAAACTGAATATAATTTTGAATATTCAAAAAAACCATTCTAGAACCATGAACTTCAGATTCCAGACGAACCGAGCTTGATTACAAAGTTCTTAAAAAATACAACAGATGGCAGTTTAGAAAATAATTCATTCAAAAGAACACCAGATGGCAGTTTGGTTAATTACCGGCAAAAGAAAAAAATTTACAGTCGTGAAAACAGCTGAGGATGGTGACAATGGTCACTGATACTGCAGTGCTGTGTTTAAAAAAATATAGAAGTATGAGGTAAGAAGAAATCATGATACATTTAATTCTTATGAATTGAACCTCATAATGTTAAAAATTCCCAAATTTATTATGTAAAAATAATTCCACCATCCTGATAAGTGAACCTTCATCCACCATGTCTCCTCGCTGCTTCTTATTTTAGAAGACTGTTGATTGGATTTTAACGCTACTATTATAGCTGTAATCCTAATATTGCAATGCTTTTATCCCGCTGCATCCCTCGATATCTTATGTCACCTTTGGCGTTTAATTTTTTTTTCTCTCTTTGGGAATAACCAGTGGTATCATATTTGATACCTTCAGAGCTTCAAGCTCATATTATTTTCTCGATTCTGACTGCAGTCTTCATCAATTTAAGGGCAAAAACTTGGTTGAGACCAAGGTTAGCATATATGATACCTTTGCATAAAACCCCATCAAATTCCCTCCTAATTTTTTTTTGTAAAATTTATTTTGTCCTTCTGAACCTATTAAATGTGAAAATAAAATAAAATTACAATTGGCAAACTCTCTCATCAGGGGGCACGACATAGTGTAGTGGTTAAGGCAATGCACTACAAGCCGGAAGGTCGAGGGTTCAAGACCCGGTGGAGTCAGGATTTTTAAACTGACCCAAAACCTTCTGGTGGCACCATGACCCTGGGATCGACTCAGCCTCTAACAGAAATGAGTACCAGACACCTTGTTCTGGGGGTAAAGGCGGCCGTCACGCAGGGCTATCAACCCAGCTGACATCAAGTGCCAATTGTCTAGAAAAAGTGGGAGCCTTAACCTCCTACTACCCCAAGGGCCTCCTGAGGCCTGTAGTGGGATTACTTTACTTTGGCTCCCATGCATGAGGTCGCGTGTTCAATCCTCTTGTCATTTTTATTTTAGGGGGCATGCCATAGCGTAGTGGTTAAGGCACTGCGCTACAAGCGGAAGGTCGAGGGTTCAAGTCCCAATGGGGTCAGGATTTTTAAACTGACCCAAACCTTCTGGCCACTATGGCCCTGGAGTCGACTCAGCCTCTAACGGAAATGACTACCAGACACTTGTTCTGGGGGTAAAGGCGGCCGTCACGCAGGGCTGACAACCCAGCTGACATCAAGTGCCGATTGTCCAGAAAAAGTGGGAGCCTTAACCTCCTACTACCCCAAGGGCCTCCTGAGGCCTGTAGTGGGATCACTCTTTAAACTCTCTAATCAGGACCCCCATAAAAGACCCCCCCCCAAATTTTGAACTAAGCACAAAAATGAGTACATTTCTTGTTACATTTTTCTTCCTGACACAGGAGGTAATATATATATGTCATATTGAATAATAAAGTAAATTTTGAAGAGAAAAATATTTGCCCAAACTGGGGTTTGAACACAACATCTATAGTTCTACATTCTATTGCATTAACCAACTATGCTATTTGGGCATCTCATTTCAGATGGAAATTTTTGAATTTATTGTTCAGTATGAGTATAAATTTACATCAAACATTCCTTTTAAATTTAGTTTTTTAACATTGTGTTGGTAGCACCGAGAGACAGATGTGCGTACAGAAACTTGCAGAGGGACAGACAGCTCATCTACACAGATAAATCTTTATCAGCTTTTAGCGACGCAAGTTGCCAGCATGCATGTGATGTGGAGAGGGAATTTGTGTGCCGTTCGTACACATTCTTGAGTCAGGTAAAATTTTTTTATTATGTTATATTTAGTTTAACTTGTTCCAATTGTGGACAAATTTATTTTTTGAAAAGAAAAATTAACGTCTGAACTGGAAATCAAACTGCAGTTGATGTATAGAGTTGGTGGTCTGCGGTTCGATTACTGGTTCAGACATTAATTTTTCTTAAGAACCAAGTGAATTGTGAATTCTTCTAACCTCATATTTATATGTTTTTTAAATACAGCACCGCAGTATTGGCGACCATCTTCACCATCGTCAGCCATTAAAAAAAACATTTTCTTTCCAAAAAATAAATTTGTCCAGGTTAAACTTCTTCACATTCTGTAATGAGATTATGTTCTCCTGGGTTCCAAGTTCGCATCTCAGTCCTCCGTGTGGAGTTTGTGATGGATGAATCAAAACCAGGGAAAGTTCATCTTGGAAATTCTCCTGTCTTCTATCATTCTCCCATGTTG
The DNA here is from genome assembly GCA_030220185.1 of Diploptera punctata. NCBI lineage: Eukaryota > Metazoa > Arthropoda > Insecta > Blattodea > Blaberidae > Diploptera > Diploptera punctata. The sequence goes on along the minus strand of JASPKZ010008026.1, from coordinate 373,111 downwards.
TAATCCTGAAATGACTGTTACAGTCCCAAGAATTTTATTTTTATTATTTAATCAAAATTTTAATATTTAATGGGAAGTAACACTATGAGGCAAATTATCAATATTACACAATTCAATTCAAATTTTTTTTACACCTCACCTGATAAAAATATGCATTTTTCACCTGATTGGTTTTGGAGGCAATGATTTCCATGATCAGCTAAATTCCAACTGTTGAAATTGAATCATCAACATCAAAACCAACATTCCACATGCTACTTGGTGTGAGTAGGATGAACTTTGAGATCAAATCTTGCTTGCTGGAAACAGAGTTCATGGACTTGTATTGGTTTTTCCAAATGTATATATTTTCGCAAACTGTTAATTCCATAGGTTTCTCTAAATGTTTTAATAGTTTGGTTTCTCTTCCAATTATGTGATTCTGTGTCAAACTATGAGCTGGAATCGCCGATTTTTCAATTTCACCATTTTTAATATTTCTAAAGTGTTCACTCTTATGAGTATGTAAGTTTTTTTCAGTTTTTCCTATGTATGCTATATTGCTGTCATTGAACCTAATTCGATAAATTCCAGATTTTTTACTATCTGAGGTTTTAATTTTGATATTTGTTTTTAGAAGATTACCCAGTCTGAATTTGTTTATGGGTTAAGTTATGTAGGTAGGAAATAACACTATGAGGTTTATTTTAATATTGTTTAGTTGTTTCTTGACTCACCTCATACTTCTTAACTCCCACGGAGACTTGAGTTTCTTCACTTAATTTGTGACATTCTCAATGCTGTATTACGTTCACAACTGATGTCCAATGGCTGCAGAAGAGGGAGGAAGCCGTTGGACATCAATTGTGAACGTAATACAGCATTGAGAATGTCACAAATGAAGTGAAGAAACTCGAGTCTCCGTGGGAGTTAAGAAGTATGAGGTGAGTCAAGAAACAACTAAACAATTTGTTTATGGGTGCTTATGTAATATTGAATTTGCTAATTTTTTCTGACATTTTCTATATGTTTCAGGATGGTAAATTTCTAGAATAGTTTTTTTTTTACTGTTAGATTGTATGGTGATGTATTTTCTCAATCATTTTTGTTGCTTGAATTTATTTAAACTATTTAATATCATCTGTCCACCGCTGTGGTCTAGAGGTAGCGTGCTGCCTTGTCATGCAGCAGGCCCAGGTCCGATCCCCGCTCAGGACAAGTTTCCTTGGTGAGGTTTTTTCGGGGTTTTTCCTTGCATGAAAGACAAATGTCAGAATACTTTAAGGCCCAAACTGTCCCCGAACATCATCTGGCCATCATTATCAATATCATATTCACCACATTAGATTAAGTTTAGGTTTAAGGACTCTCCTGGCACATCATTACCCATCGTCATCACCCATCACATCATTGGGGCAGCATAACCCCACCTTCCAAGTGCCCCAACCTCAGAAGTTGGTTACAATATGCCAATGCCAAGAGAGAATACCTGAAATGTCCAATGACAAACAGGTGGCATTGAACAAAAAAAAAATTCAGTATCATCCCCTTACTAAAACCATTTAGTCTGGTTATGTGTAAAATGTGATTGTATTCTTTCTTAAAATGATCTCTGCTTAATGGAATGTTTGTTAATCTGTATAATAAACCATTAAATATTACATGTTTATGTGCTACATGACTCAAACTTGAAAGTTTTATGTAATTATCTGTGTGAATGTCTTTCCTGTGGATGTTGAATTTGATTTTTTGTTCTTGTTCATTCCTGATTATGTAAATATCAAGAATTGGGATTTGGTTATTATCTTACAATTCTGTAGTAAACTCTGCAGATTCAACCTGTAGGTTAAATTTTAAATCATCATGATGTATTTCTTCATATACAAAACAATGGTTCGACCAGTTATCATATATGGAGCAGAAACTAGGGCTGATACAACAAAAACTAAACAAATAATAAGCACAGGCGAAATGAAAATCTTAAGAACTATTCAGGGGAAAACGTTATTTGATAAAATACCCAACACAGAAATTAGGGACAAATACCATATTCAAGACATAATCAAATTTATTATAGATAGACGAAAATATTGGAAGGGTCATATAGAAAGAATGGAAGAAAACCGACTAGCAAAAAGAGCTAAAGAAGATAGACAAATGGATGGGAGAAGAACAAGAGGAAGACCAGCCAAGAGATGGATAGACAGTGAATGCACATCTAATACATCTTCCTCGGAGAAGTGATTTTGGAAATAAACAACATGAAAATCCTACAAATTAAGTTTAAGAAGAAGAAGATGATGTATTTGAAATTTATTATAGAGAAGACACCATCTATATATTTGTAGCAAATCTTAAATATCCATGGGTAAAGCTTTGTTAATTTGGCTGACAAAGTAACCCATAAAAAATTGACCAAAAAAAGAAAGTGAATTACTCATTGCCAAACTTGAGATCTGTCTGTAAAATTTTCTATTGAATGTGAAAAAAACAATTATCAATACAAATTTTTGTGAGGCTACTGTTTTAAATTTAAAGAAAATTGCCATTTTTCAAAATATTTAACTTTTTTTTTTCAGTTGGGAAGCAAGAAAATAAGGATATAATATCAAATGAAACCAATCTGTCAGTAGGCTCAAGCGTGATCTTTTTAATTCTTGAACAAATTTTAATGAGTTTTCAATTCTTTTGTTCTCAAATTGTGGAAAATCTTTGAATTTTTTAGTTAACCATTTTGCCAAATTATAACACGAAGAACCAATATTGTTAATAATGGACCTAATCTTGTTTCCATCTTTTCTGTAATTTAGGAAGACTACATTTTTGGAACAAGAAAAATATAAACTCATAGTATATAATCTAACAAATCCAAAAAAAATGTTAAATCTAATATATAAAAATCAATGTTTGTTTGTTTGTTTGTTTGTTGGTTTGTTTGTTCATATTCTATGCATGGCCATACTGTTGATCCGATTTTATGTGTTTTTTGCAAAATGTTCAGGAGATTCCTGGGATGAACATAGGCTATAAGAGTGTTGTGATATTCAATCCCTTCACCCCTAAAAATCATCCTTTATAGTGAAAAACATGAAATTAAGTCCCTATTCTGATGCTTAAATGGCTTATGCTGCCTAAACCATAACAAATACGCCAAATTAATATACACAGAATTGAATATCTTACAAAACTCTACAAAAAAGTCTGTGACAGTATATGTTTATCTTTTACGGATAACTCACAATAACCATTTTTGTCTTGTACTGATACCAAGAAGATTGGGATAACTAGATTCCCGGGCAAGCGTGCTCTGCCATACCGTTCATCCGATTGAGATGGGGCTTTTTGAAAAATGTTTAGGAGATTCTGGGGATGAACATTAGGCTATAAGAGAGTTATAATACTCAACCCCTTCACCCCTAAAAATCACCCTTTGTAATGAAAAACGTGAAATAAAGTCCTATTCTGACGCTTAAATGGCTTACGCTGCCTAAACCATAATTAATACACCAAATTAATGTACACAGAGTTGAACATCTCAAAAAACTCTACAAAAAAGTCCACAACAGCATATGTTTACCTTCTACGGATAATTCACAATAACCATTTTTGTCTTTCATTGATGACAAGAAGATCGGGATAAGCAGATTCCCGGCAAGTATAACAGTGCATGGCTGGTGATAAAAACACATTAACATTTTTTTTTTTTTTATTATTATTGATTTCGTACATCTCAATGATGGATAAATCATATTTGAAGAGAAAAATTATACGCTCAGACCGGGACTTGAACCCGGGACCCTTGGTTCTCTAGACCAAGTGCTCTACCAACTGAGCTACCTGAGCAAGTACCGATCTAAACGCAAATCTTTCTCTATATACATTGTAATTCCCATCTACCAAATGCTGTGAAGCCATGCTTCTATCTTGCAAATGGCGGCTCCTTTATTAAGAAGACATATTTGGGAATTATACATTACAGCCAGCACGGCTTCTTCCAAGTTTTTATTATTGATTTCGTACATCTCAATGATGGATAAATCATATTTGAAGAGAAAAATTATACGCTCAGACCGGGACTTGAACCCGGGACCCTTGGTTCTCTAGACCAAGTGCTCTACCAACTGAGCTACCTGAGCAAGTACCGATCTAAACGCAAATCTTTCTCTATATACATTGTAATTCCCATCTACCAAATGCTGTGAAGCCATGCTTCTATCTTGCAAATGGCGGCTCCTTTATTAAGAAGACATATTTGGGAATTATACATTACAGCCAGCACGGCTTCTTCCAAGTTTTTATTATTGATTTTGTACATCTCAATGATGGATAAATCATATTTGAAGAGAAAAATTTGGTAGATGGGAATTACAATGTATATAGAGAAAGATTTGCGTTTAGATCGGTACTTGCTCAGGTAGCTCAGTTGGTAGAGCACTTGGTCTAGAGAACCAAGGGTCCCGGGTTCAAGTCCCGGTCTGAGCGTATAATTTTTCTCTTCAAATATAACATTAACATTTATTTAGGAGCAGCAGCGCACGCCGGCTATTAGCTAGTAGGTTAAATAAATTAAACCAACAAAAATGATTGAGAGAATAAACCACCATACAATCTAATAGTAAGAAGGAACAAAAAACTATTCAAGAAATTTACTTACTAATTTGAAACCTAGAAATTTCAGAAAATATTTATCAAATTCAGTATTACATTAGCATGATTTCACACATATGTCCACCATCTAGCGGAAGATTGTTTAAGCTTTTCACATGCACATTATGATTCTGTAGAACTTGCAAAAATTCTTGATGAAGGTAAACTAAACCTTTTTCCAGATATTCAATTTATAGGGTCTGTGTTTAGAATTTTTTTTTTTCAGACTGGAGCAAACACAAACCAATGCCTGCTGAGTGGTATAGCAGGGTCAGGACTGGACAACAGTGCATTCCAGTTACTTCCTGGTGCCTTATATGCGGAGACGGATTGCAGAGTATCACATCCAGGACATCCTACAATCCCTCCTCCTGGTCCTTCGCCTCTACCTTCAGGACCAAGTCCCTCCATTTACCCCTGTCGATATACACTCACCTATGAGAAGGTAGCAGGTGCAACGTATGGCAGTGCTCACAGGTTAGTTATTCATTTTGATGTTATATTTAAATTTTAATACTTGCCAACACTGGAAAATGTTGTTGTTGTTTTCAACTGCTGGGCCTTGGCAACAAAGCCATTAGCACATTTCTTCAGCGTAAATGTAACCTTTTTTAAGCGGGCACCAATTTTTTATTTGTAATGGTGGTTACATCACCCACTCACATAAACCCCCAGTATGACTGGAGGGCCACACATGCCGTTGATTAATGGGTCCATCGGACCTTGCCGGGAGGATCTATATATTTTGAATCCACTGACCATTCTCACAAGTACCATTTGTGGACCATTTCTATGCCGTGGCATGCCAGCATAAGTGTTCAAATAGCTTTTCCTCTATTTCTGATGATGTGGTTATACCGCCATTACTCGGTCCTCATAGCCTCATTTGTAAAAGCAGGTTGCCCCACGAGCAGGTTGAGGTAGAGATTTGGAGAGGAGAGGTTATGGAATGCACTACACTATCCTTTGAAACCCACACTGGAAAACTATTATATTGAAAAGGAAAATTAATGCCTGGACTAGAATTTGAACCCAAGACCTCTAGCTTTATATGCTGGTGTCTTCTTCTTCCTTCCAAGTATTAGACCAAGGCCTGTTACGATCCTATAGAAAATTTTCCCTCCAGCGTACCTCGGGAAATTCTCGTATAAGACTTGAAAGCATAATAATAGTAATATGTTAAAATATTAATTTTTTTATTCCATGCCACCACATTGTCATTTTGACTTTCTGGTATTCTCTCCTGGCATGGCGTTATTGTAACTCACTTCTGAGGTTGGAGCACCTGGAATGCGGAGTTATGCTGCCCCGATGATATATGATAGGTGATGATGATAATGATGGTCAGATGATGTTCAGGGACCTTTGGTCCTTAAAGTTTTCATACAGGTGAGGAGAAACCCAAAAAAAACCATCACCCAGGAAACTTGTCCCGACTGGGGATTGAACCCAGGCCCACTGCAGGCAAAGCAGCACGCTACCTTGAGACCACAGCCGTGGACTAAAATATTAAAATAAATACCTGACATGTCAATCGTCCTCAAATAAAATTAATTTCTGTTTAAAAAACATTGCCAAGTAATAGATAGATCATCGGTTGATTAATGTCTTTGACATTTATGGTGAAATTAAATGTTTCTTACCTCAGCTCATACAAATCTTCTAAGTAGATCGCGATTTCGAGACCATAAGGGTCTCATCTTCAGTACTTTTTTGGCGATTGATATTATGTCGATCGGAAGAAACTCTTCTTCTTCCCTCTGCTGGTGGACCGATGAACCTCTGGATCAGGTCATAATTTGCGTGAATTTCAAAGTTTATAAGTTTTCCTTTGTTTTTCTGAATGTGGATCATTTCTTTGTCATTGTCCGATTTCCAATAGCCAATTTCGTCGGTCCATCCAATCTTCTGGTTGTAGATATTCTCCTTCATGTATAAATATATTCCCTGACTACAGGAGGTTTTGGGTCTTCCTCTGCCTCGTCTTCCCTCAGGTTTCCATTCCAAAACAGATTTTTGGTAGTAATTTTGTAGTAAATTTGTGAAGTAATTAAAACCAAAAACAAGTACCAAGTGACATGCAGAAGATGGAACATGTTTCTGAAAGGCCTACATGGTTTTAATTACATTTCAAAGTTTTTCGAACAGAAATTCATTTTAATTGAGGATGGCTGATATATCTGGTACTCATTTTAATATTTTATTACATAACCTCAACGGTAATTTGCAATGAACTTTTTAAGTATTGATATGCTAGTTTGTTATCCATTACACTATCCAGGCTTCCAATGCAAATGTTAATTCTTCTATCTACATATAGAATTTTCTAATTCTCAAGGCAGATAGCCTTGGCTAACCAGTGCAAACTGACAACTTCTATTCAAGAAGTATTTTAAAGGGAATTTTTACAAATTTTTCAGCAATAAAGCTTAATATTTTGGTGTTATACATAAATTTTAATACTTGGCAATGCTGGACACTTATTAATGAAAATAAAAATTAATTTTTGAACCGGGATTTGAACTTGATAGCTCTAGCTTTATACACTATCGTACTGATCATTTATACTGTCCAGGCATCTGATGCAAATGTTAATTTTTCTTTCTACATTAAACAATTCTCTAATCATCTGATGCAGACAGTCTTTGCTACCTGTGTCATCTGACGGCTTCTATTTTTCTTCTTCTTGTAAGCCCCATGTTTCCTTAAACAGAGATTTAGGCGCTCTCCCCCTATAGGGAAGAATTTGAACCATACTAATTTAGTTACTCTTGTTTTCATATAGATGTCATTTGAGTGGTCTGTGGTCAGTGTTCTGCCTCATACTGACATCTAGGAAACCAAGGTAGTATTAGGATGGGAAAATTTGGTAAATTTTGCTTCAAGGCCTTTCATTCAGGCTTAAGGATCTTTTACGAGCCTGAAAATCTTCAGATTCGGAACCCACGGCTTAAAGTCCCTCCCGGAGGACTTGCTCCTTGGATTATTCCATCCTAAACACCCATCGACCCTGGCCAGGTTTGAACCTGCGATTCTCAGGACCAGAGGCAAGGAGCATAACCGCTAATCCACTGCGGCCAATATAGCTTCTATTCAAGAAGTATTTTAATGAGAATTTTTACACAAATTTTTACATTGGCTTCTACATTAAGACATGTTGAGATTCCACACAGCTGTAGCTATATTTATTAAATTAATATTCCATCCATCCATTTATAGTAATTCTGCCTGAGGGCAGGTCTTTCACTGCATTCATAGCATTTTCATACTATGCTTTGCAGCTTTACTAGGGAATTATAGGTGTGGTAGCTTCCCATTGCTTTCCACACTGGTGAAGGATGATGATGATGGCCGGATGATTTTCGGGGACCGTTGGGCCCTAAGCTTCCTGACATTTATCTTACAGGTGAGGAAAAAACCTGAAAAGACCTCACCCAGGAGCCTGTCCCAACCAGGAATTGAACCCGGGCCCACCGCATGACAAGGTAGCATGCTACCTCAAGACCACAGCAGTGGACAAATTAATATTAAGGAACTAAAAGTATTAATATGATGAAATAAGTAAGTTAATTAACTTAATATTTGTAGGAATTAACACTATGAGGTTTCTTTTAATTATTATGAGTTAGTTATTTTGACTCTCCTCATGTCAATGCATCAACAATATTGCATAGATGCGACAAAACTGTAGTCTGCAGAATATAAGAAAAATGTGAGGTAAAAAAACTAACTGGTAATAAGTAAATTAATGTACACAACAAATTATTGTAATCAATTGTAAATAGAAAAATTTATGCTTGAATTGGGAATTGAATCCCAAACCTTCAGCTTTACCATTGCTTACATGAACTTTCTTCAAATATTACTATCTTGTGTATCTTCTGATAGACCAAATTTTGCATAGAATATTCAACATTGTAGTCTGCTTTGCTGGTTCAGGTGGGCTCGAATTTGATACTGGGCAGAGTTGAAAATTTAAATTGTAAAATTATTTAACTTAAAAAATGAACTTGATTGTAAAATTTTTGATCCCGTGATGTACAATTTTTTATGGCTGGATTGTGCATTAGATTCCTGCATTAAATTGCAAATCCCTCCACAGTTTATATGTTGAGAAGACATGTGGTACAGTAGACAGCTATTCATCCATCGGATGGGGATGTTAAGCTTGGTAGCCCCCTTGGTGCTTTTTGACAGGAGTAGGCTATATGCTGACACTGGGTTTCACCTTCTCACTTTCTCATTATCAACCCTCATACAACACATTTTACACCACACAAACCACATCAATATTCTATGATGATCTTGAAGATTTTCGGGTTGTAGGCCGTGATCGTGAGGATTGTAGTTCCCCCGGTTGTCTCGACAACCCTTGAGGATGCCAGATGCAGTCTCTGGCGAAATGTTGGGGAACTACAAGCCTCACGACCACGGCCTACAACCTGAAAATCTTCAAGATCATCATAGCAACTCCGGCCATGAAAGTCTACGTCAGTACATCAATATTCACTTATCCTGTTCTCCTCTCTGTACACAATCAAGACTACATCATCTATGTAAAGCATTACGTCATATCACATTCTTCCACTCAGTTTCCAGTGATGTTATGATTTAAGGATCCTTTTCGCTCTCATGTTGATACCATCAGTCTTCGTTTTATACTAATCTTCTTTTTATCTATATTTCTTAAGCTTCCTATTCTCGATTCTGTAGATAATGTTAAAAATCCAATTCAATACATTATTATTACTAACTCAATGGCATTAATAAGCTGTTAGCTTATGCTTTTGATGTAGTATTATTAGGCAATAGTAAGGTTATACTAAGAGCCAACATGCACACACTATTCAGTAACACTAAGAAATTGGGACTGGAAGTAAACATCAATAAAACTGAATATATGGTCCCACATAGAAATACATTATATAATGGAAATGGACAGTTAATGACAAGTGAGGGAAATTTTGAAGAAGTGGTTGAATTTAAATATCTAGGAACAATAATTACAAACAGGAATGTGGTGCACAGTGAAATTACACAGAGGCTCAGTTTTGGAAATGCATGACATTATGCATTGCAGGGACTCTTGTCATCTCAAAAATATTAAACTGAAAATATATAAAACAGTTATTTTCCCAGTTATATTATATAGATATGGAACATACACTCTTACTTTCAGGGAGGATAAAGATTACGAGAATTTGAAAATAAAGTTCTTAGGACAATTTTTGGACAAAAGAGAAATGAACAGATAGGCAAATGGAAAAGATTGCATAACAGTGAGCTACATGATCTTTATGGGAGGCCAGATATTATAAGAACACTTAAGTCTTGTAAACTGCAATGGGCAGGCCAGTATGCATTAGTTTATAAAATTTATAGCAAGTTCATGGCTTTGAATTTTACTTGTAAAGTTTTATTTTTAAGGGGGGTAGAATTTGAATTGGAATGCATCTAAATTACAAACTTAATTGATTGTATTAGGACTGAGATCTATAGGGAGTTAGCATGAATGGGGAATGAAAGATAGTCATGGAAGCTCCTTGTAGGAAAACCAGAGGGAAAGTACCTGGCAGGCAGGCCAAGAATGATGTGGGGGAATAACATTATCCATGATATCAAGGAAGTAGTTTATATAGGAGATGATTGGAAAACATTAGCTCAGGATAGGGATGTATGGAGTGCTTATGTTTATGTGGGCATGAACCTACTGGTTTGATAGTGCTGATTAGTTAGTTAGTTAGCTATTTTTTCTCAGTTCTGCAGCCTAGGGTGGGCTTAGACTTACTTCACAATTCTCAACCAATAAGCTCTCTTTAAGACTTTCTTCTTCCATTCCCTAATTTTAATTTTATTAAGGTCATTCTCTAATTCTTGTAAACATCTTTTCCTTAGGGCTATTAATAAGTACTCAGTAGGTGCGAAGAATGCCCTACTCCTCCTATTCAATGCTACGTAGGATAGGTTGGCAAACTAAGACACTGGTACTCACTTATCAGTTGGGTTGTTTCATTGGGAGTGCACCTGTTGTGAATAGGAGGGAGACCATCTTTTCACACCTAGTGAGCAAGTTTTAATAAGCCAGACAACTTTTTTTTTACTTTCTAGCATCACACTTTTTTAGATTTTTTGGGCTTTCTATTTTAATTCATTCTTTTATTATTATTATTATTATTATTATTATTATTATTATTATTATTAAAAACTATTACGTGGAACCAGGGAATCAATGAAGCTAAGAGGGAATGGGAAATAGAAGAAGATATATGGATGAACAGACATGAATGGAAAAATGTGTTGAAACAAATGTGTAGTTAACTATGAACATGGGTAACAGAAAAATGTATATTCATTGTAAAAGCCGGAATAATAAAAAAATTATTATTATTATTATTATTATTATTATTATTATTATTGTTGTTGATTTGAAATCTCTTGTTCAGAGAACCAAATCAGAACAAGAGGCGACATTGGAATCAGTGGAGAATGCCTGGTACACTGCGGAGAGATGAGACACAGATGTCTCGCTGTTTCTATTGAGAATGTACGTGGAGGTCGTCAGAGATGTTATGCTATCGATCATTCGGCAGATTCAGAAGTTGGATTACTCGTGTCAGCTCCTGAACTCGCTTACTTTCAGAAAATATGTCTTCAAGGTAAGTACTACAATGACCTTTAGGAATTAACATTGTGAGGTATATATTTAAGGAATATATAATGCATTTATGATATTTAATATATAATATATTTAAGAAAAATTGTATCACCTCACATCATATTGTTCTTCTTATTAGACCAGTTTCAGGACCTTATTAGGTTCCATCATCAGTACTTTCACAACTGTTGTTATGTCATCTTGAAGAACCACGTCTTGATCCCTCTCTTGGTAGACTGATGAACCTAAAAAATCAAATAACTTTCTCTGAGATTTTTCAAAATTTATTAATGTCTATTCTTTTTTATATTTACAATAAAAAAAATTAGAAGGATAAATTAATGAATTTTGTAATTCATGGGGAAAGTAATTTGATTTGGAGGTTCTCCAGTCTACCAACAGAGGAAGCAGGAGGTGGTTCTTCAAGACCATGTAATAATGGTCATGAAAGTGCTGTGGATGGAACCTAATAAGATCCTGAAACTGGTTTAATATGAAGAAGGATATGAGTTGAGGTGATACAATTTTTCTTAAATAAATACTACAATACTCTTACAGAATTTTGAGGTGTGTTTAGATTTTATTTTTTTGCCACTTTTAAAATGTTTGTGGTCTAAAGAAGGTTACCATCTATTTTCATATTGCGATCCTCCAATCAATTAATATAGATGTCAAGGTGTATATTCTGTAAGAAAAATAGGGTTAACCATTTCAATTGTTATAAAGCACTCGCTTTTAACTGAATACCAATATTTACAACAAAAATTAAAAACAAACTCAATTAAATTTGAATTAATATTGGGAAGTAAACATTATGAGGTTATATCATTAATAGTGAGTGGAGAACATATTTTTAACGACTCACCTCATATAATTTCATATTTCTTTGATAACGGCTGTTTCAGACAATATCTTGAGCCTCTTCAGTCGTTAAAAATATGTTCTCCACTCACTATTAATAAAACTCAATTAACAAAATCTGAACTGAAACCAAGTTGAATATATGTAGTAAATAACACTATGATTTTTATTTTAATTATATTTGAGTTGTGTGTTTTGACTCATATCATATTTCTTGATTTTTATGCAGACAGCTAGCATTGTCAGCTGTCGTTGTTGATTTAACAGTTGGTATTCCTTTGTTCCTTCTCTCTCTGTTGGTGGACCGATGTACCTCCAAATAAAATATTTTTCCCTGCAAATTTTAAAATTCATTGTTTTATCTTTGTATTTTTAGATGTATATATTTTCCCAAACTGTGAATTCTCAAGATTTCTCTAATTATTTCATTAATTTTGCCTTTACTTCAATTTATGCTTTCCTGACCAAGCATCAGCAATTTTTTTCTATTTCCCCATTTTTTTTTTATTTTGATGTTCAGGTTTCTTTTTGTTCTTTTTATAAATGAGTTGGATAAAATGTGTTTGCATCTCATCTCATAAAGTTCCATGTTTTCATGATACCTGTTTCAAAGACTCTTTTGATTTCATCTTCAGTCAAACTCAAAATTTTGAATTATTGTCATTACCACCATCTTCTGAACTGCCATCTGGTGCCAATTTTATGAACTTGAAGATTAAATTCTACTGACTTGGAACTTCAAAATTCAGGGTTGTATATTTGTTCTTCTGATTGTACATATTTTTCCAAACTGTTAAATTCAAAGTCTTCTCTAAATGTTTTAAATGTTTAGTTTCTCTTCCAATTTTGTGATTCTCTAGCAAACTATGAGCTGCAATTGACAAATTTTCAATTTTAATATTTTTAATATCCAACTCATTTATAAATTGAAATTACCTCATAGTTACTTATTTTAGGAATTCACACTATGAGATATATTCATTTAGGTAGAATTTTTTTATCGCTCACCTCATATTGTTCTTCTTATTTGACTATAAACTAGTTCCAAAACTTTTTTATGACTCACCTGTTCCAAAACTTTTTTTATCACTCACCTCATATTGTTCTTCTTATTTGACTATAAACTAGTTCCAAAACTAGTTTATAGTCAAATAAGAAGAACAATATGAGGTGAGTGATAAAAAAATTCTACCTAAATTACCTCATAGTGTTACTTCCCACTGTAATATGATTAAATTATTTTTGTTCTTTCAAAAATAGAAAGACAAAAATAATGAATTTTGAAATTTTGTGATGAAAAAGATTTGATTTGGTGGTTGATTGATCCACCAATAGACAAAGGAAGAGCAAAGGAATACCATCTATCAAATTAAGAGTCAGATGCCAGTTGACGAGGAAAAGTTCCTTGAAACTAGTCCTAGAAAGGATATAAAATGTGAGGTAATATGTAAAATTTGATTAATATACAGATTGTTAAATGTGACCTCATAGTATTACTTCCTAGAAATAGCAGTTGTTAATGAGGAGAAACTTTGTTTTCTTTAGGACGATCTTGTGGTAAAGCTTGGGCATTCACTCGTGTACCAAGCTATGAACTAGCAACACCAAATTCAATTGAAATCAGAAATATGTTTGGACGACGACAGTGCCAAGATGAATGTCTACAAGAAACTCGTATTATATGCAGGTAAACTTTGCAAACATATCCAATTTTGAATGAAATGAACTGATGATTGGTGCATGATATATTTATAGACTTACTTCTTCTAACTGTATTGCACATGAGCAATGGCTGTGTACTTTGTCAACATTAAAAAAAATCATTAGAAGAAAGGAATTATTTGTCTGTTTTGAGTTTTTGCCTGATATTTTCAGTAATGTAAAATCTTATTGATTGAAAATTATTATGCAAGATGGAACAGAAATCTACTGACAGGTTACAGGTTGTTGAGGGATGTTAATTGAGTGATTTGGTATAAAGTTATGTTTTTTGGACCATGATAAGATTGGATTCTAATAGAATAAAAAAAAGAAAATTAAATTTATCAACTAATCATCATGTGAATTAGCCACTGTAAAAATCATAAACTGTAATGCAAACATTACAAAAATTTAATGAGTAATGAAACAAACCAATGACCGAACTCATATTTGTTTATTAAATGCGTATTGTACAGTACACTGTACACTCTTGAATATTGTATGTACTGTTTTTTAGTTTAGAGGAGCTGTTCAAAATGTCAGCTACCATAATCATGACAAACTATATTAGGGTTGAATAAATATTATTATTTTTATTATTACTGTTATCACTTTGACTGACCCTATGGTGTAGTGATTTGCATTCCAGGGGTTCTAGGTTGAATTCTTGAGTATGTTAAAGAATTTTTCTTATAATCTAAGAATAGTCCACTCAACTACATGACTACCGAGTAGCTAATTAATATGGGAAGTAGGAAAATCCGATTAAGAAAACTGAAACTAAGATTGAGGGACTGCATCATACTAAACAAATGTCCTCCTTTATTGTCTTCTTCTATCCAGTAATAGCATCCACTTCAGTTGGTCTTTACATTTAGGAGCTGTCATGCCATTTATTATTTTTTATTATTTTAAATATATATATATATAATTATTATTATTATTATTATTATTATTATTATTATTATTACTTTTATTATTTTTTCTTGTCCTATACCACCAAGTTGTCTTATGATATTTCTAGCACTCTCTCCTGGCATTGGTGGAATTGTAACCCACTTCTCTGGTTGGATGCCTGCAAGACAGAGTTATGTACGATACCTCGATTATATGATGGATGATAAATGAAAATGAAGCACTAGGAGAGTCCTTAAACCTAAACATAATTTAAATTCCAGACCATGTGTGAATCTTTAAAAAAAATTCTGTGGTTTTACAGTTAATTAAACCCAGAACCTCATGAACTCTAGTCAGAAACTCTGACCACAAGATCTTATTATTATTATTATTATTATTATTATAGTTATGTTGTTATTGTTTTTTTATATTGTAATTTGTTGTTTTATATTATGGTTATTTTATTTATTATTATTGTTGTTATTTTAATATAATTATTATTATTATTATTGTTTTATTATTATTATTATTATTATTATTATTATTATTATTATTATTATTATTATTATTATTATTATTATTATTATTATTATTTGTGTGTTCAGGAATGTTTTTTTATGGTGATGGGGTTTTTATTTTTTCCAATTCCGCTGATCTATCCAGTCTCCTTCTTTTTTGCCCTCATCTAATTTTTCCTTTTAATATTCTCATTCCAGCAGGTCAGCTGTGGTTTTCCTCTTTTCCTGGTGGTTTCCAATGTAAGATTTCTACATTCAGTTAATTATTTCTTCTCATTATGTGTTCATACCATCTTAATAATTGTTTTCTGCTATATCTTCAACAATATCCTTTTTTAGTATCCATATTCTCTCTTATTGTGACATTTATAATTTAGTTTTTTCTAGATATTCTAGCAGCAAGCCATCTTTGTGACTATCAGTTTAATTTATATTTTTAATGAAGTGTCCAGGCTTCAGCTCCATATTATCATTATTATTTTTATTAAATCATATATTGTTGGACTTGTATTACCTTGAAGTAAGGAAACATATTTTGACAGGTCAGCAACATACTATGCTCGGGATCGCTTGTGCAAATTGAGTCCAGAAACAAGACGAACTCAGCCACAACATTTCAGGAGGGGAGCTCTGGATGTAGATTATATGGAGAATGAGTGTGCACAACGTAAGTGTTCTCTGAAACCTACCATTTTACAAAATACAATAGTTTAATAAAGAAACTAACAGGTTTTTTTTTAATAAAAATTAATGCTTGAATTGGGAATTGGTCTCCGTACCTCTGCACACTGATGCATACAGTCAGAGGTCTGGGGTTCGATTCCCAGTTCAAGTATTAATTTTTATTTTCAACAAATAAATTTTTCTAGGACTGGAATATGTTAAACTAAATATAACATCAAAACTAACAGGTATTCCAACTTCAAAAATTTAGCATAAAAATAAAGTCTATGAAGCTGTAACACTTTTTCTTAACTATAGGACATGTTTGAGCTTCTTTACACAATTTCTAACCCAAGAAAAATTGATAGCATTGAAGGTCTGGTGACAGTGCTATGAACTAACCATAATCACAGGCCAGGGTAAAATCTCTGCATTATAGTCCATTTGTTGAATAAAGAGAATCTTCCCTAAAAGGTCAGATCATTTCCAGGTAGAGGATGAGAGCAATTAATTAAGGTTTTAAAACTATATTAGTGCACCTAAGAAAAAAAAACATTCACTATATTATGTTTTATAGTCATATTATATTTTTCTATGTTTTTTTAAACACAGCACTACAATGTCAGCGACCTATTGTCACCATCCTCAGCTGTTTTCACGACTGAGTATACATTGCTCGCAGTTCCAAGGATCAAGCCTCTGATCAAAGACGGAAACAAAATATGACAAATGTTACTTCCTATTGTAATTTATTAATAATTTTGGATTACTTAAAGAGTACCATATGTTATGGAGTGTATTCTCACTTGCTTCATATATTTGTTGCTTATATTCTTGTATTGTTGTTTGTATTTGTTTGTTTGTTTTACAGAACCTCCGAGCTGTGAGTACACTAACCTACCAGGAAAGTTTCTGCCATACACAGATCGTTTTGTGCCTCAGACATTTGACGTTGCAGACTGTAGAAGATTATGTGATCAAGAAAGAGAATTCCAATGTCGCTCTTTCAACTACAACACTGTGAGACGTGATTGTTTCCTCAGCTCGGATGATACGTTCGCTGCTGACAGAACAGCATTACTCGTCGATAGAGACTTTTTTTATAGTGAACGAGGATCTTGCAGTAATGGTTAGTGTTAATTCATTGAAAGTTATATTTAATTTTGAAAGTCTGTTTCAAATTCATCTTATCTTCCTTGTGCAAGTTCAGTTCTAGACTGTCTCTGGCATGATATACGGATGTAGTGTAAGGTTTTTTCTTGTTGATAACTCTGTGGTACAGTGTTGATCTATGATGGGGAGATCAGCTTCATTCCGTGCATGAGAAAAGCCTTTTGAATCTCGCATGAAGGTCCGGACTCTTGTTTTCGTAAGTTCAGTAGGATGAAAACTTATACAATATGAAAATTTCAATTTAAATTCTCAAAATTGATAAAAATGAACAGTATGAGTAAAAAAAAATATCCCACTAACCAAGGATAGTGTTTATAGTTCAAATATTTGTATAAATAAATTTGAGATTTTATTTAAGTAAAATTTTCCATCTCATCTCATATTCTTCATCTCCTTAGACTAGTTTTGGGACCTTCTTTGGTTCCATGCTCAGTATTTATTTTCAGTGCCATTGTTAAGTCGTCTTTCAGTTCTTTTTGGAACTGAAGAAGGTCCCAAAACTGGTCTAAGAAGAAGAAGAATATGAGGTGAATCGGTAAAATTTTACTTAACCCACTCGCTTCAGGTTTAAATGCTCAATGCATTTCCCCAGAAACCGGATTTAAGCTACCGTAAATTATATTGTCTATTTTCAGACATTCAAAACAAGCAAAATATAACGGTACTTGAGATCACAATAAGAGCAAAGGCCAAAACACATTCCTCTACTATCCATAAATGTTAACAAAAGATTACCCTGCTACGGGATGTACAAAATATTGTAAAATATGTAATAGCAGAGTTCTGAGTTGAAGGCCATTTAAATGACTGTGAGTCTACCTCGTCTTTTAGGCAAATGGGTTAAATAAATAATACCTTCTTCTTCTTCTTCTTCTTAAGCATAATTTGTAGGATTTTCATCCTGTTTATTTCTAAAATCACTCCTCGGAGGAAGATTTATTGGATGTGCATTCATTGTCTATCCATCTCTTGGCTGGTCTTCCTCTTGTTCTTCAAATCAAGATGAATTAATTGAAATAATAATAATAGATGA
The DNA here is from genome assembly GCA_030220185.1 of Diploptera punctata. NCBI lineage: Eukaryota > Metazoa > Arthropoda > Insecta > Blattodea > Blaberidae > Diploptera > Diploptera punctata. The sequence goes on along the minus strand of JASPKZ010008026.1, from coordinate 354,984 downwards.
AGTAACTGACACAGTAGGGAGATTGAAAAATCAAAAGGCTGCAGGTCCTGATACAATAAATAATACCTCATAGTATTAATTCCTAAAAAGTCAAAGGTTTGAGGTTATTCATAGTTTTACCTATCTTGGATCAGAAATTTACACTAAAAATGATGTTACTCTGGGAAAAAAAAAAGGTAAATTTTTTGCTAATGTTTCTGTGGTCTTAAAATCTTAAACAATATTCGGAAAAACAAAACTGACGATGTATAAAGTTCTTACAAGACCTGTTTTGTCTTATGCATCTGAAACTTGGTCACTGCCAAAGTTAGATGAAACACTATTATCTATATCTGAATAAATATATTTAGAACAAAATTTTGATCCTATTAAGGAAATTGGGCACTACTTCAGAATAGGTTACTCTATGCTTTTCCATTTAAGGCACTGCGCTACAAGTCGGAAGGTCGAGGGTTCAAGTCCCGGTGGAGTCAGGATTTTTAAACTGACCAAAACCTTCTGGCAGTACTATGGACCTGGGGTCGACTCAGCCTCTAATGGAAACGAGTACCAGATGCTTGTTCTGGGGGTAAAGGCGGCCGTCACGCAGGGCTGACAACCTGGCTGACATCAAGTGCCGATTGTCTAGAAAAAGTGGGAACCTTAACCTCCTACTACCCAAGGGCCTCCCGAGGCCTGTAGTGGGATTACTTTACTTTACTTTACTTTACTATGCTTTTCCATACAACATTCTTAAGACACTGTTGCACTATATTTTTTTTTCCACTTTTAATAATATTTTGTAGTATTTTTAAAATTTTGCAACAATTATTATAACATATTTCAAAATTATTATTAATTTTGTATCTGTGTATGCAAATTTTGGTATTTCTCTCTTTGATTTTTTCTAAGCCCTACAGAATCACAGTGTGCATTGCATGAATGCTAAATGTAACTTCCACTAAACGGCAGTATGTATCTGTGAAATTGGTGTGACAAGCATTTACAATTAATGCCAAAATATATATTTTAAGACATTCACTTCATGTTGTTAGGTTCCAATGGGACAAGTTAGTGTATACAAAATTAGTTTGTAATTTATTAAGTAATATGCATGTAATTTATCAAGTTAGGTTAGGAAGTGAGAAATTGGTGCACATCCATTTCATATAAATATATTTGGAAATTTATTGTGAAGGTTGGTCATACTGATTTCACAGATATGTCCTGCCATCTGGTGAATGTTACATTAAGTTTTACGCATGTGCATTGCAATTCTGAAAAATTTAGAAAAATTCATTGAATAAATGAATAATCTCTTCTGAAGTTTTTTCCAGAAATTGGAATATGGAGAGAGATGTATAAGTGTGAACTGTATAAATTATATAACGAACCAGGTATTGTTAAATTTATAAACATTAAAATGTTGGAATGATCTGGACATTTAGTTAGAGGTCAGTGATATGAAAAATGTAAAGAAAGCTTTTTAATCAAAACTAGAAAAAAGTAGAAAATTGGTAGACCAAGGCTAATAAGGGAACTGTCAACCATTGGAAGCTGAAACCTACCTTGAAATTTCTCCCAGATAAGCATTGTGTTGTACCAAGGCCGGGTCAAAAAAATTATCCGCCTTTTTAACTACAAGCTCAGAAATCGAAGCTAGAATCCAGCAATGGCAACTGACTGTACGGTGGAGACGGACTCCCTGCAATAGTAAGAGTGGAGTGAAGTGAGGTGGGATGCGGTGTGGGTGGCAGATAGTGAGGTTTATCCAATCTACCAATTAACAAGTTGTATTAATGCCCTATAGTTTAAATGAAAGATTTGGTTCATATAATAAAGTTGTAATTTTTACATTAAGTTTTCTTAATAAAAATTAAATGAATCGTACATTCTTCTTTTGAGATTTAGTCTTCTTGTCTTGTATCTTGTAAGCCCATGTTTCCCTTAACAGAGATGTAGGCCCTCTCCCCCTACAGGGAAGAATTTGAACCATACTAATTTAGTTACACTTGTTTCTGTATAGATGTCATTTGAGTGGTCCATGGTCAGCGTTCTGACTCATACTGACATCTAGGAAACCAAGGTAGTACTAGGATGGGAAAATTTGGTAAATTTTGCTTAGAGGCCTTTTCATTCAGGCTTAAGGATCTTTTACAAGCCTGAAATTCTTCAGACTCGGGACCCACAGCTTAAAGTCCCTCCCGGAGGACTTGCTCCTTGGATTTTCCCATCCTAAAAAATCCATTGACCCCGGCTTGGTTTGAACCCGCAACCCTCGGAACCAGAAGCAAGGAGCATAACCACTAGTCCACTGGGACCGTGGATTTAGTGCTGGATAGTATTGCCTTGCAGTTAAAAATGGCAGATAATTTTTTGGACATACCTTGGTATATCGCAATATTTCTCTGAAAGAAATTTCAAGGTAGGTTTCAGCATGCCATGGTTGATAGTTTCCTTGTAAGATGAGAGGATAGTGTACTGGGAGTTAATAACTGGAGTAGTGAGGAAGGCCAAGGCCCACATGGGGCTGTGATGATGATTAAGGTTATGTGTAAGGACTGGATGTTCATATTCTTTCCCAGGACTTATGCTTTATCTATATGAATTGAATTAGAAATATGCATCTCATCTTATATTCTGTTTTCTCTCAGCCGGATTCTGGCTGAGAATGGTAAAGATGTTTGACAAATTGGAAGAAGAAAACAAATCAGGAATTTACCAGATTAAATGTGGAGATTGTGACAAATTTTACATAAGAAAACAAAAAGAAATTTGAAAACCTGGAAGAAAGAACATCTTAGGATTGTCAAAAATGGTAAAATGGAAAAATTTGCAGTGGCAGCTCATTCTTAGTCAGAAAAACATCTAATTGAAAGAAAAGCTAGTTAAATTAAACAAATAGAAAAACCAAAAGAGCTTATGGTTTGGAAAAAAATTCACATTCAAGAAAACAAGAAAGAAAAATTATTGAATTTTGAAATTCCTGGGGAAGTTTCTTTGATTTGGAGGTTCATTAGTCCACCAACAGATGGAGTAAGAATTAGTGCTCCAGGATAACACATTAGCCGTGAAATTACTGATGATGAAACTGCCTAGGCTTTGAAACTGGTCTAATTAGAAGACAGAATATGAGGTGAAGTGAACAGAAATTATTTTAAGTTTTAAAAACAAAGAAGATTTCAAATTTCGATGTAGTTTTACAAAGGAAATGATTTTTTTATAAAAAATGAAAAATGAATATCCACAAAAAATGAGAGGTGATATAGCATTTCCAATATTAAATTTGGATTAATAAATGAGTTGGAGAAAATGTTTTAACATCTCACCTCACAAAGTTGCGTGTCTTCACCATACCGGTTTCAAAAGTATAGCATTACTTCCATCTTCAGTCAAATTCCAACTGTTGAAATTTCATCATTAACATCATCTTCTGAACTGCCATCTGGTGTAGATTTTATGAACCAGGAGATTAAATTATTCTCGTCGGGGATTTAATAATTTAATCTCCAAGTTCATAAAATCTGCACCAGATGGCAGTTCAGAAGATGATGTTAACAACGAAATTTCAACAGTTGGAATTTGACTGAAGATGGAAGTAATACTACACTTTCGAAACCGGTATCGTGAAGACACGCAACTTTGTGAGGTGAGATGTTAAAACATTTTCTCCAGCTCATTTATTAATATAAATACCTCATAGTGTTTCCTCCCACTGTAAATTAATTAAAATTAAATTTGGATTCAACTGTGGTCAAATTTTTAATAATCACCTATTTTTGTTCAAAGGACAAAAAAAAAAAAAGAAATACTGAATATTTTCTATCAGTGTAATCGATAAGAATCAAAATATTTTGAAACCTGTGGCCCATTGTAACATATATATCATCATCATTATGATTAACAAATCCATTTTAGGCAACGTGTCCTATGATGGTAAACCTAATGAAGATGGTCCTGATCTTTTCACCGATGTTTATATATATATATATATATATAATAATTAAATGAATCGTGATTTCTTCTTACCTCATACTTCTATGTTTTTTATTTTATTGTTTAAAAAACATAGAAGTATGAGGTAAGAAGAAATCACAATTCATTTAATTATTATTAATTGAACCTCATAATGTTAAAAATTCCCAAATTTAACATATAAATATATATATATATATATATGTTCTTCTTCTTCCTTCCAAGTATTAGGCCAAGGCCTGTTACGATCCTATAGAAAATTTTCCCTCCAGCATTTCATAGGACGGCCCAGTGATCTTCGTCCTCTTGGTATATAATTATAAACAGCTTTGGGGATCCGATTTGAACTCATTCTTTCAAGATGGTGTTTCCAATTTAGTTGGTACTGTTTAATATATTCCAATATATATATATATATATATATATATATATCAAGGTAATTGTGTTATAATAGCCAAGAATTTAATTTATTTTTATTATTTTTCAGATTGTTACATCTGGGATTGTTTCTCTGTTCCAAATTTCCATTTCCTTCTGTCCAAGCAAACCTTTTCTTCCAAATCCCCTTCATTTCTTTGCTTCCTGGATACGATTCTTCCAGCTGTATTCAGGTTGTTCTAATCACTTTCTCCCTGGTGGTATCCATTCTAAGATCTTTGGCTTTGTTGTTTAGTCCATTCTAAATATGTACCCATACCACCTCAACTGTTGCTTCTGTTTGCCATCAATGTTGTCTCTATCTCCTCCCATAGCTTCTCTTATTTGAATAATAATACTAAGACATGGCTGTATGTTTTAGTGAGGGTTGACTGCACACAAGCTGACATGTTGATAACGTTCCTGTTTGGGGCTCCATTTGATGGCAGAGTGTACTCCACAGGAAATCCTCAAGCTTGCTTTGAGATGGGGCATGGGCAGTCACAACTGGTTCTTCGTATTCCTATGGGAACTCAGTGTGGGACAGTTCAGCAGGTGAGTGAGTTATAGTTTATCAAAATTGAATGGAATTCACATTATGAGATAATTTATCAACATATTAAATCTATATTTAATATTAAATTTATCACTCTCACTCAATGACAAATTAAATTTGAAGAGAAAAATATATGTCTAAATGAGGATTTGAACCCAATATCTCTGGTTCTGTACACCAGTGCTTTAACGATTTAAGCCATTTGGCATCACAGTTTAAACACAGATTTTTCTCTTATACTAATACAATTTCCATGCGCCAGGCAGCAGTGAACTTTTGTTCTACTAACACCATCTAGCGTCTCTTAAATAAGAGCACTTTAAAATGGAAATTTACTTGCTAGAAATGTAAGAGCACTTTAAAATGCAAATTTACTTGCTAGAAATGTAATGTGTTGATTTCCATTTTAAAGTTCTCTTATTTAAGAGACTGCTAGATGGCGTTAGTGGAACTAAAGTTTTCTGCTACCTGGCGCACGGAAATCGTTTTAGTATAAGAGAAAAATCTATGTTTAAATCATGATGCCTAATAGCTTAAATCATTAAAGCACTGGTGTACAGAACCAGAGATATTGGGTTCAAATCCCAATTTAGACATATTTTTCTTAAATTAATGAGTCATTTTTTACATCTTACCCCATATTTGTATTGTAAGCCTACGTTTTCCCTTTACAGAGATTTAGGCGCTCTCCCCCTACAGGGAAGAATTTGAACCATACTAATTTAGTTACACTTGTTTTCGTATAGATGTCATTTTGAGTGGTCCGTGGTCAGTGTTCCGCCTCATACTGACTCCATATTTAACTATGAATATATTTTTCTCTTCAAATTTAAGATTAAATCCATTATAGACACCTCACCTTATTAAATATCTGTAGGACCTAACACTATTAGGTTTCCTTTAATTATTACTGAGTTGTATATTTTGATTCACCTCATATTTCTTGATTTTTATACTGACTGGTTTTGTCGCTTCTATATGACATTCTCGATGCATTATAACTATTGCCTGGCAGTTGTCCATCCTGCAAAGTTGATTTCTGCTACTCCCTCTCCTGGCTGACCGATGAACTTCCAAATAATTTTTTTTTCTCTTTCACCAGGAATTTCAAAATTCATGTTTTTTTTTTTTTATTCTTGCAGGTAAATTTTCTCCCAAATCGTGAGTTCTTTAGATTTTTCTAACTGTTTTAGTAATTTTGCCTTAGTTTCAATTTTTTGTTTTCTCGTGTGGACATGTTGGACTATTGTGAGACAGGGTTACTTGCATCCGCAACACAACTTAAGCTGGGTAGTACAAAATGAGTAACAGTGTAGGCAAAACAGGTATCCTGCTAACCTATCAATAATAATAATAATTTTTATTCTTAAACAGGTTTACAATGTTATAAAACATATTTCTGTCTGCAAAGCTTTTTAAATTTTTATCTTCTTTCTCCATTCTTCTCTAACTTTCCATTCCAATTTTCCCAAACCAAACCTATCTCTCTCATACCTCTTCTTATATCATCCATCCATTTAAATCTAGGTCAACCTCTATTTCCTTTCCCAGGTGGAGTCCATTCCAAAGCTTGTCTGGGTAATCTTGTCTCTGCAAATTTAAATTATCTGGGTCTCCAGATTGGAGGTTGTTGTATTAGGCCAGCTCCCTATTCATCATTAAAACAATTAATTGCTAAAAGTCTGAAGTATCAAAGTTGGAAGGATTTAATTATAAAATACTTAAGCTAAAGAAAAAAAATGTTTTTTTTTAAGCTGGCAGAGTTAAGGTCATAAGGCCTTCTCTTCCACTCAACCAGCGAATAATAAAATCATACAAAATTTAAATACATATTACAATTTTAAAATATTATTAAAATGTGGATTAAACAAAGCACAATGCGGATGTGGTCTAACGTTAGCTAATACTAACAAAACATGGAATAGAAGTAAGGTAATATAAATTTAAAAAAAGTATGAAAAGCTTCCAAGATGAATATTTATAGGTATATAAAAAATCAAATGAAGCCCTACTGCCTTTATAAAGTAGTGTTTAAATTTCCAGTAAATGTCTTCTTAAATAAGAAGCCGCCATTTGTGTGATCAAGCAAATGCTTGTAACATTCGGTGATTGGGAACTAACAATGTATAAGAGAAAAATTTGCATTTATATTGGAATTATCAGGTAGCTCAGTGGTAGAGCATTGGCCTAGAAAGCCAAAGGTCCTGGGTTCAAACCCCAGTCTGAGCATATAATTTTTCTCTTCAAATATAAATATGTACAAAATGTTGAATATTGTTATGCAGGTAGTATTTCCATTGTGTGGAACTTTAAAATATCAGTTAATTTGAATTTAAATAATGATAGAGACTGACAGTCCCTGACATGACTGGGAAGTAAGTTCCATGCTCTAGTCATATATATTGTGTATGATTTAGAGTATAAACGTGTCCTGTGCTGTGGTATTGAAAGTATTGAAGTATCTTGTGCCTAAATTGTGATGAGCTGATAAATTTTGAAAATGCATTGATAAATAACTTGGCACTTCCTAGAGCCAAAAAACTAAATGTCTCACAGAGGAATGCAGAGGACTTTCAATACAAAAATGACTGAAATTAAACATATAGTGCTCAAATATGTCAAGGATATCTTGTTAATCAACGAAGCAAATGTCTCAGCTATTAGCATTAAATACTACAACATAACCACTACAAGATACATACACTATATAAAGCTCGACAAATAGTGTCTCCTGATACTTTTTTTTATCATTTATCACCCATTATGTAATCGGGGTAAATGTAACTTTGCCTATTTGATGCCCGAGCATGAGAAGTGGGTTACAATTTCATTGATGCCAGGAAAGAATGACAGAAATTTCATTAGACAGCCTGGTGACATTAGACAAAAAATAAATATTTGCAGAAATTTTGTAATTTTATTTTTAGTATTGTTATGTGTCGTATAGTGACATTTGAATTGCGCAGGCGGGGCAAAAGTGGTGTTCTCTCATTGGTCTTAATGGATTTGCGAGTAGCCCATTTGCAAGTCAAAACACCCGTGCAAACATCAAAATGTCTAGGTCCTCATTCAAGACGATTCTATGAGTCTCTGTTTCCTGTTTGGGAAAGATTGATGTCGAGAGATTTTCATATGGAAGGGTTCTGACCATGAGCCTAGAAAGTTTTGTCTACTTGCCTATGTAATCTGAGACGAAGATGGAAGTTAGTCTGTCTTATGTTGGTTGGCGAGAGGTTACGTGTAAGAGAAATTGTGGTGAATGGATTCATCAGTGACTGTGAAATTATTGTGATAGAGATAAATATTGAAAGCAGATTAATTGTGAGCGAAAATTGTGATAAAAATTTTACTGAAAATTTGTAGAAAGAAATAAAGTGTTAAGTGAGATTTTAAACAACATCTGTGTGTTCATATATGCCAAAATAACTTAGAGGATAATCCTTGGTCATCTGTGACAGTATCTTTCTCTCCTTCCTAGAATGAATTTATGGCTCTTAGGGTCGAGTGTTTGAATGCATTAGACAGTAAAAGGCGTTCTCTGCTGAGAAAGTTTTATCCAATTACATTTTGCTTACTCAGAAATCTATTCATGCGATAATAATTGTAAGCTACCTGACAAGGTACCTTAAGATCATAGCTCAAGATAGAAACTTATCGTGAGAATCCCGATGGGAACCAATGTAGTTTGAAACCTTTGCAGCTTTATCCAAGATGTCGGACCTTGAAGACTTCGATCATGTTTTCGGTATACGCAGAGAAGAGGAATTTGATAGAGTCTACCAAAGAATTCAACTGGAAGAACAGGAGAATCGGCGTAATATTGCGCGATGCAGATGTCATTGTATACGGTATTATTTGCGGGATCAAGCGTAAATGTGTTCCTCTATAGCAGACAAAAATAACGGAAGTGGTTTTATCGCTGAGAATTCTGGGTAATTCGTTGCCAATATTACGAAAATGTCAACTTTCATGCATGACTGGTAAGTCTGCCGTTAATTTGATCTCAACAATTGCTCACGGTGAGTCAGCTCACCAGTGATTGGAAGTAATTTGAGTAGAGACTAATGTATTTGCATACGACCCTTAAAATTTAGTTGATGCCCGGCTGGTTTTGAAACTGCAAATTTTGGAACTATAGCTGAGCATGGTAACCACTTGTCCATCAGAACACCCTTGCAACATGGAGTTTAGTAATGGCATCATTGAAGGATTTTGTTTTAATATTTCAGGGTAGAGGTCGCTATGTCAACCATGTAGTTATACAACAGAATCCTGTGATCATGCAAGAGACAGATAAGACTGTCCGAGTGGAATGTTCATTTGATGCCAGTGACCAGACCGTGTCCTATGCACCTAGTGGCACACGAGACCAGGAAGGAGGTGGCATCAGTGTTTCGTAAGTCTTAATAATCATTGTGCTATTACTTGTTTCTCAACTGCCTTAATAGCAATAACATGAATATGGGTTCTTTTCTTAGCTAAACCATAGCAATATTTCTTTGTGTGTAGTGTCTGGAACTCAGCTTCATAATAACAACTGAGAACTACTTGATGTAAGAAGTAGCTAAATCCAGTTAAGAAAACTGAAAATAAATTTGAGAGAATATGCCATGCTGACCACCTTTCTCCATGTTATGACTTTTTTGACAGTGTCAGTAACCGATTCTGTCTATGGAGTTGTAATGCCATGTTTTCCACTCATCCTCTGTATAATCTACTTCCCTCAAATCATGGTTAGTTATTCTTTTGCCTCATTCTTGGTCTACCTAATGGGCATTTTCTCTCTGGTTTTTCTATAAGATGCTTCCAGGCTCTTCTTTCATTCCTCAGTTGTGTCACATGTCCTGCCCATCGCAGTCTACAAGATTTAAATGTTTTTGTTATTTCTGGTTTGTTAAAAAGATCATGTAGTTCACTGTTATGTACTCTTGTCCATTCACCTGTTTGTTCATCTCTTTCTGGTCCAAAAATTTTCCTGAGAAGTTTATTCTCAAATACTCCTAATTTTTTTCCTCCCTTAAGGTAAGAGCAGGTACAAAAATTAAGTAATTAAAGAAACACGATAGTTTGTTATCCACAAATTAACCCATCATTAAAAATTGAGTCATCTACTAATGAAAATAGAATAAAAAACTGGCAAACATCTTATTTAAAAAGATCTAATCAGAGCTTAAAACTGCCTATAAAATATTGATAATTTTCTTAACAAAAATGTAAAACCAACAAATTTGTAATTGTGGTCTTAAACTATTATTGGTAGTGTAATTATGCCTGTTTTACTATTCATAATGAGATATTACAATGTCTTCATTACAAAAGCTGGTGAATTGCTGCCCCACTCTCTCTCCATGTATCAGTGGCAATGCTCTACACCTTCTCTAGTCTCTTGAAGATCTTGATGACACTGCCATGATGTACAATCTCTAGCACATTCAATCTTTATCCAACTCCATTGTTCCTGTTTCAAAAACATTGCGACAACATTACATTAATCTGCCAGCTAATATGAAGCTCTGTTCTTCTCACCAGTTCACATGCGCATGATGTTGGGAAGGTTCTGAGGTAAGGTAGGTATGTAAATGGCATGTGCTATCAGTGACATCGTTATGTTCCATTGCATGGCATCTCTACAGCAGTGTTGCCACTTTTAAAGTTCCAACCTTCCTATTTGTTCATTTCTCTGCTTTTCAAGTAATGAACATCAGAGATGTTAAGTTATGTAGATAGGAAATAACACTATGAGGTTTATTTTAATTTAGTTGAGTTGTTTCTTGACTCACCTCATACTAATAATTAAATGAACCTCATAATGTTAAAAATTCCCAAATTTAATATATCACCTCATACTTCTTAACTCCCTCGCGATCTGGATTTCGTCACTCCATTTGTGACATTCTCAATGCTGTTCACACTCACAACTGACGTCCAACGGTCTCCTCGGTCTGCAGGAGAGGAGACCATTGGACGTCAGTTGTGAGCGTGAACAGCATTGAGAATGTCACAAATGGAGTGACGAAATCCGGATCGCGAGGGAGTTAAGAAGTATGAGGTGAGTCAAGAAACAACTCAACTAAATCAGAGCTGTTGTATGACAGTTTTAAAATTAAATGTTTTATTTTGTTTCAGTGTTCCTTTCCGACCATCAGGGACAAATATTGTTACAAACACAGCACCAACACCAAATGTTCGTATGCGCATCGTAACAAGGAAAGGACAGGAAGCATCAGTGGTTGGATTGGGTGAAGAATTGCAGCTCAAGATAGAAATTGATCCATCCAGTGCATTTGGCATCTTCGTTCGCAATTTAGAAGCAAGAACTGACAATGGAGAACTTCTTACACTAATTGATAATGTGGGGTAAGTACCAATACCTGAACTCACCTGTTGTATTTGTTTTCTTTACACAGAGGTCTCAGTTGCCATTGTAACTTAAATGTACAAATTTGGTGTTTACGTGAACAGACAATTACAGCCTACCCTGAGACAAGAGTCTGTGAGGTTTAGTTATTAACAAGTTGAAATTTTGTTTCAGATGTCCGAGAGACCACAACATCTTCCCAGCACTTCAGGTTGAGCGAGGAACTCGAGATTTGTTTGCTGATTTCAAAGCATTCAGGTTCCCATCAACAGCTACTGTCAATTTTGTAGCTACTGTCCAGTTCTGTCAAGACATGTGTGAACCAGTATGTAATTTTCATAATCTAAAAACAAGAGCACTCAAAGAAATTTAATTGCTTATTTAATCAATAAATTGAGTTACATTTAACAACTCACCTCATAATTGTAGATTTATTGAAGACTAGTTTCGATTCATTCCCATATAATTTTCAATTTCATCTAACTGTTGAATTGGTGGTTAGCAATCCTGTAGGTTGCTTCCTGCTCCCTCTGTTGGCTGACTGATGAACTTCCAAATGAAATTTTTTTCCCAGGAATTTCAAAATTGTTAGGATTGAAAATACTTTATAAATTTGTTTTGAAACATCTCAACTCATTGAACTATTATAGGATATATCACTATGAGGTTTAATGTAAAATTTAAAATAAATTCTTTCCACCTCACTTCATATCATTTCTTCTAATTAGACCGATTTCATAACCTTAGTATTTACTTCTTCAATATTTACATGACAGAACATCAGTCATGCAAATACTGAAGTTGTATTTGAAGAGAAAAATTATATGCTCAGACCGAGACTTGAACCTGGGACCCTTGGTTTTCTAGTTCCAAGTGCTCTACCATTTGAGCTACCTGAGCAAGTACCGATCTAAACGCAAGTTTTTCTCTATATACGTTGTAATTCCTGCCCACCAAATTCTTTGAAGCCTTTGCTTCTATCTTTGCAAATGGTGGCTTGTATTGAACTATTACTGTAGATGTAACCACTAAGGTTACAAAATCGGTCTAATTAGAAGACATGATTTGAGGTGAGGTAGAAAGAATTTTCTTTTAAAATTTAAATTTAAATATGAGATATCAACTCATCCATGAAACTTCAGAAATACTTTACAACATGTGACAAGAAAATTATTTTTTTTTCAACCATATACCATATGCATGCGCCAACAGATGCAAAGCAGTTTACACTATGGTATCACAGGATGCAGCCAACATGTACACGATATTTGATTTCGCATTACAAACGAACATAAAAACTAACCTAATGCAATTGAAACAGTCATTTTGAAAAGGGATCATCTACAGCTGATCAAATTTTACAGGAGAGGAAAATAAAACTGATTCAACTTGTTCAGGATAAATTGCTACTGAATAAATTCGGAAAGTGGTAAAGGAGTAGTGCAGTTAATCCATTCTTACATTGAAATGATGGAAGTAGATATCTAAACATGGAATAATGAAAGCAGTAAATTTCAGAAAAATACGAGATCATCCTTTTTCGAAATGACTGATTCAATTTAAGTACTCTAACCTGTGAAAGACCAACTAAAAGCTAACATATTGGAATTTAAGTACACTAACCTGTGAAAGAATGCACACTGATTTTATTTGTACAGACTCTATGTTGGCTGCACTTTAACACAGAATATTCATTAAAATCAATATGGCTGCCATGTCTTCATGTAGTTCAATATCGTGAACAAATATATTCAAATAATTGTTAGAAAACATATAAAAATCATTGTAAATGGTAGGAAATAACTTGAAAAATGAAACCCTGAGAATAAAATTTGACAGGAGTTTATTAAATAATTTAAAAGTCATGTCACATATTGTAAAGTTTAGCCGTAACTTCATTTTGAATCCTTGTCACATAAATGTAGTGGGATCACACTATATGCATGTGTTCTGTCTCAGATACGTTGCAGTAATGGAGTGCACTCTTTTGGAAGACGCCGTCGATCTGCTAGCAATGAAACTGAAGAGAGTTCGGTGTCTGAATCAACTCAACATACAGATATAATAGATTCGACAACTGAGAGTACGACATTCAGTACACAGGAAGTTACGACAGTTTCAACTTCGACTACAACATCTGCAGTTACAACGGAAAAATCAGTGATAGATGTTGGAAACACCAGCACTACTGTGGAGAATGTATTCGTGTCAACAGAACATTCAACTACAATAGAAACACTAGGTATTTATCATCTTCTTCTTCTTCTTCACATATTGGACTCTGGTGGACCAATCTTGATCTAATGCCACAATTTTCTAGGTCTTCCAAAATGTTTTTGTCCTTTTTGGGTTTAATCAAGAATTTTTCTTGGTTATCTAATGTGATCCATCCTTCTGTGCTTTTTTCTGAAGTATATATTGGTGAATGTAGTAAGCCATGGTGGACTAGTGGTTATGCTCCATGCTTCTGGTTGCAAGGGTCACGGGTTCAAACCTGGCTGCGGTTGATGGATTTTTTTTAGGATGGAAAAATCCAAGGAACAAGTCTTCCGGGAGGGACGTTATGCTGTGGGTCCCGAGTGTGAAGATTTTTAGGCTTGTAAAAGATCCTTAAGCCTGAACAAAGAGGAGTCTAAGCAAAATTTACCAATCTCAAACATCCTAGTAATAAATTATATTTGAAGAGAAAAATATATGCTCAAACCGGGGTTTGAACCCAGAACCTTCCTCTTATGCTGTTAATTCCTGTTAATACACTGTTAATTAATTTTATTCATCATTGAGATGTATGAAATGAATAATAAAAACATCAAAAAAAGTTGTACTGGCTTTATAATGCAATGTAAAATTCCCAATTAAAGATCTTCTTAATAAAGAAGCCACCATTTGCAAGTAGAAGCAAGGATTTCATAACGTTTGGTGCACGGGAATTAACAGCATAAGAGAAAGATTTGCATTTAGATTGGAGTTTCTCAGGTAGCTCAGTTGGTAAAGCATTCACCTAGAGTGTGAAAGGTTCTGGGTTCAATCCCCGGTCTGAGTGTATATTTTTCTCTTCAAATATAATTTATCCATCATTGAGATGTATGAAATGAATAATAAAAACATTGAAAAAAGCCTTACTGGCTTTATAATGTAATGTAAAATTCCCAGTTAAAGATCTTAATAAAGAAGCTACCATTTTTCAAGATAGAAGCAATGGCTTCATAGCTTTTGGTACACGGGATTAACAGCGTATATAAGAGAAAGACTTGCGTTTAGATTGAAGTCTCTCAGATAGCTCAGTTGGTAGAGCATTTGTCTAGACTATGAAAGGTCCTGGATTCAAACCCTGGTTTGCGCGTGTATTTTTCTTTTCAAATATAATTTTTCCATCATTGAGATGTGTGAAATGAATAATAAAAACATGTTAGTAATATTCATAGTTCTTCTTCTTCTTCCTTCCAAGTATTAGGCCGAGACCTGTTACGATCCTATAGAAAATTTTCCCTTATGGGAAATTCTCGTATAAGACTTGAAAGCATAATAATAGTCCCTTCGATTGGTTGCTGGCCAAAGGAAGGCAAGACCAGTGATGGGGCTGCCATCTTATAGCCTCTGGTCAGGCTTTTCTGGAGAAGAAAAGAAAATAAAGGAAAGAAGAAATGGAAAAAAGGGAAGGACTTCCAGACCTCGGATGCCCTATAGCTTCGGGGTCGAAAAAAAACAAGAGTTACCACGAGAGGTTAGATCGTAAAGTTAAGAGTGCAAAACACAAGTAATGGGAAGAATGTTGCACAGCTTGGGCACCGTGTGGTCGCCATCCACATATCCCCTAGATGAGGACCCCTGAGGGGAATATTCATAGTTAAATATGGGGAATAACATTATGTATGAAGAGCTTATTTCTGTGCTGCCATTAACCTCCAGGTTTGAGAGTGCTAGTGAATTAGTTATTTAATAGATGTTCCGGAAATTTGTTGCTGTTTTGTAATGCCTAATATCTGGCAATAAAGCCATTAGCAGTCTTGCTTTTCAATATTTCTGCACTACAGTCTTTTCAGATGTTTTCAAATAATCTTCGTTCATCTCTGCTTACTTATATTTCTGTTTGTTTTTCTAACATCATCATCAACATCATGTTCAAGGTATGGGCATGTTGCCCGTTCCGCTCCCCAATGCACAATATGCTACAGGTTTTCCTTGAAATGTCATTTTGGTCTTCCTACATTTCTTCAGCCTTGAGGTTTATAATGAAGCATCTGTTTTGATAAACAATTATTTGGCATGTTCAAACCATTTATATTTATTTCTGTATATTCTCTGGTTTTATATTATATATTTATAATTCATCTTTGATATCTCTTTTGATCTCTTAAAGATACACCTGCAACGGATCTCAGAATTCTCATTTCTATTGTCTCAATTTTATGTTTATCAGAGATCATTGAAGGCCAAGTCTCAGACCCGTATGTTAACATTGGAATGGCTACTGTTTTGTAAAATTTCAATGGAGTTTCCCTTGTGGTCTTATTTCTCAAATATCTTCTTATTGAACACATATATGTTGAAATTTCACTAACTTCTTCTCCATATCCAAATTTTTTGTAGATATGATATGCATCCACTACCTAACTAACTAACTCACTGGCACTACTGGCATTTTTGAACCCATAGGTTCATGGCAGCATGAACATAAGCTCTCCATACGTCCCTCCTGAGCTAATGTTTTCCAATCATCCCCTGTATAATCTACTTCACTCAAATCATGGTTAATATTATTTTCCCTCCCCATTCTTGGTCTACCAACTGGGTATTTTCCCTCTGGTTTTCCTAAAAGAAGCTTCCATGCACTTCTTTCATTCCTCATTTGTGCCACATGTCCTGCCCATCACAGTCTATGAGACTTAACTGTTCTTATTATATCTGGCTTCCTATAAAGACCATGTAGCTCACTACTAATATGTTTTTGTTATTCATCTGCTGAATTTGTCCTGTCCATCTTGATGTATCTCTTTTAATTTTGGAAACTATATCAGGCAGAATTACTAAAAGAAAATATTTGTTTACAGATGTCACTAGTGAAGGCGACAACTCCAGCAACTCATCTAACTTTGATTCTCTTCCGAGTGAACTGCCGCTTCAGCTCAAAGTACGTAAAATACAGATAAGACAATTTTATATACTGCATTTTCCTCTCTATAAGATGCACTTTTTAACCTTAAAATTTATCTAAAAAATGGGCTGCTTCTTATATAATAAAGATAAAGATCATTGTCCTCTTTTCAAAGTCATACACATTAAAAAGTATGTCTTTTCCTGAACCTTCAATTTGCTTTATCATGTAATTATGTAATAGCTGACAATGGGGCTCAGCAGCCTTGAAACATATGTTCGACAAAAACAACATAAGAAGTAAGAATGTACAGACAAAATGTCTTAATTGTTTTATCATGCTGTGAATTCCCTTGATATTTTTTTCATTTTAGGATATGTTTCCTACATCTTTAATGTAGTCATTATACCACTGTGTCTCAGTCTCCAGAGGCTTTTCTTTCATAACAGGTTATCCAATGAGAAGGTGAGGATGACAGGTTATACATTTAAATTGAATAGTGCTTGATAACTATAAATTGGTTAATATTTGTGGAGGTTATGGATCTGACATGCGACATCTAATTCATTGATTGTCCTCCAGCTTTCGGGGATTTAACAACAATTTTTCAATTATAAAAGGGGAAGTAAGGTAAAGTGATCCAACTACAGGCCTCAGGAGACCCTTGGGGTAGAAGGAGGTTAAGGCTCCCACTTTTCTGCACAATCGGCACTTGATGTCAGCAGGGTTGTAAGCCCTGCATGATGGCCACCTTTACCCCCAGAACAAATGTCTGGTACTCATTTCCGTTAGAGGCTGAGTTGACCCCAGAGACATAGTGCCACCAGATGGTTTGGGTCAGTTTAAAAATCCTGACCCCACCAGGGCATGAACCCTCGACCTTGTGGCTTGTAGCACAGTGCCTTAACCACAATGCTATGGCGTGCCCCCAATCAGTGTTAAAAACAGACTTATCTCCCAAGTTCACTAGAAAAATTTTAAAAGATATAACCAAAGCAACAGACAACAAAAAATTTTGGAAAAGAAATTGCTTAAAATCAACCAAATATGAGGTAAGATGATAGCAGACCAAACTTATTTATTAAGTAGAACCTCATAATGTTACTTCCTATTGTATTTTCATAATAAATTAGACTGCTTTAGTCTTAAGGTCCACTGCTGTGGTCTCGAGGTAGCGTGCTGCCTTGTCACATAGCGGACCTGGGTTCGATTCCCGGCCGGCGTAGGCTCCTGCGTGAGGTTTTTTTTTTATTTTTCCTCACCTGTAAGACAAATGTCAGCAAGCTTAGGGCCCAACGCTCCCCGAAAATCATCTGGCCATCATCATCATCATCATGCTTCACCGGTGTGGAAAGCAACAGGAAGCTACCATACCTATAATTCCCTAGTAAAGATGCAAAGCATAGCATGAAAATGCTATGATTGCAGTGTAAGACCTGCCTTCGGGCAAAATTACTATGGATGAATTAGTCTTGAGGAAGATTACAATTACAGATTGATTTTAAGGTAAAAATAACGGATTACAAGATGACATCCTCCAGCTTTCAAGAATTCAACAAAAATTTTTCAAAATTTAAATGGGAAAATGTAGTTCTTTAAATTAAAAGAAAATAAAGATAAAATAGCATCATATATAAAATTCATTAATCAACATTTAAAGTTAGATTTATGTCTCAAGTTCATTTGAAAAACTATAAAAAATAACCAAAGCAACAAACAACATAAAGATTTGGAAAAGAAATTACTTGAAATCTATTTAGGTAAAATTTTATCACTCGCCTCATATTATTCTTCTTATTTTAATATAAACTAGTTTTGGAACGTTGTTTCTATTCCATCTTCAGTATCTTCACGACCATTGTTCTGTCGTCTTGAAGAGCCGTATTTTGCTCCTTCCATTGGCAGACTGAAAAACCTCAAAACCAGGTCATTCTCCCCAGGAATTTCATGAATGACCTGGTTTTGAGGTTTTTCAGTCTGACAATGGAAGGAGCAAAAGATTGCTCTTCAAGATGACAGAACAATGGTCGTGAAGATGCTGACGATGGAACAGAAACAAAATTCTGAAACTAGTTTATATTAAAATAAGAAGAATAATATGAGGTGATTGATAAAATTTTACCTAAATGAATATATCTAAGTGTGAATTCCTAAAATAAGTACTTAAAAACTAATTGATTACTCATGCAGTTGGTTGTTGGCCCCAATTCACTGCCTGAAGTGCCAAAGAATCTGAAGAACAGCAGTGCCAAGAATCACATGGTGTCGTCGATGGACAATATAATGACCCAGATGGGACACACAACGTATCCAATTGGTATGGTAGACAGAACAGATTATGCAAGTAAGAAATTCCTTTTTCATTAATTTACTATTTTAAATGTACATATTTTCCATGTCTGATGGTTTTGGAAACGCATGGAGTGAGAGGTGGATGGAATCACATAGTTCAGTTAGCACAGCACTTTCATGCACAATAATAATAACTAGAGACAGGATTATATGCATTTGCATGTTCCATAGCATTTGCATATTTAGACATTTTTCTCCTGTTATTGCATATTTTAACTAAAAACTGCAATAATGTAAATTTTCGTGCTATATTTACAATATTTTTAAAATCTGTGTTGTTTTACAATGAACATTTCAAGGCCATCAAAAATTGTTGTTGTTATTTTCAAATGCTGGGCCTTGGCAACGAAGCCATTAGCGTTCTTGCTCTCCAAAATTTCTCTGTGTTGGATCCAACAGGTAATACTTACCTCCTGGCAAGGTCCGATTGACCCATTAACCAATGGCATGTTTGGCCCTCCAGTCATACTGGGGGTTTATGTAAGTGGGTGATGTAACCATCATTGCAAATAAAAAATTGGTGCTCACTTAAAAAAAGGTTACATTTATGCTGAACCAAACAGTTATATAAAATAGGAATCTACGCGAATCCAAATTGTCCTCTATGCAACAAAGATGAAGAAATGAACAAAGGCCATCAAAAGTGTAGTAAACAATTTCAATAGTGCAGACACTTTGGCAGTTTGTCAGTGAAAGGAAGTTTTTAACGATTCCAGTATTAAAAAAAAAACATTGCTGTGATTAGCATTCATTTTTTCCATATACCTACAACTATTAAAAAGCTTCAACCTCAAGGTTTAGCATTGATTGATTCTTTACAGTTAATGGATAAAATTCGTCAACTGAACTCATTATTGCTGGAGGTATTCCCAAGCAAACTTAAGGAAAAGTTTGAAAACATTTTGAATAATAACCCAGGCTTTGAACCTTTGTGTCAAATTAATTGTTTTAATGGGACAGCAGAGATTTTGCCAGAAATAATAAGTGCCAAAATAACACCCAAATTCAAATACTGCCCAGTTGCTTCAGTTGATGTAGAATGGTCCTTTTCTGTTTATAAAAATATTTTGAGCGATCGAAGACACAACCTTACTACCAAATATTTGGAACAGTACCTGATTTTTTTTGTTTACAATAGTAGCAAAATATAGAATATTTTAATTTATGAACAGTACTTTTGCATGATACTGACTGATAATTTACCATTTATTAGTGATAAATGATAATATTAATAAATAGGTAATATAAGTACTAATTATTATGTTAATTTAGAAATAAAATATCCATAAAGTAATAATTATGTTTTTTTTATTATTTGGTATTGCATATATTGACTTTCTCATGCATATTTTAAGCATTTTTCATGCAGTTACATGCATATTTTGAGCTTGTTATGTTGCATGTAATCCAGTCTCTAATAATAACTCATAGGGTGGTGCTTTTCGACAGGAAGTAGGCTAAGTTCCAGACATAGATTCACCCTTCTCTTCATCATCATCCCTCACACGAGTACACATCACCTACTTAACATGGTCTGCAAAGTTGTGCATAAATTGAAAATAGACCACATTAAAATCATCTATTAATCTAGTGTGGAACCACAGAGGGATGGCATTGGATTACACACACTGAAATGAAAAAAATCACTCTCTTGACAATTGAATTTTTAGGAATTAACACTATGAGGTATTAGTTATTTAAGTAAAATGTTATCACCTCACTTCATATTCTTCTTCATCTTCTTCTTCTTCTTCTTCTTAGACCAGTTTCGGGACTTTATTCGGTTCCATCCTTGGTATTTTCATGACCATTGTTATGTTGTCTTGAAGAGCCACCTCCTGTTCCCTCTGTTGGTAGACTGAAGAACCTTGAATCAAATAATTTTCCACGCAATTTCAAAGTTCAATCTACATTTAAAAAAAATGGAAAGGAGAAATTAATGAACTATGAAATTCCCGGGAAAATTATTTGATTTTGAGGTTCTTCATTCTACCAAGAAAGGGAACAGGGGACAGCTCTTCAAGACGACATAACAACTGTCATGAAAGTACCGAGGATGGAACCGAATAAGTTCCCAAATCTGGTCTAAGAAGAAGAAGAAGATGAAGAAGAAGAATATGAGGTGAAGTGATAAAATTTTATGTAAATAACCACTCTTTATCTCTCTCTCTCTCTCTCTCTCTCTTTGAAGTAAATTTCCTACTCATGTCCAGTTTAATTGCCAGGTTGAGGGATGAGATGAGCTTAAGCCCTTATTATATATGACTGACCAGACCTGTCACATCTTCATAAGGGCAGATGAAATGAAATGAAACCCATGAGTATGGAGAAATAGTGGAATGAACTTCCTGGGAGAGGGAGATGGGAGAAACCTGTAGTAAAACGTGCTCTAGCTCTGATTTGTCCACCACAATCTTTACATGTGGATGCAAACTTGGTACCCAGAGGTGGAGGGTGAGTGCCTAACTACTTGAACCATGGAGCCACCTATCTCCTCTCTTTAAATAAGTAAATTAAAGGTTTTGGACTTACCTGTTTGTTTTACTTAAAAATGGATGGTTTGATTTGTCTTCTGCTGCTAATGGTGTGTCACTCTACTGTTGTCTGATCATTGCATGTTGTTACTTGTTAATGGTTGTTTAATTGATGAAGTTACATTTCCAATCACTTGATGCAGGTAATTAGTTGAACATTAGCACAAAAGAATGAATCTGTTGAGTAACACTAAGAAATTGGGTCTGGAAGTAAATATCAATCAAATTAATATATGGTCACACATAGAAATACATTATATAATGGTAATGGACAGCTAATGACGAATGAAGGAAATTTTGAGGAAGTGACTGAATTCAAATACATAGGAACAATCAAGTTATAATCAATAATCAAAAATAGGAATGAGATGCACAAGGAAATTAAACATAGCCTCAATTCTGGAAATGTGTGCTATTATGCATTACAGAGACTCGTGATGTCCCAACTCCTTTCAAAAAACGTTAAACTGAAAATATATAAAACTATTATTCTACCAGTTATATTATACAGATGCGAAAACATGGACTCTTACTTTAAGGGAGGAAAGGAGATTATGGGTATTAGAGAATAAAGTTCTTTGGAACATTTTTGGACCAAAGAGAGATTAACAGGCAGGTGAATGGAGAAGACTACATAACAGTGAACTACATGGTCTTTATAAGAAAGCCAGATATAATAAAAAACAGTTAAGTCTCATAGACTACGATAGGGAGGACATGTGGCACGGGTGGGGAATGAAAGACATGCATGGAAGCTTCTTGTAGGAAAATCAGAGGGAAAATGCCCAGTTGGTAGACCAAGAAAGAGGTGGGAGAATAACATTAACTATGATTTGAGGGAAGTAGATTATACAGGAAATGATTGGAAAACATTAGCTCAGGATAGGGATTATAGAGAGCTTATGTCCGTGTGGCCATGAACCTATGGGTTCGATAGTGCCAGTGAGTTAGTTAGTTAGTTAGTTAGTTAGTTAGTTAGTTAGCACAAATGAATCAGATACACACATGCCTCATATTTGCTCCCTCAACTGAAACATGTTTCAAAGAACATTTCCCCTATTTTCAGCCGATTCTTGGTTTTTGATTGAAAATGAAGAAAATTTCCTTTGAAATATATTCCAGCTGAGGGACTAATATAAGAGGTGATGTGTAGATAACAGATACAATTTCTTTAATAAAATACATCATAGTGTTGCTTGCTATAAATTTTGTGGCAGTTTGCTAGTTTCTTTCTAGGTTTGGTTGTATTTACCTGCTGTGTTTCTCTGATGTTTTCCAATCTTTGCATTGAGAGAATTTTAATGCTTCTGCATGAAATATATCTTGAGTTATCATTCTATTAGCAACTCAGCTGCACCTGTCACATATGGCTCTAAAAGAAATTGAACAGATGGTATTTACCTGGTATTAGAAGAATTGCACATTTTATTTTATTTTTTACTTCATCATGTTTAGAATATCAAAATTTGTGATATACAAATTTTGGCCACTTGAGAACAATAAATTTCTGAGTTATGTATATATATAAAGAAAAATTTATTTACAGTAAGAATTTTCTTTGTTAAGACAGGGGTTTGAACTTTAATAGTGGCAACACTGCTGTAGAGATGCTATGTGATGGTACCTAATGATTTCACTGATAACACATATCATTTACATACCTACCTTACCTCAGAACATATAAACTCTCCCTTCCCACATCATGTGCATGCAAACTGGCGAGAGAAACAGAACCTCATGTTAGCTGGCAGTCTAATGTAGTGTTGTCACTATGTTTTCGAAACAGAAACAACAGAGTTGGAAAAAGATTAAGGCTCGATTCTATGATCGCATTAGACCGTAAAAGTCGTTCTCTGCCTGTACTCTGCTGAGAAAGTTGCATCCAAATACATTTTTGCGTACTCAAAAATCTCTTCATGCGATAATAATTATTGAAATTCCTACGCTACCTGGCGAGGTGACTTAGCAGAGAAACGAATCGTGAGAATCCCGATGGGAACCGATGTTAACCGATGTACTTTGAAACCTTGCTGCTTTATCCAAGATGTCAGATCTTGAAGACTTTGATCTTCTTTTCGGTTTATGCAGAGAAGAGGAATTTGATAGAATCTACCAGAGAATTCAACTGGAAGAACAGGAGAATCGGCGTAATATTGCACGATGCAGACGTCATTGTATAAGGTATTATTTGCAGGATGCAAGCATAAATGCGTTCCTCTAGCAGACGAAAATAACGGAAGTTGTTTTATTGCTGAGAATTCTGGGTAATTTCTTGCCAATATTACGAAAACGATGACTTTCATGCATGTCCAGTTAGTGGGTAGCTAATTCGATCTTTGCACTTGCTCACGGTAAGTCAGCTCACTAGTGATTGGAAGTAATTTGAGTAGAGACTAATGTTAAAATTCATCGGAGAACATATTGTTTAAACAACTCACCTCATAGGATTCATGCTTCCATGATATCGCGATTTCAAACATAGTCATGTTCATCTTCAGCCATAACTCCGACTGACGAAATTCTTTGGCCGTCAACTATTCTATTGTTGCCCATCTTCAGTGCTGCCATCTATGGTTGAATTTATGAACTTCGAAATCAATTTAATTTCGTTAGGGATATCAAAATTCATTGATCTATTTTTGTTTTTCTGAATGTATATTTTTTCCCAAACTGTCAATTCCAAAGGTTTCCCTACTTGTTTTAAAAGTTTAGCTTCTCTTCCAATTTTATGATGTTCTAATAAATTATGTGCAGCAATTGCAGATTTTTCAATTTCACAATTTTTAATATTTCTGAAATGTTCTTTTGTCCGAATTTCCAAATTCCTTTTTGTTTTTCCTATATAAACTTTATTGCAATCTTCACAATTTATTTGATAAATTCCAGATTTCTTACTGTCTGGAACATTGACTTTTTTATTGGTACTTAGAAGATTACCCAGACTAAATTTATTTATTGGTGCCAAAGAAATGTTGTATTTGTCAAAAATTTTTTGAAATTTTGGAGTTGTTTAAACAATATGTTCTCCGATGAATTTTAATGATTATACCTCATAATGTTTACTTCCCAACATTAATTTAATATAGAGACTAATGTATTTGCATGCGGCCCTAAATGTGTCAGAGGTCATACAGCATGGCAGTGATATCAAGGTCTAACCACCATGCCACTGTTCTCTAAGACAATGAGATTCTCCAGAAGCCTCTTGAGGACCTTGATGACACTGCCATACTGTATGACCTCAGCCTCATTCAATCTTTATCCAACTCTGTTGTTCCTGTTTTGAAAACATTGTGACCAACATCTGCATTAGACTGCCAGGTAACACAAAGCTCTGTTAATCTCGCCAGTTTGCATGCATAAGATGTGGGAAGGGACAGTCCATATGTTCTGAGGTAAAGTACCGTAGGTATGTAACTGACATTTGCTAGCAGCAACATCGTTAGGTTCTAATATTGTTTAGTTGTTTCTTGACTCACCTCATACTTCTTAACTCCCAAACAGACTCGAGTTTCTTCACTTCATTTGTGACATTCTCAATGCTGTATTACGTTCACAACTGATGTCCAATGGCCTCTTCTCCTGCAGACTGACCTCTGTGCCATCGGATGGCATGTAGGTCAGTCTGCAGGAGAAGAGGCCGTTGGACATCAGTTGTGAACATAATACAGCATTGAGAATGTCACAAATGAAGTGAAGAAACTCGAGTCTGCATGGGAGTTAAGAAGTATGGGGTGAGTCAAGAAACAACTAAACAATATTAAAATAAACCTCATAGTGTTATTTCCTACCCACATAGCTTAATCATTAGGTTCTGTTACATGGCATCTTTACAGCAGTGTTGCCACTATTCAAATTCCAACCCTCATATAAAGTGATCAAAATTGTTACTTGTTTATTATGTCTACAAGAAATATGCAGTTCAGTGTAAAACATAACTTCAGTATACACCTTCCATGTATTTAACAATGGCTGATTATTTTCACAGCTATTAGAATATCCTTTCAAATTCCTGATGCAGTTCTATTCTCAGATACGTAATTTGTTTTTTTTTTTATAATCACACACTTTTTTTAGTTATTTCAATTTTTTTTTTAATAATAACAGTAAGTAGAAATTTGTTTCCCTCCTTTTGAAACTTGGCTACAAGAATTTTTTTAATATTTAATGAATTTACATTTCATTTTTCCAACAGATGCAAATGCATAACAACAAACTGGTATTTCCACCACAATGAAGTAGCTTCAGCACACCCTATTCCATGCTAAAACCTTCAATTCTCCCCAGGTCTTTCCTTGCTTTCTGGCTTCCTTTTCCACATTCCTTCTCCAGGACAGTTATGATCTTCATATTTACCTCTAGTCTTTCAAAATAAATCTTGTCTTTCAATAACATCCTGATTTTTCCTGCAAATACATCTCCATTTCCTGTTTTTTTATTTGAATATTAACAGGTTCTTCATTTATTTGTTTCCATAAATTTTCATTGGAAATAACATTTGGTCAAAAAATGTGAAGAATCTTCCACAGACATCTGCAGACTCCTTGTTTCACATACATACTGATATTCTTTCCTGACACATTCCTTACATATTTAATCTCCAATATTATTCTACCCTCATATTTATCCAATAATAAAACCCATGTTTCTGATCCAGATTGCAGAGTCCATACTTCCAAATGTGATATTATTTCTGATTTTTTGATTTTTAAAAATGTTCATCAGCATCTGTTCATAAATACTTTACCATGAAGTATCACCGTTACAGGTTTTTATGGAGATGATGATTATGTGTGCACGCCGAGGTCCATGGTCATTGTGTCTGTCCTCACACTTCTACTCTTCAACATTAGCATGTTCATTGGTTTTGCAATCTTCTATCGCACAAGAAAGAAGTTATGGAAAAAATTGGATTCTTCTGGACACAATTTAACACCTGTTCCTATACCAGAAGTGTTATTCCGTAGTGTTTATGGTCAGTTACCACCAAACCCATCGTTTGCAAATCTCGGTCATCAACTGTCAACCTGAATGAATACCTTCAGTGGCTCAAGAACTTCGTGACATCAATTTTTTATATATATATATTTATAGTGTGCAGAGAGTCTTATTCACATTCAGTAGATGGTTTACATTCATCATTGATTGGAAGCAAGAGGTTAATAGCGAGTAGAAGAAATGAGATAAATTTCATAAGAAGAAGCAATTTATCAGAAATTCATGGCTCCTTTTTATGGTGTATGTGAGGGAGTAATAAACTAACTTAACTTTCTTTAAACAATTTGTGACATTATAAAGTACAGCAATTTGAATGCAGTAAAATTATATTATACATACATACATACATTTACTAAAAATTAATAAAAGAATAATGTGTGCACAAAAATAGTTTAATTGAGACATAAGACAGCTTTAATGTAGCTTTACAACATTTATTCATAGTTAAATATGGGAAATAACATTGTGAAGTTCTTAATTCGTAAATTAATGATTCATTTTTACATCTTACCTCATATTTCATGTTTCTTTAAACGTGGGAACTACCATAGTTTTCAAGAGAAAAATCTCTCTCATTTTCAACCGACATTATGACTACCGGCTTTTCGTTGTAATCTCCATCAATAATGTTGCCATCTGGTATTGATTTGATGAACTTCGAGATGAGGTCACGTTCTTCAGGAATCTCGAAATTCATGGATCTAAGACAATTTGGGAGAAGATATATATTCAGAAGAACAAATTTAGATCCATGAATTTCAAGATTCCTGATGAATGTGACCTCATCTCGAAGTTCATCAAATCAACACCAGATGGCAACGTTATTGATGGAGATTCCAACGAAAAGCTGGTAGTCATAATGTCGGTTGAAAATTAGAGAGAAGTTTCTCTTGAAAACTACAGTAGTTCCTGTGTTTAAAGAAACATGAAATATGAGGTAAGATGTAAAAATGACTCATTAATTTACAAGATTTCCTCATCTTGTTTTCGTTTACATGGATTCAAGTTATTTTTCTCATTTTGAAAAAAAATTGTTCTATCAAAAGATAAAAGAATAAGTTAATGTAAACTAATAGATTAAAAATAAGAATTGGAAACCTTAATCTCACCTGACATGTTTCAAAAGCCTTTGCTTTCATCATCGGTTGAACTCTGACTGTTTGTTACCACCAGCTTTCTTCTCAATTCAAACAGTCAGAGTGTATTGAACTTTTATAGGAATAAATCACTATGAGGTTTAATTTAAGATAAATTCAAATGTTTCATACCTTTCCTCATAACTAATCTTCTAAGTAGATCGCAATTTCGGGTTCAAAACAAACCCACCCTCAGTACCATTTTGCCGACATAACCTCAATCAGCAAAATGGTACTGAAGATGGGTTTGTCATGAACCTGAAATCACAATCTACTTAGAAGATTAATTATGAGTAGAGATATGAAACATTTGAATTTTATCTTAAGTCAGAGTGTAACTGATGATGAAAACAAAGGCTTTTGAAACATGTCAGGTGAGAAAGGCATATTTTATGAGGTGTGGTGTGAAATTTTCAATTCATGTTTATATTCTACATAATTTAGTTAATAGCGTCACTTCCTGTTAATTTTTATAAAAAATAATATAAACTATCCTGACAATATCTGCTATACATATAAAATATACCCTGAAGTAATAATCTTGAATATCCTTCTTTTTGGAACATTGAGTTAAAAAATCCACAGTTACTTTTATTCATAATCAAAATTCATAGCACTTAGGATTTTAATTGTCACACAAAGGAAAATTAGCTAGATTTTTTTATAAATAAGTATCACATGTTTGTAGTTTGTTTGATAAATATAGCTTCTTGTCCAGAGTTAGAATTTATAGAATAACTTACTCTAAAAATTTTCAAGATCCTGCTTTTTGTAAATAACAGTAATCAGCAAAATTTTTGTAATTCTATCACATTTAGGGAATATGGAAAATTATTTTGTTTTAAATTACAAATATTTTAATCTTCTAACCAAAAGTAATTGTATTAATCTGTGTGTTTTGTCTGTCTCATGGCAAATGCCATAGTTGGAGTCAGACAACATTAAATCTATGTCATTCCATTTTATTTTACCTATTGTTTTCTGAAATAAAAAAATCACTTAGTTTTCTGCGATAAATGTGCACCTATATCTTGAAATACAAAATTTGTTAACTTCTCTGATAAAATGATCAGGCTCAAAAGACAGATTACAGAAATCAACTTAAAAACTTCAATTTAATAATAGATTAATATGGTTTAAAAATCACAAAACGAAAGCAATGACTTCCAAAGGAAGTTAAAACAGAAACACACAATATTAAATATATATAAAACACTATTGCAATACCCATACTTTTATGGATGTGAAACATATTTCATTGCATCAGAATAAAACAGTAAATTATACAGAAATATTATCATAACTTAAAGTTGAAACCATTTTTTTAATAAAAATATAGAAACATATTGAGACTATACACTGGAAGAATGATTAGAGAAAAGACAACACAATCTGATATTAAAATACCATATAATTGAGAAACAAAGCCAAGAACAATAGAATTATGAATGGAGTATTAAGACCAGAAAAGGTCATTAAGACTATATCCCTGATTGATAGAGGGTGAGATCTAAGTATGTGAATGACAGCTTATACATATTTTGCTGCTGAACAATAAAGTTTTGTTATCTGAACCAAGGGACTTATGACTGAATGTTGACATCATCCCTGTATCATATCTTGTAGTGAGACTTACTTTTGGATATTGAAAGCAAGAGACACCCCATGAGATTTATAAATGTCAATCACATACTTAAATCTCACACACTGTACAGGATGAATCAGAATAAGTATTACAGACTTCTAGGGGTTGTAGAGGGGACTTAGTAGATAAAGTTTTGATAAGGAACCCATGTCTGGAAATTTACCATTTTGATATAAAATAAATTTGAATATCGAGACACAATGGGCTTATATTGTGTGTCTTGTGGTTCAGAATAAGTATTACAGACTTCTAGGAGTTGTACTACAATTGTGGTTTCACATGGCAACCCTGTTGTTTGTTGCACAAAGTGTACCTGCGATGCATGTTTTCATACACACGCCCCACAAGACCTAGTATGTTCTCAATAAAATTTCTGCTGCTGCCAGAATTTGTGCAAGATCTTCTTCCAACTCGACAGGTGTAGTACCACCCCTAGAAATCTGTAACACTTATTCTGAAACACAAGGTACATAATATCAGCTCATTGTGTTTCGATCTTCAAACTTATTTTACAATGAAATTGTACATTTCTGGACATGGATTCCTTATCAAAATTGTATCTACTAAGTCCCCTCTACAACCCCCTGAAGTCTGTAAATACTTATTCTGAATCTCTCTGTAGATGAAGAAAAATTACTCAAATTTCATAACAAATGTTATTTTTATGTCAATTCAAATGATGTTTAAAAATATTTTTAAAATTTTAAATCTACAGCAGGAAAGATACAAAACTATGTATTTCAGGATATGGGAGCTCATTTATCTAAGAAAGTTAACTTTTTTCTTTTTAATTTTGGTTCAAATCCTGCATATATAAAACATAACAAAAGAAAACATGTGGTTTTTACTACACTGGAATGCCATATATGTGATAATTAGATCAAACATATAGTATATTGAGAGTTGAGTTGATTTGTGTCCTCCCTCGCATACTTCTCTGCTCTGGTCAGTGGTGCATGCTGTGTTGCTCCAGAGTTCCTTCCTCTTCATCTTCACACATGAATCACATGTTGTATATTATTTATTTTTAATTATAATGTTTTCTTTAAAATACAGAAAGTATCAAGATTTATTATTAAATATTAAAAAGTGTAAAAAAGAAAACAAATATTTATTATATATATTTTTTCCCTGTGTGTCATTATCGTAGCTTCCACAAGGCTACACTGCATAGCATCAAATTAAAGTAATGTTTAAAGTTTAGTGTGGAAACCATTACGTTCTTCTTATTAAATGACTTCTGTTAACTGGACCCATGACTTCAATAGTTTTAATAATAATAATATTATTAAGAGTAATAGTGACAATATTATTAATAATGGTAATAATAATAATAATAATAATAATATTTGTAGCAAATAACACTATGAGGTTTTTTATTTATTGTGAGTTATTTTGACTCATCTAACATTTTTTTATATTCAATTCAATTCAATTCAATTTATTCATCCAACTGATCATATACATGATATGGGACAAGCCAAATTTTTACAATAAAGTACAAGTACAAATAAAACTTAAATCAAAGCATTACATATATACAAAATGAACATTCAACAAAATAAACATTTAAATTAAGATAAAATAATTTTAACACTCTTTAAATTAATTCTATAAGTCATAGTATATTTATTGTTCGTAGTAACCAATAATAATAATAATATTCTGCAGACTATAGTTTCATCGGTTCCATGCAACATTGTTGATGCATTCTATCTGTTGTTTTTTGCGGTTGTCATCCTATAGGTTGACAGGATGACAACCTCAAAAAACAACAGTTAGAATGCATCGACAATATCACCTAGAAGCAACGAAACTATAGTCTGCAGAATATAAAAAAAAATGAGGTGAGTCAAAATAACTAACTCAATAATAATAATAATAATAATAATAATAATAATAATAATAATAATAATAATAATAATAGTTTCAATACTGATAAAATTAATACTAAAATTCCGTTGAGGTAAATAGTCACAAAGTAAAATATTAAAATAGATATCTGGCAGGTGCCATCGTCCCTAACTAGGTTAATTTTTTTTAAAACTTTTAAGAACTGTAGGCTCTTTGGAAATAGGCTTCCATCATCAGCAGAATAGTATGCACTACTAATTGTTGTTGTCAAAAGCATCACAAAATGATAGCAAGAGTTAGTAATGCATATCCTTCTGCCGGTTTTTAAAAGGTCTACAGTTGTTAAAAGTTTTTTAAAAATTTAACCTCGTTGAGGACGATGGCACCTGCCAGGTATATACAGGTTGATTCATAATTTCTATTACAAACTTCTGGAGGTTGTAGAGGGGACTTAGTAAATAAAGTTTTAATAAGGAACCCAAGTCCAGAAATGTACTATTTTCATGTAAAATAAGTTTGAAGATCGAAAGACATTGGGTTGATATCATGTGTCTTGTGTTTCAGAATAAGTATTACAGACTTCTAGGAGTTGTACTACACCTATTGAGTCGGAGGAAGATCTTGCATGAATTCCGGCGGCAGAAATTATTGAGCACACTCTAGGTCTTGAGGGGCGTGTGTATGAAAACATGCATCACTGGTACACTTTGTGCAACGAACACAAGGTTCGCCACATGGAACCACACTTGTAGTACAACCCCTAGAAGTCTCTAATACTTATTCTGAAGCACAAGGCACATGATATCAGCCCATTGTGTTTCAATTTTCATACTTATTTTACATCAAAATGGTACATTTTCAGACATGGGTTTTTTATCAAAACTTTTCTACTAAGTCCCCTCTACAACACCTAGAAGTGTGTAATAGGAATTATGAATCACTCTGTATTTTAATATTTACTTTATAATAGTAGTAATTATAATATTCATAGCAATAGTAGTTGTAATAATAATAATCCATCCATAGTAATTCTGCCCAAAGGCAGGTCCTTCACTGCAGTCATAGCATTTTCATGCTATGCTTGCAGCTTTACTAGGAAATTGTAGGTGTGGTAGCTTCCCGTTGCTTTCCACACCGGTGAAGGATGATGATGATGATGATGGTCATATGATTTCGGGGACCGTTTGGGCCTTAAAGTTTTTCTGACATTTGTCTTACAGGTGAGGAAAAACCCCGATAAAAACCTCACCCAGAAATACTGCCCCGACCGGGGATCGAACCCGGGCCCACTGCATGACAAGGCAGCACACTACCTCGACACCACAGCAGTAATAATAATAATAATAATAATAATAATAATAAATAATAATAATAATAGTCATGATATTCATAGAAATAGTAGTAATTATAATAATAATAATAATAATAATAATAATAATAATAACTAATAAAAATTTTTATTTAAACTTGCACAGTTAAGATCATAAGGTCTTATCTTCCACTTAACCACATTAAATTAAATATACAAAAAAAAGCAAGTTTACACTACAATTAACCCTCAAACTATATTAAATACTACTAACATAAATATGCATTTAAAAATAAATATAATGGTTTTCAGCATTTGAGAATAATTTGACAAGCTTTCTCGTATCATGTCCCATTCTCAGAGGATTGCTTATAACACTGTTAAGGGCAGAGAAACACAAGATCTACTGATTTATTTTGTGTTAACATTCCTCTGAACTTTAAGTAACAAATGACAAAGTCTGAGAGACTGGGTCCAATTCAAATTTCTAATTATGTAAAAGCAGAAGGTGATTATTGTTACGTAACACATAATTAAAAATACAAGGTCATGAGAATGTATATCATAATAATTGTTATCAGGAAATAATGTTTTATAGAAATAGGCTTGTCTATATATTTTAATTAATATTAAAATTGAAATGGATCACACGATTACAAATTCATGTGTGTTTTACTTGCGCTGTAAATATTACATATGGTGGTGGGAGACCTTATCTGGGAAAACTAAGTTAATTAACTTCTTCCTCATTCTACATTCCCAGTCCTATTGAGGAACTTGGTAGAAGCAAGGAAGGGATTCTTGAGTAACTTTGAGTTAAGAATTGGGTGAATTTGCTTTAATAGAAATAAAATTTGTGTATTTTTCCATCATTTTGAGTTCTAGTATTCTTATTAAAGATGTCAAGTGAGAATATGTTTTTATTATTTTTTAAGCATGGAAGAAATTTTTTTAAATAAAAGTTCCATCTAATATGAAAATACTTTGGTTAACCATTAACACATATTTCAACATTTCCATGCATCAAATACATGAACTCTGTTAGCCACTTTCTTTGTCTTCCTTTTTTCTGGAAATCCTTCCTCTCTATCAGAGATTTTTAATGCAACCAAAACTATCAGCTTACAAATAAGTGAAAATGAAATATGTGTAATTGTTTGCAGTTAATTTACTAGCAGGAGCATACATTATAGAAACATCACATACAATTACTTTTTTAGGAATTCACACTATAAGGTATATTATTCTATTTTTACACACTTTATACTAGCTTGACCTGTATCTGTCTATGTAATGGAATTTTTCAACATGATTTTCACCCACTTAAAAACATTGGATCAACTTAAAACTTTGTATACTTGTAAAGGACCAATGACAGTACAATAATTTCATAATTTTTTTCTAAGATCCTGGCCAGGATCATCAGGACATCAAAATATAAAGACCAGTATAATAGGTTGCGAACTTATCAACATTTAGTCCATCGTTGTAAGAAATTAATATTATATCCTCTGGTAGCTCAGTTGGTAGAGTGGTGGACTGTAGTGGTATATAATTTCAGTAATCCATAGGTCGCTGGTTCAAATCCAGCCCGGAGGATTTTTTTTAGAAGAGTATTAAGCAATTAAATTTTCATGGGATTCCGGCTTATGACAATGAATTAAACTAAAAATTTTTAAAAAATGAATAATAGTTTAAAAAACTAAAACAACACACTTTATTAGAAAACCAAACTAAAAAATGAAAAATAATTTTAATTTCCAACACGCTTGGGATACAAAAAAATCATCTCCAACACATCTAGAATAAAACTAGAGTTATCTAAAAAAATAATTGTACCATCAAAAGCATGGGGTGCTTTTTATGATTTTTACGTTTTCTTCTTAGAGACTTTACTTTTACCAATATCTGTTTATTATCAAATATATTAATTGATGTAGAGCACCCCACACTTTTGATGGTAAAATTATTTTTTTGTACATAACTCTAGTTTTATTCTAGATGTGTTGGAGATGATTTTTTTGTTGACCACTTTAATTTTATCCCAAGTGTGTTGGAAATTAAAATTATTTTTCTTTTTTTTTTTTCAGTTTTCTAATAAAGCATGTTGTTTTAGTTTTTTAAACTATTATTTATTATACTAGTTTTGGAACTGAAGTGTAAAGTTTCGAAACTAGTATAAAAAAAGAAGAAAAATATCAGGTGAGTGATAAAAGTTTTCCTAAATCACATACAATATAAAATATATTAAATTTATCACAAATTAAAAAAAATTAATCATGTATCAAATAAAGAGGGTTAGCCATCAATGTTTGTATTAACGTCATTGTAAAATCAATCATAGACATTTCACTTATTAAATACAGAAGATAGTTATAAAGTTTTAAAGATAAAAAGTAAAGTGATCCTTCAACAGGCCTTAGAAGCTTAAGATCAGGCACGGTGTATCCTATATATTCAATGGTTAGTTGAACACCCTATAAAAATTAATTTAATTAAAAATTCTATTCTATAGTAATTCTGCCCAAGGGCAGGTCTTGCACTGCAATCACAGCATTTTCATGCTATGCTTTGCAGGTTTACTAAGGAATTATAGGTGTGGTAGCTTCCCGTTTCTTTCGACACTGGTAATGGATGATGATGGTAATGATGAGGATCATGATGATGATGGCCGGATGATTTTTGTGGACCGTTGGGCCCTAAGCTTCCTGACATTCGTCTTACAGATGAGGAAAAACCCTGGAAAAAACCTCACCCAGGAGCCTGTCCCAACCGAGAATCGAACCTGGGTCCACTGCATAACAAGGCTACCTCGAGACCACAGCAGTGGACTAATTAAAAAAAAAAGAATAATTATTTTTAATGAATTGAATTTTTCTAGGGGTTCAGTGAACCATTGAACATATAGAATGTGCCGCCACTGGTTCAGATTCTCATCTTTTTAGACAATCAGCATGACTTGTCAGCCCTGCATGATGGCTGGCTTTACCCCCAGAAGATACATCTGGCACTAATTTCCATTAGAGGCTGAGTCGACCCCTGGGCCACGACTCTGCCAGAAGGTTTAGGCTAATTTAAAAATCCTGACCCACCAGGACTCGAACCCTCAGCCTTATGGCTTGTAGCATATTGCCTTAACCAACTATGCTATAGCATATCTCCATTATAAAGTTTTAGATAAATGAATTGAAAACTGTTTTGAATATTGGTATATCTACATGCATGAATGTATAAATTTGAACAATTTTGGGTTTTGTAATTATAAATTAATGAAAATTTATTAATTATTTACATTTCTTTTAGCATGTAGAAAATAGCACACTGCATTATTACTGATTTGGATTCTGTACTCGGCAGATAGATGGTATTAATGTGGTCTTTCTCAATTTGCAGACCGCCTTACATAGGTGATATGTGCTTGTATTGTGTACAGACAGGAGTGTAGGATGAGTGAATGTTTAGGTTTAATTTAACTTTTACAGGAATTAATCACTATGAGGTTTAATTTGTGGTAAAATCAAATGTTTCTTACTTCTCCTCATATAAATCTTGTAAGTAGATCGCAATTTCGAGACCATAACGGTCTCATCTTCAGTACTTTTTTGGTGACTGATGTTATGTCAGTCGGAAGAAACTCTTCTTCTTCCCTCTGTTGGTGGAACGATGAACCTCTGGATCAGGTCAAAATTTGTGCTGAGGGAAGAAGAAGTGTTTCTTCTGATCGACGTAACATCAGTTGCCAAAAAAATTACTGAAGATGAGACCGTTATGGTCTCAAAATCGCAATCTACTTAGAAGATATATATGAGGAGAGGTAAGAAACATTTAATTTTACCATGATTGTTTAGGTGTTTGTGGTTAGTGCAAGTGTTGTGTGAGGAATGATGAAGAAAGGTAGAAAATGACACCCAGAGTCAGCACATAGCATAATGATGTTAAAAAGCACCAAGGGTACTGCCAGGCTTGAAGTCTCCATTCGATGGTCAAATCTCTATCATCAGTACCACATGTCTTCTTAACATATGTATTGCAGATGGATTTGGAATTTAAACAGGCATCTGGTACACAATATAGTGCTTAAAAATTGTACACAAACATTCTTCATAGCCCTGAGGTTGAAATTTTACACTTATTATTAATATTTTCAACGTTACTAGTTATCAAGCCCAAACCTGCTAGCCAATCAAATTAAAACAAAATAAAATACTAACAATCAATCTGCACATTAAAAATTTTGAGATTATAAATTTTAGCATAAAGAATAAAGAATAGAATAATTTTTTGTACACGTTATTGACATCCAAATGAGCAGGTGGTCGTGCTTGGGTGCTGTTTAGTTATAGAATTTAATATATTAGAAAATGTACATTTTAAAGTTTTAAGTTGTGATAAATTTTATATCAGCAAACCCATCAGAAATTCTAATGTAAGATTCAACTAGCATTTTAAAGACTTCAAGTTTAATGGGGGGGGGAAGTAAAGTTTTGAGAAGCATGTAATAAATGTGGGTCATTGATTCAACTCAATTGACAATACACTCTCAATACTTCACATAGAGTGTTACAACCACAAATTAAACATCTTAGAAGATTAAGGCTAGAATCTATGAACACATTAGACCGTAAAAGTCGTTCTCTGTCTGTACTCTGCTGAGAAAGTTGTATCCAAATACGTTTTTGCGTACTCAAAAATCTGTTCATGCGATAATAATCGTTGATATTCCTAAGCTACCTGGCGAGGTGACTTAGAGAAACAAATCATGAGAATCCCGATGGTAACCGATGTTGTTTGAAACCTTGCCGCGTACCTTGCTGCTTTATCCAAGATGTCGGACCTTGAAGACTTCGATCATGTTTTCGGTATACGCGGAGAAGAGGAATTTGATAGAGTCTACCAAAGAATTCAACTGGAAGAACAGGAGAATTGGCATAATATTGCGCGACGCAGACGTCGTCGTATACGGTATTATTTGCGGGACGCAAGCATAAATGCGTTCTTCTAGCAGACGAAAATAACGGAAGTGGTTTTATCGCTGAGAATTCTGGGTAATTTTTTGTTGCCAATATTACGAAAACGACGACTATCATGCATGACCAGTTAGTGGGTAGCAAATTCGATGTTTGTACTTGCTTACGGAAAGTCAGCTCACCAGTGATTGGAAGTAATTTGAGTAGAGACTAATGTATTTGCATGCGGCCCTATAGTGTTATTTCCTACCTACATAACTTAGGGCCGCATGCAAATACATTAGTCTCTACTCAAATTACTTGACAGTTGTCAGAGAAAGAGAAGCTTGGAGAAAAATTCTGAAGGAAGCCTTGACCCATCTAGGGTTGTGTTGCTGCCGATGGTGATGATGATGATGATGATTGTATTGCATTGTAAGCCTATGTTTTCCCTTTACAGAGATTTAGGCGCTCTCCCCCCACAGGGAAGAATTTGAACCATACTAATTTAGTTACACTTGTTTTCGTATATATGTCATTTTGAGTGGTCCGTGGTCAGCGTTCCGCCTCATACTGACATCTAGGAAACCAAGGTAGTACTAGGACGGGAAAATTCGGTAAATTTTGCTTAGAGGCCTTTTCATTCAGGCTTAAGGATTTTTTACGAGCCTGAAAATCTTCAGACTCAGTACCCACGGCTTAAAGTCCCTCCCAGAGGACTTGCTACTTGGATTTTTCTGTCCTAAAAATCCATCGACCCCTGCCGGATTTGAACCCGCGACCCTCGGGACCAGAGGCAAGGAGCATAACCACTAGTCTACCGCGGCCGATGATGATGATGAAATTTGGCATTTAGTGACTTTTAAAAGTATGTGAAGAAGTGTCTTCAGGGGTCCTCATCTAGGGGATATGTGGATGGCGACCACAAGGTGCCCAAGCTGAGCAAAACATTTCTTCCACTTACTTGTGTTTTGCGCTCTTTTAACTTTACTATCTAACCTCTCTTGGTTAACTCTTGTTTTTTCGACCCCGACGCTATTAGGGCATCCGAGGGCTAGGGAGTCTTTCCTTTCTTCCATTTCTTCTTTCCTTTATTTTCTTTTCTTCTCCAGAAAAGCCTGACCAGAGGCTATAAGATGGCAGCCCCATCACTGGTCTTGCCTTCCTTTCGCCACCAACCAATCGAAGGGACTATTACTATGCTTTCAAGTCTTATACAAGAATTTCCCGGAAGGATCAAACTCGAGTTCAAATCGGATCCCCAAAGATGTTTATAAGTATATACCAAGAGGACGAAGATCACTGGGCTGTCCTATGAAACGCTGGAGGGAAAATTTTCTATAGGATCGAAACAGGCCTTGGCCTAATACTTGGAAGGAAGAAGAAGTGTAGCACTGTCCACAATATAAATAAAGCAAAATTAGATAAAAACATCTGTTTTATTGAAAACAAAAGTTACTCTGTATAAATGATTTATAATTTATTAATAACAATACATGGATAAGTGTTTTACTGGCTGCATGCATTTTAACTAATTAAAAAAACAAACAAAAACATGAACTACACTGGAATAAAATGGCCCAACTATTTCTATATCATGTAATTAATAAATTCTGTAATTCTAACAAATAAATTAGTAGCAATGGAAGTCTGTTAGCAGACGAAAAATGAGACGCCACATCACTTTAAAATTGTTTTATTTTATTTTATTTTCTGTTATCGTTGATTGTTTGACTGGATTTAGTCTCTCAATCCATTAGTGACCTTTAGTTTGTAAAACACATCACCATTTTGAAAATAACCCCCCTCCAAAACAGACCACGTCGAGTATCTTGTGTAAGTATTTAGTCCGTCTCCCCGTGTATTGATGCATCACAAGTACATAAATCCTCTGCTCGGAGATCGGTCACTCGGTTCTTAACTTTATAGAGAAGTTATCTCTGATGGTGAGGCGGACATTTTCGCCCGAAGACCTGCCACGTCATCTTCTATCCGTACGAGAAGTTTGATTCTCTGTAACAATACATATACACAGCAGTTAATAAAAAAATGCTCCATGGAATGACAGGCTAGAAGGCTCTTGGTCTACCAGCTGGCTCCTGGCCTCACATCCACATGTGCCATTTACAGAGGTGGAGGTTCACCCATCCAGTATAAGAGAGCATGTCTAGTCCCCAGGCAGTGAGTTTTTTATCTGGAGCCCCACTTATTGTATTTACCCAAATTTATCATGATTCTGGATGCACACAGGTCCAAAATTCCATGAGAAAATTCCTTCCCCTATGGGGACTCGAACCAGCACATATCTCGAAGATCTGCACCAAGATATGTTGTCTTAGACCACTGGTTATGCTGATGGACACAGAAATTATTAGGGAATGAAATTTTAGGCACAAAAAAAGGATTTAATAATAGCTTTATTTTACCCGGCAGAGTTAAGGCCTTAAGGCCTTGTCTATCATTTAACCAGGTTAAAAAAATACAAAAATGATTCTTACATCTAAATTACAATAAACACAAATATACATGACATGTCTACAATATGATTATTATTTACAAAATATTTGATTCAATCTAGAGTTAACGATTGGAATATAAAATGTACAAGATAGAAAATTCAGATAAAAACTATTAATGACATTGAATAAATATAGTCGTCGAAAAAAATTAATTATTTAACAACATGTATTTGTATAAGTGTGACTTAAAAGTGCCAAGTGTGAGGCAACCCCTGATATCTTGGAGAAGGAAATTCCAGGAGTGGACAGAGGCTACCGTGAAAAAAGTAGAATAAGAGGAAGTGCTATGAAGAGAGATTGTTAGCAGACTGTTATCTTGTGACCTAGTGTCAATATTGTGGTAGGAAGATAACTTCTCAAATCTGGACGCCAGGTAACTAGGAGTGTAGGAATTCAGAAGCTTGAAAAGAAGTGAAAGAGAGTGCAATTTACGTCTGTCAGTAAGACGGAGCCAGGAGAGGTTACTGAAGTGTTCGGAAATATGATCATAACGGCGGATATTGAAAATGAATCGAACGCAAGCATTATGAACACGTTGCAGTCTCTGCGACAAATCATAGTTTATATTATTATATACAAACTAATACCCGGCGTGCGCTGCTACTCCTAAATAAATGTTAACGTGTTTTACCACCAGCCGTGCGCTGTTATGCTTGCCCGGGAATCTGCTTATCCCAATCTTCTTGACATCAATGAAGGACAAAAATGGTTATTGTGAGTTATCCGTAGAAGATAATCATATGCTGTCGCGAACTATTTTGTAGAGTTTTTTTGAGATATTCAATTCTATGTACATTAATTTGGTGTATTTGTTATGGTTTAGGCAGCGTAAGCCATTTAAGCGTCAAAATAGGGACTTTATTTCATGTTTTTCACTACAAAGGGTGATTTTTAAGGGTGAAGGCGTTGAGGATTACAACCCTCTTATAGCATATGTTCGTCCCCGGAATCGCCTGAACATTTTAAAAAAGCCGTATCTCAATCGGATGAACGGTATGGCAGAGCACGCATGCCCGGGAATCTACTTACCCCGATCTTCTTGGGATCAATGAAAGACAAAAATGGTTATTGGTTAGTTATCCGTAAAAGATAAACACTATGCTGTTGCGGACTTTGTTTGTAGAGGTTTTTTTGAGATATTCAATTCCTGTTGTGCATTAATTGGTTTGTATTTGTTATGGTTTAGGCAGCGTAAGCCATTTAAGCGTCAAAATAGGGACTTTATTTCACGTTATTCACTACAAAGGGTGATTTTTAGGAGTGAAGGGGTTGAATATCACAACTCTCTTATAACCTATGTTCATCCTGGGAATCTCCTGAACATTTTGCAAAAAAAAAACCTATCAAAATCGGATCAAACGGTATAGCCGCGCATAGACTACAAACAAACCAACGAACAAACATTGAGTTTGTATATAGTAGATTACGTCACAATAAGCGAAGTGTGGCAAACACAAGATTCACGATTAGGTAGTAGTAGTAGTAGTAGTAGTAGTAGTAGTACGTAGTAGTAGTAGTAGTGTAGTAGTAGTTTTTCCTGTATAATCCCACATTATTCCTTCCACTTGCGTTCTTTCTGTCTGCCAACAGTATCGGTAGCAAATTCCAATAAAAGTTAAGTGAAATAGGATGAGTGACGGTTTGGTGCTGTCCTAAACATATTGAGAAACCATTTGAAAAAAAGCAACGTTTGAATTTCGCGTGTGATGGTGAGAATAGTGTAGAGAAGGCCTCGCCATTGTGTTGAAATGGATTCGTGAGTTTCGGACAAAGATACTATCGGAAAAAATAAACCAATATAACAAGTAGTAATATATAACTTACTGAAGTGGTTTGCGAAATTCATAGATACACAGCAGAAACATGTATATAAATAACAAACTAAATAAGTTTAATTAATATAAACAGGTACACGTAAAAAGAACTTTGAAAAATAGAGGCCAGGGAAGTAGACTCTATAATGCATTAATACAAGACACTGGCAGTTTGCCTATTATTACTTATGGATCCGAAACATGGACAGTGACAACACAACAATCTTGCCAGAATACAAGCTTGCTGAAATGAGATCCCTCAAACCAATAGCAGAATATCAAAGAACAGACAAAAAAAACATAACACAAATACGAACACAACTAAAAGTTAGCGGAATTAAACACAACAATAGGGCAATACAGAACAAACTTGGACGCGAACACTTGGGCCAGGATGACTTCGAATAGAATACCAAAAGCAGCATACAACTAATTCACCACGATTAAGAAGATGTTATGTCGAAGACCAAGGAAAAGATGGAAAGATCAGCAGATTTGGAGCCTGGACATGCTAGTAAATAATCCTAAAACCGTGAAGAAGTGAAAAGTGTCAGGGTTGTTGACTCTCGAGTCTGAAAGACCCGCGCGAGAATGAATCGAGGGCGTCTAGATCTCCATGGCTGGAAGGTTTCTATTCCTGAAATTTCTAACCTCGAGATTCTTTCTTGACTGTACGCTGAAATTTTTCACGTCCTTCGCCTCAGATAAATTGTTCGGAGGGTCTGACGGAATTAGTCAATTGTGGTTAGACAGCGAGACAATGAAGAGAAATCAGATGAAGCTGTGCCAAGTGAAATAATTAGTGAGTGGGAACAATTTGCGTGACAATTACATTTTAAATGAAGAAACATCACCGATAGCAATTTGTGTAAAAAGATAGTGGTGTATTATGAAGACAAACTCATGCCTCAAATGGCAGTCAATGACCAATTACGTTTCAATGAATTTTGTTTTACAACCAATGACAGTCGTGTTTCACCCGATATTTATCAAGTTTATCATAAGTAATGCCACGGCTGATTTCCAAATTATCGATACATTCACGACTCACGAAGAATAAAATTAAGCTCTTTACTAAAAAATAATTATTTGAATATAGTTACCGGTGTTTTAAAATATTTATATAGTTAATGTAAACAGCGATGTTTGAAAACAAATTAGAAATGTGAGATTATGTATATTCACTGCAATTCGATCATATTATTTATTGCCAATAGGATCGCAATATTGTAAGAATGCACTCTAGTGGAGAAATAATGAAACACACCAAACTATAAATTGATTATAAAATCAACATTATAGGTTAATCATTTATATTTTGAATAAACAACTCAGTAAAATCTTTGAATCTATTCATTATTTGCTATATTCAATGCATTTGTTGGAGAAAAATAATGG
Organism: Diploptera punctata; assembly: GCA_030220185.1. Lineage (NCBI taxonomy): Eukaryota > Metazoa > Arthropoda > Insecta > Blattodea > Blaberidae > Diploptera > Diploptera punctata. Next base: position 312,099 of record JASPKZ010008026.1, on the reverse strand, counting down.
TCTAACCTGTTCAGAATATTAAAAAAGGAGGAGCTTTCTTTATCACAAAAGCAGAAGCTGATAAAGAGAAATCGATAAAGAGCGAGATGAAACACAACTGTCATTGGTGTAAAACAGAATTCATTGAAACGTGATTGGTCATTGACTACCATTTGCGACATGAGTTAAATAGTCATATTAAAGAAAGCTCTTGCTTTTAATATTCTGAATAGGTCGTAGCATTATTTTGCAGTGACTGACTCTCTAAGAAATACGTTGAATATAGCAATTTATATATTAAGATGTAAGAATCATGGAATGCTTGTTGCTCCCAGATTGTATATATAGTGCATGAATGTAACCAGATAACGCTTGCGAGATATAATAGAAAAAATAGCAATTGATTATACTACAATAAAAAGAAACCACTGTTTGAACTTTCTTAAACGTATTATTTCTCAGGTATTTACGTTCCAGAAAAATATAATTGACATATTTTCATCATAGGACATCAGAAATTAATTAATATGTTGGTTATAAACAGTTTGATGTGTTTCATTTTTTCTCCACTAGGGTGCATTCTAACAATATTGCGATCCTTTGGCAATAAATAATAATAAAGAAAGAAGGTTCGCCCGAATGGGTATTATTCTTTGCTATAATCGGAGATCGACTTTGTTCTTTCACGGCACTCAGTGATGTGATATTGGTTGAATCTCTGCCCGCACAATTCACACACATATTCGTCATTCGGGGTATACAATGTCTTGTTCTGGCATATTTTGTGGTGGATGCCGTGTATGGCTAGTCTTGTAATGGTGTACCTCTGCGCCTGATTCTCTTTTGTCCTATTGCGGTCGATCATTGCAGTCGTCCCACAGAAGTGGCAATAAATAATATGATCTGGTTACAGTGATGAACAAATGAAACATAATAAACGTTTCTCGTTTGTTTTTAAACATCGCCGTTTACATTAAACATCTAATTATTTTAAAATAACTATATTTAAATGATGATTTGTTAGTAAACAGCTTAATTTTATTCGTTAAATAGTCCAAACAATGCCACTCTTGATTTTCAAATTATCATAAGTAATGCCACGAGTGATTTCCAAATTTCCGATAAATTCACGACTCACGAAGTGAGGAGTGAATTTATCGATAGAATTTGGAAATCAAGAGTGGCATTTGTTAGGACTATTTAATGAATAAAATTAAGCTGTTTACTCACAAATCATTATTTAAATATAGTTATTTTTAAATATTTATATATTTAATGTAAACGGCGATATTTGAAAACAAATGAGAAACGTTATGTTTCACTTGTTTATCACTGCAACCAGATCATATTATTATTGCCAAAGGATCGCAATTTATTGCCAAAGGATCACAATATTATAAGAATTTGTACAAGAAACACAATTAGACTAAGAAACTATAATGTAATACAACTGTAAACACCTTGGATTAAGTTACAACTAGCCGCACTCTGTAAAAGAATGAACGAATTAAATATAGAAATCACGCTAGATAATAAATAGGGACAAGAGCAGACCTGGGGATATGGGCATTAAGCCCGAGGAAACCCAGGGGGATGGTGGTGGGGCTCTTAAAAAATAATATTATAAGAATGCACCCTAGTGGAGAAGAAAGGAAACACATCAAACTCTATATTAATTAATTTATGATGTCCTATGATGTAAATATGCCAATTATATTTTTCTGGAACGCTTATTACCTGGGGAAAAATACGCTTAAGTAAGTGCAAACAGTGTTTTTTTTTGTATAATCAATTGCTACAAATGTTTGTACATTATCTTCCGCAACCACGATAAGCTTACATTCGTGCACTATATATACAATCTGGTAGCCACATGCAATCACTGCAAAATAATGCTATGACCTATTCGGAATATTAAAAAGGAGGAGCTTGATTTTACAGTGATAAAATTAAACTGTGATTGGTTGTAAATAAAAATCATTGAAATGTGATTGGTCATTGTCTCTCATTTGGGGCATGAGTTAAATAGTCTACATAAATTCACTCGTCACTTCGTGACATCATGAATTTATGGATAATTTGGAAATCACTCGTGGCATTACTCATGATAATAAAGTGAGTGTGCAGATTACTTACTTACTTACTCACTGGCACTATCGAACCCGTAGGTTCATGACCGCGCGGACATAATCTCTCCATACATCCCTATCCTGAGCTAATGATTTCCAATCATTCCCTGTACAATCTACTTCCCTCAAATCATTGTTAATGTTATTCTCTCACCTCATTCTTGGTCTACCAACTGGGCGTTTTCCCTCTGGCTTTCCTACAAGAAGCTTCCATGCAAGTCTTTCATTCCCCATACGTGCAACATGTCCTGCCCATCGCAGTCTACGAGACTTAACTGTTCTTAATATATCTGGCTTCCTATAAAGACCATGTAGTTCATTGTTATGTAGTCTTCTCCATTCACCTGTTTGTTCATCTCTCTTTGGTCCAAAAACTTTCCTAAGTACTTTATTCTCAAATACTTGTAATCTCCTTTCCTCCCTTAAAGTAAGAGTCCATGTTTCGCTTCCATATAATATAACTGGTAGAATAATAGTTTTATATATTTTCAGTTTAACATTTTTTTGAAAGGAGTTGGGACATCAAGAGTCTCTGCAATGCATAATAGCACGCATTTCCAGAATTGAGCCTATGTTTAATTTCCTTGTGCATCTCATTCCTGTTTGTGATTACTGTTCCTAGGTATTTGAATTCAGCCACTTCCTCAAAATTTCCCTCATTTGTCATTAGCTGTCCATTTCCATTATATAATGAATTTCTATGTGTGGCCATATATTTAGTTTTATTGATCTTTACTTCCAATCCTAATTTCTTAGTGTTACTCAACAGTGTGTGCGTATTGCCCTTTAGTATCTCCTCGCTATCAGCCAATAGTACTACATCATCAGCATAAACTAACAGCTTATTAATACCATTCAGTTGTAAGCCTTCTTCATTCTCTAATGATTTAATGGCATGCTCTAGTACAAAATTAAATAGTAGAGGAGATAGTGCATCTCCTTGCTTCAACCCATTCTGGATTTCAAAAGTGTCTGAAAACTGTTTGCCTACACGCACCCTACTCCTTGTGCCATTTAGACACATTCGTATAAGTCTAACTAACTTTTTAGGAATTCCGAACTCCAGCAGGATACTATATAACTTCTCCCTCTTAATTGAATCATATGCTTTTTTGAATATGTGTGAATATTTGTCGTTTATATTAAAGAAAATCACCTGTGATCGACCATCTCGGAAGAGCGCGGCAATATTAAGTCTTGTAAAGTAAATAAAGTCCCGCGCCGTAGCCGAGTGGTTAAGGCAGGAAGCCTTGGCGCAGAGCTACGGGACTTGCGCTGGTTCGAGTCTCCATGGGGAAGAAATTTTCTCATGGTGTTTCGGCCAGTATGGGACCGGTGCCCACCCAGCATCGTGATGCATTTGGGTAGCTACAATAAGTAGCGGCTCCATGTTGAGGAAACCAGCTATAACGGCTGGGGGACTCGACATGCTGACCACATGTCACCCCTACACTGGCTGATTATCATCTACCTCTGTGATTGACACATGTGGATGTGAGGCTAGCAGCCGGCTGGTAGGCTAAGGGCCTTGTAGGCCTGTCGCGCCAGGAGTTTTTTAAAGTAAATAAAAATTGACATACAGAGTGTAACTAAATTCACATTACAGACTTTGAGGACATGTACTCGGGACCAAGACGGTTATATTTAGCATAGGAACTCATATCCGGATACAGTTTTCCCGCTACACGCAAAATACCACAACACACGTTGCTCTCTCCGACGCCTGCTGCTTGTGTCTGGGTCCACAAGACGAGTACCTACGTCAACACAGATACGGTACCTCCTTATCATGTTCTGGTACACACGATCGCCAATCCTTGGTCCAACAACATTCGCCGCAACCTTAACCCGTGCCAGTAGCTTTTCCTCGAATGCCACAGGGGTCTCGTAAATCAGGGATTTTATGTGATCTCAAGGTAGTAGTGTAGAGGGATCAAGTCGGGAGAACATGCAGGGTTTTTGGCGCCGAAAATGCGGAGGTGTTGAACGTTGTGGTATTTTGCGTGAGTGTAGCAAGAAAAATGTACGTTTCCGGACACGTGTTCCTATGCTGAACGTAACCGTCTTGGTCCCCACTACATGTCCTCAAAGTCTGTAGTGGGAATTTATTATCATTATTTATTATTAATATTATTTTTCTTTTGATATAAAAAGGAAATATTTGTGGAACAATCAGACGAACACTGAGAAATAAAGTAAGAAAGGATACGCAGATAAGATTTTACTCAACAATGGCACTACTAGTGGCAATGTATGGAAGTGAGGTCTGGGTCCTGAAGGAAAAAGAAAAAAAGTAAAATTCTGGCAGCGGAAATGAGATTCCTATGGGATGTGGAAGGTTGTACAGAAGAAGAACATATTAGAAATGAGAATATTAGAAAGGAACTAAAAGTACAACCACTTCTTCAACAATTGGAACACATGAGCAATTGGACAGAACATCTGAAAAGAATGACAGAGGATAGTATACCAAAGATGGTACTGGTATAATCCTGGAGGAAGAAGGTCGGTACAAAGTCCAAGAAAGCACTGGGCTGGACAGATGTGAGATCGGAATAGGCAAAGACCTAATCCATGAAGGATGATGATATAAAAGGCTCCTTTTATCACAAGAAGGGAATCGAGTGTATTTGTTTTTTCTAAAACGTAGTGTTTTTTGGACACGACATGATATTTAGATGGTTGAGTACTTACTGTACTCGTGTCCCCCGGCGTCTTCATCCACAGGTAGACCATGTAGCCAGGAATACACAGCATGGATGAAAGAGCTGTCAACCACCCGAGGACGTGACTCCACCAGGGGTACTCGTAGTCCAGATACTTGATGGGTGTCCATTGTACAATGTTGAAGAAGAATACTCCCTGCAAACAAATGAAATCACTCCGATTTAAAGTGTACATTAATATTTTAGATGAGCATTTCATTTTGCCTGTGCATCAAGTAATAATAATAATAATAATAATAATAATAATAATAATATATTAATATAATAATAATAATAATAATAATAATAATTTTTTTTTATTATTCCGGCTTTTACAATGAATATACATTTTTCCGGAACCCATGTTCACAGTTAACTACACATTTGTTTCAACATATTTTTCCATTCCTGTCTGTTCATCCATATATCTTCTTCTATTTCCCATTCCCTTTTAGCTTCATTGATTCCCTGAATCCACGTAATAGTTGGTCTACCCTTGTTTTTCCTTCCCTGTGGTTCCCAATCCATGATTATCTTAGGTAGTCTTCCTTCTTCCATCCTTCTAATGTGTCCGTACCAATTTAATTGTTTCTTCTTTATAAAATCTAGTATTGAATATTGTACCTGCATTTTTTCTTTTATATATGAATTTCTGATTTTATCCTTCCTGGATATTCGTGCAGCATGTCTCCAGTAGTCCATTTCAGTGGCGAGTATTTTTTTTTTTTCATTTGTGCATTTAAAGCCCACACATCAGCTCCATAGGTAATAATGCTTCTGATTATTGTATTAAAAATAGTTTTTTTTGTTTCTTTGAAGATATGTTTGTCCCATACTATTCCATTTAGGGCAGATATAGCATACTTTCCTATATTGATCCTGTTTCTTATCTCTGTTTCTTGTTTTCCATCTTTAGTAATTTTAATTCCCAAATACTTACATTCTTCAGTGTGTTTAATTGTCCCTAAACCTTCTTCTAGTATTAAATCTTGAGGAAGATTCCCTATTGTCATATTTCTAGATTTATCCATATTGATCTTTAAACCCCATAAACTATATTCTTGTATTAATTTTCTAGTGAGAATAATAATAAAATCGCCATCATGAACTTGTTTACGTTTAGGTCGTTTGAGCTGTCCCTATGAAATCTCAAAATGTGGTTTATCAGTCCATCTTAATTATGGTCTTCATTTATCTCAGAGTCCTTTTAGGTTGATATTGCCATGCTAATTTAGGAAAGCGAGATAAGTCCATTCTTTGGACATGTTGTAACCAATTGCTTTGATATTTCCGAATTTCTTCAACTACATTTTGAACTTTTAATTTATCGCGTATATGTTTCTTGCTTGTCAATTATTGTCAAACTTAGGAGTGGACGTAAAAATCTCATTTGTGCTGCTTACAATTTTGATTTTATTTTAGAATCAAGTACCCAATTTCTCTGCTATATTTCAGTCCTGAGTTTTCAATTTGTTACTGAAAGATGGGGCCTTTTGTGGAAAATCCCCAATACCAAGCAAAATTTGTTTAAATAACAAAATTTTAGAGAGAGTTGATGAGTTTACTTATTTAGGATATAAACTCTCTTTTGTTGAACATTTGGATTTACCAGAGAAAATTGTGAAATTCAACAAATCAATGGGAATCATTAATAGAGTTTTAAAACCTTCATTAGTGCAAAAATCAACTCGTACTCGTATTTATCAAATAATGGCTCGACCAGTCCTATGTTATGGGAGTGAAGCGTGGACTATAAGGACGAGAGATGAAAGCAGACTAACAGCTTGTGAGATGAAATTTATGCGTCGAACAGCTGGCTACACCAAATGGGATCGAAAGAAAAATGTAGAAATCCTTCAAGAACTTAATGTGTCACCAATACTGGACTACATCTCCAGATATCAGCTAAACTGGAAGGAACATGTCTCAAGAATGGCTAGATCCAGGATCCCCAAGGCAATAATGAACTACTGTCCAAATGGGAAACGGTCACTTGATCGACCTATGAAAATATGGCACGAAAACCGCTTTCTCAGGCCGTAACAGTTCTTATAGGACTAATACCTGGCAGGATGTTGATGATGATGATGACTGAAAGATGGTAAAGTTTGGCAGTTTCTAACATAGGGTGGAAGGGAATTCCATGTTCTAGCACACACTCATTTCAAGTTGTAGAAAATTTTAATTACGGGTAAATGAGATATTGAAAGAATAATTGAGATATTCTGTGATACAATATGTGTAATATTTTATTGACCTGCGATCTAGCGGATGAAATGAGAAAGTGAGCTGACATGTTTGAAAATAGAGATGTGAATAATCTATCTCATTTCCAGTACTTAAATCCGAGTTACGAGGTTCAGACCTCGATAAAAATATTAGCTAAATAGAAAATGAAGTTTGGGTACTTACCACACAGATGAGTGGTGTTGTGATGGTCCAGCACAATTTCCAGAACATAAATGGATAATAACCAATCATATCTTTAATGCCATCATAAAAGCGGTTGACACCAAAAGCCCAGGAAATGGAGATGCATTCAAAGAAGATGAGAAACAGTAAACAGAAACCACTTACAGCGTAGGAGTCGAGAATTTGGAACACATACATTCCACCCTGTAAATCACAAACATTAGTTCAGCGGCGGCTCGTGGAAACAGGCAATGGTGGTTGCACTTAACCCTTAAATTCGCAATGTATCCAAAAGGATACATCAATCGTTTCAATTTATCTAATAGTTTTAATAAAAGAGAAGAAAGCTAACGATAATAAATTACTGAAATGTGCGTGAAATTACATAACATTTCTAATAATAACAGTTATGAACGATTTAGTTTTCAGTGCGGTCCGCCACACTTAAATAACTGATACGAGAAATTACTGTTTTGCCAATTTAAGGGTTAAAACACAACCATTTTCTATTAGGAAATTTTTCTACACTGAAGTAGTTTTTCCTTCAATCCAAAGTAATTTTATTCTTCCAAAAATTCCTATCATCCACATCTTCTGCCAATTCCATTCTATTCGTATTCCTCCTCATATAACATAGGCATATTACATTGTTTGACTCTTAGCTGCACGACGCAAAATTTAGATTAGCATTTATGAAGATCTGGTTTTACAACCGTTTGTTCAAAACAGAGAATCTCTGATAGGGCTGATTGCATTTACATTTTCCTTTTATAATAGTAAGGATATATTTAAATATTTGGCAGTAAAAGTGTGCGTACACGTACTTCATGAGCCAGTGCAACAGATGACATCAAAATCTTTTTTTTTATTAGCGCTTAGCCGGTTGATGCCTAAGATCGTCCAATTATCGCATCTTTAAGACACCTCCTATCATCGATTAAGTGACTTACTTCCTTTTTGTCAGGTGACATTTGTTCTGTTTCTCCACCAATCGCTAAGAGTAAACAGTAGATAGGAACAAAACTAGATGCTTCATATACTTACTTACTTACTTACTCACTGGCACTATCGAACCCGTAGGTTCATGACCGCGCGGACATAATCTCTCCATACATCCCTATCCTGAGCTAATGCTTTCCAATCATTCCCTGTATAATCTACTTCCCTCAAATCATAGTTAATATTACTCTCCCACCTCATTCTTGGTCTACCAACTGGGCGTTTTCCCTCTGGCTTTCCTGCAAGAAGCTTCTAGCAAGTCTTTCATTCCCCATACGTGCAACATGCCCTGCCCATCGCAGTCTACGAGACTTAACTGTTCTTATTATATCTGGCTTCCTATAAAGACCATGTAGTTCATTGTTATGTAGTCTTCTCCATTCACCTGTCTGTTCATCTCTCTTTGGTCCAAAGATTCTCCTAAGTACTTTATTCTCAAACACTTGTAATCTCCTTTCCTCCCTTAAAGCACCCATATAATATAACTGGTAAAATAATAGTTTTATATATTTTCAGTTTAACGTTTTTTGAAAGGAGTTGGGACGTCAAGAGTCTCTGTAATGCACAATAGCACGCATTTCCAGAATTGAGCCTATGTTTAATTTCTTTGTGCATCTCATTCCTATTTGTCATTATTGTTCCTAGGTATTTGAATTCAGCCACTTCCTCAAAATTTCCCTCATTTGTCATTAGAGGGTTCATATTTCAGAGCTAAATCAAAACAAACAACTTCGCCTTCCTGTTTATATTCTAAAGAGTGTACACCATTAAACCTGACTAATTTATAACAATTAAAAATTCCATAGTTCTGTGTATTGAATTACCCATTCACCTATAAGTAAAAGGGAGGGACGGATGAACTTATGTTGGTTTTAAAGCTATGGTATTATTTTTGTGGTTTATTCGGACTTACCTGCGATATACAAGACAAACCAACTATGTAGGACAGAAAGCAGACAAAAGCTATGAAAATTTCTTTGCGTTTCCGTAGAAGATGTGGCCATTCGTCAACCATTGCCGTAATGAAGCCTTCCATTGTGCAAAACTGGGAAGTAAAAAAATCAACTTCACAATTCAGACAAAGAAATTTATATACGGTATGTTTTTTTTTTTTTTTTTTTTGTAATTCAGTCACATTTCAGAACGGAACTAAAGCAAGCTCTAAGTAACAGTGGTCCTTCCGTATTCAGCGAACTATTTATAATAAAACCTTATAACCTGTGATAATTCGAACTCGGGACATTTTCTCCTTCTCATTGCTTTTACTTCTCATCTATATATTTTGAAGAATTATGAAAATAATGGTGAAATTAAATGTTTCTTACCTCCCCTCATATAAATCTTCTAAGTTGATCGCGATTTCGAGAGAAGAAGAAGAGTTTCTTCCGATCGACGTAACACCAGTCCCCAAGAAAGTTCTGAGGATGAGATAGTTATAGTCTCGAAATCGCGATCAACTTAGAAGATTTATATGAGGAGAGGTAAGAAACATTTAATTTCACCATAAATTAAACCTCATAGTGATTAATTCCTATATAAGTTAAATATGAAAATAATATTAATACAGAAATTCACAAGTGCATTTTAGCTGCTAATAAATGGTTCCATAGATTAAGATCATTTTTGAGATCACGTTTAATGTCGAGAAAGACAAATTTTGCTAATGTATAACATTTTACCGTATTTTACGGACTATAAGACGCACTTTTTTCTTCGAATAATTGTCTCCAAAATTCAGGTGCGTCTTATATTCAAAATGAATATAAAAATGTTTAGTGTTTGATTTAAAATTCCCGCCTGTCTTAAAAATGGCCATATATTCGATGCCTCGGGACTTATCTCTATCTGAAAACATTGGATTCAACTGGCAGCAGCAGTGCACCGAAGCGACGAATATGAGTTGCGGGGATTCACAAGCTTGCTAACACCGTCTCCCTCCCGCCCCGCCATTACAAACACAGAATACTGTCAGGCCTATGATGCGTCATTGAAGTCTACAATGCCAGTGAACTTGAACAAATGTATGATTGATGAAACCCAACATGAATTCACGCCGAATGGAGCTTTAAAACGACATACAATCAAACAAGTCTGTCAGTGGATAAAACAGTCGTGGTCTAGAGTGAGAGAAGCCATTATTGTTAAATCTTTCAAGAAGTGCGGAGTAAGTAACGCTCTCGATGGCAGTAAAGACCATCTTACATATGAAGAGGACAACGATGACGACGAAGAAGAAAGTTCAGATGACGATTTTCAGGGATTTTAAATATCAGAACGGTTTTATAAACTAAGATTTTTTTTCTGGCTTTCCAATCTAATAATAAAAATGGTAAAAATGTAATTTAAAAAATGCTTAAAATTAAGGTACGTCTTATAGTCCGTAAAATACGGTAATTAGACCAGTTGGTACATATGCCTCTGAAACATCAATACTTATTAAAGCACCGAAGATGCATTAGGCAGATTTAAAACATGGATCCCGCGATGCATTTTTGGAGGAATATTACATTAATTTTCTATCCAAGAAATGCAATTACTTACCTGACTATCCAATCCGATGCAGAGTAACATGAGGAAGAAAAGACAGGACCACATGGGAGCCCCGGGCAGCTGCAACACAGCCGAGGGATAGGCCAAGAATGCCAGTCCCGGCCCTGTTAACACAATTCAATCTTCTAAAACTAAATACCGCAGCTATTAGATTACATATCTAAATAATACTACAATACTACTATTTTATTTATTCACACTCGCAGAAGCTCTGTCTTGCAACAGTAAATTCTCTCTTCAAATCGCCTTCACTGGTCGACTTTCTCGAGACTGAATGTCGGCCGACTCGCATCCCTTTATAAATAATGCGGGGCCGAATCGTGTTGAAGCCCACTCCCGATCCTTCTCGAATTGAAACCTTGAGAGACCGATCCTTCTAGAAAGCGATGCATAGACGCATCTGGAAAGCTCTCAGTGGGGATCTCCTACTCATGAGTCGCTACTCACGAATCCCTTTCTAACTTATAAGGCGAGTCTCGTTAAAGCCCGCAAAATTCAAAAGCTTGCCCAACAATTAATACTCACAAATCATGTGACTAGCAATCAGTTCAGTCGGCCTTGACTCTCCGGAGCTGTTCTGTCACGGATTTATATTTATTTATTATGAAACATCAACTGAAATTCACATTAGTTTGATGCAGTTTGACTTACCTGAAGCTGCTACCTCCGCCACTGGCTTCTGTTGTTCGTGGGCCATGAAGCCAACCACAGAGAATATTACGAATCCCGCAAATATACTGGTACTGGAGTTGACAGAACAAACAATCAAGGCGTCCCTGTAACACAAACACTTTACATTATATATACAGTGTCACCTGGTGTTTGTGTTTTTATTGTTAAAACTCATTTTTTCATAATAATAATAATAATAATAATAATAATAATAATAATAATAATAATAATAATAGTAATAATAATATTATTATTAGTATTATTATCAACATCGAAGACGTAGGTTAATGGCCGCACGGACATAAGATCTCCATACATCCCTATCCTTAGGTAATATATTCTAATCATCCCAGTATGATTTATTACTTTCAAATCATGGTTAATGTTATTTTTTACACGTGATCCTTGGTCTACCTACTGGGCATTTTCCCTCTGTTTTTCCTACAAGAGATTTCCATGCCCCTCTTTCATTCCCCATTCGTGCCACATGTCCTGACCATCGCACTCTACGAAACTGTTCATATCATATATGGTTTCCTACAATGATCATGTATCTCACTGTTATGTAGACTTCTACATTCACCTGTCTGTCCATCTCTCTTTTGTCCAACAATATTCCTAAGAATTTTATTCTCAAATACTCGTAATATGTTCTCTTCCCTTAAAGTAAGAGTCCATTTTACGCATCCATATAATATAACTAGGAGAATAACCGTTTTATATATTTTCAGCTTACCAGACCTAACTGTTCTTATTACATCTGGTTTCCCATAAAGATCATGTATGTAACTATTATGCAGTTTTATCATACAGAGTTATTGGAAAGGAAAGTAGATCTCCATTATTTTATTTTATTTCAGAATTGTTTCTATTATTTATACACATATCCTCAACCAAAATATAGGCTACCAAAATATGGTTGAGGATCTTCATTATATATTCACAATGTGGTATCCCTGTTTCAGAATGTAGGATATCATTGTCCACAAACCAGTTACACGTTATTCGGAAAAAAAACTGCACTTAAACTTGCGTGAAATATTTTGTCCTATAGAACAACAGTGCGCATGCGCCAAAGTTTATAGAGCCAGCAATAACCCACAATCGAACCACATATCGATTATCATCCTCGACTACTATTCGTCGCTATGAAATTTAAATGACCAATCTTTGTAATAAATCCCCAAATTTATGTTAAAAAGGTAAAGGTAAAGTGAACCCACTACAGGCCTCAGGAGGCCCTTGGGGTAGTAGGAGGTTAAGGCTCCCACTATTTCTTGACAATCGGCACTTGATGTCAGCCGGGTTGTCAGCCCTGCGTGACGGCCGCCTTTACCCCAGAACAAGCGTCTGGTACTCATTTCAGTTAGAGGCTGAGTCGACCCCAGGGCCATAGTGCCGCCAGAAGGTTTGGGTCAGTTTAAAAATCCTGACCCCACCGGGACTCAAACCCTCGACCTTCCGGCTTGTAGCGCAGTGCCTTAACCACTACGCTACGGCGTGCCCCCAATTTATGTTAAAAAATACATTGATATTATTAAAATTACCTAACGTTTATTAAAAATGAGTGTACGCTTACTTATCACTTCCTAACGCCAATCCAACCAGCGATAACCCAAAACAGCGATAGAAAAATCATAGACTAAGTAATATACCCTGTGGAGAAAATAGCAGTTAGCATCACAATATTGTCTAACAGTGTCATAATATTGTGATTTGCGTATTTAAATAAGTACTTCAAAATTGTCTAATAATGTTATAAAAATTGTTTGAAAAAGTTTAAAATACTAAAAAATGTTAGTAAATACAAAAGAAGAGCTATAGTTTACAATAATAAACTGAAAAATCAAGCGTAAGTAGAAGTGCAGTTGAGCCCTTTTCTCAGTCTGTTACGTTTGATGCAAGGTCTGTAGCCATGACATTGGTGGTGTTCTATACTAGATATGAGAAGTGATTAAGAATTAGAGGACTTACTTGTATACATTGTTGGTAAACTTATTGTAGCTCCCCAGAGCCACGAGAGTTCCAAGTCCGAGACCGTATGAGAAGAAAATCTGGGTTACAGCATCGATCCATACCTGAAAAACATTGATCTGATGGGTATTGTTAAGATCAATAGGCACTAAAAATTAAAAAGAAAATAGGCTGCCTAAGAGGCACTAAAAGTAATTAAAAAATGACTAATGTGTGAAATAGGCAGTTGAATTTTCAAACTAATTTTCTAATTTGTAAAATTGTAGGCTTTCTCGGCCGGTGTTTTAATACTTGCTTAGTTGATCTTCCGGGCTAAATGAAAGTGGTCCAGTTCCGTTGAAACTCGACGTTTCGTCTACTATTAGAGTAATATAACAGTAATAGTAATTTAGAATTTGTTTAGTTGATCTTCCGGACGTTTCGTCTACTATAGCGGTAGACTTCCCCAGGAGATTATCCGTGCTCTCTGTGAACTCCTCAACTGCCCCAGAGAACACGCAGAATCTCCTGAGGATGTGTACCGCAATAGTAAAATTGGGTTGAATTGACATTGCCAGTTTTGCTTCTAGGCCCCTCAATTTTAACATGAGATCGGAACAGACCAGCAGGTCTAATCCTTGATGCTGCTGCTGCTGATGATGATGATGACTGTATGAAAAGTGTTTTCAAACGTTTTCCCCTCTTTTTGTATTAATAATTGTTTTTAATGTGATTCTTAATGTTTGGAAGTTGTGTTTAAACTTTAATGAAGATTTTTTCGTTAAATCCGATTCTTGACTTCTTTTGCATAAACCAATGTGACCTGGGGGAAAAGAAAAAGTTGGGTACATCTGCTCTAGCGTTTTTTAAACCTAAATTAAATCTGAATTCCAGTTCATGTGCGACCACATGAACAATTTCGTTAAAGGGAAAATCCGTGTAGTCTATGCGGGAATCGAACGCGAGACCTCCTGAACTATAGACAGGAGCCCTGATCACAAAATCATCTGCTCTTATGTGACATAGTGTTTACAGTAATAAAATTAATTATAAAACTCCGTTGATATGTTGGTCACAATACTAACATTATAGCATAAAATTGTGTAATGTTAGATTTAAAGATAATTTTGAAGATTTCGCATACACGGAAGGGAAATCCAGTCATGCCAACTATATCATTCAGGCAGGGCATCATTTGCAACATACCAACAATGCCCTCACAGTACTGCATAGAGAGAATATTCCAACGAAAATAAACACACTGAAGAAATTGAAATTCTAAAAGAAATCAATTAACAACTTAATTATAAGCGAAAACACTCACAGCATACACAATCCTCTCTACAAAATTGTTACAAGTAAGCCTGTACTTCATCGAGGGTCAAAGACAATAGATCTGCTACCCTCTGCTGATGTTGGGACTAGTCCCGAAAGGCCTATGGTTGTTTAGTAGTCTAAGAAGTTGAGGAGACAGACCTTCAAAATACATAATTTATGTTATAAAGTTAATGTTTTAAGATGGTATTAACTTACTTCCGACTCCCTGAGTTTGGAGAGGTTGGGGCTGATGTAAAAGCGAATTCCTTCGGCTGCTCCAGGCAGTGTGAGTCCTCGTATTAGCAGGATTGTCAGAAGAACATACGGAAACAGAGCTGTGAAATAGACAACCTGCAAACAAATATAACACAGTTTCTTTATATCTATATACTATACAGAGTGGTTCAGGAACTCTATTCCATACTTCTGGGGGATGTAGAGGGAATCACTGTTCTGTAGGAATTTGGTTCCTTTTGAATGCTTCACGCAAGGGAGAGACAAAGCTATTTTGTTGGTGTTATCTTACAGTTCGGAAAGGGGATTTTCTCGCACTAATTTCAACTGGTTGATTGGCATTTTTGGAAACACCGTGCATTGTAATCAAATCATTTTGAATATTACACGGTGTACGTACTTCAACTGTAATTAATGCAGTTTTCACTTCATAATATGTTTTTAAACTGCGGAGTCCCTACTCCACATGATGCGTGTGCACGATCTTTTTATAGTATCGGTGACTGGCACCGTCCAGTGTGCTAATGTGTTGCTTCTGAAACCCATGGAGCTTTCTTGGCAGCTATAGTCTGACCAACGGATCTGTGCCCTCGAACACTAATTCCTTTTCTGACTCGGTAAATAATTTCCCTCCCTGAATTCCTATCTCTCTCTTTTCTTTTGCCCTTCCCACTACTCACAATTTTGAGCCTTCTTGCAGCACAGATTATTTGCACTTGCATTCCAGTGTTGCCAACTCAACATGAACATTACAGCACGGAGTGGTGAAGAATTATTATTAAGCAAATAATTGAAGTCAATCAGCGTCACTAGACCTATTTAAATATGAAGAAGTAGTAATTAACGTTACATAGATTATATATATGTGTGTGTGTGTCGACCGCTGTTAATCATTAACTCTAATATTAAAACCTAAATAAAATTTTGACCATTAATGTAATATCTGTAAGAGTAAGATCGATTACATTATAATGTTAATGAAAATTAAAAATGAAACTAATAATTTATTATTAATATAATTATTGTTATTATTATTATTATTATATTATTATTATTATTACAGAGAAAAATAATGAAATAATAAACTTTTTTTATTGTAAATACTTAAAACACCAACTTAGAATATTTGTCAATCTTAATAATATTTTTATAAATTAAATTATTATTAACTACTAAAAGAATACTATCAGTGAGGTAAGTAGTATTATTTTAGCAATTAATTTATGTTATTTTTTTAATTATCATTAATATTAACAATATTTTAAACTGGTGTTTTATATGTAAAAAAAATATTTTTTTATTTAGGAATATTCCACAATACTGTGTTTCTCCTTCAACCCAAAGTGATTTGTCGCCAGAAGTTTCTGTCTAAAGCATCTTCTTCCCATAAAATCTGTAACTTCCATACTTCTCTTCACTCCATCCATCCATCCATCCATCCATCGTTCTCTAGGCCTGCCTCTTCCACTTCTTCCATTAGCTTTCCAATTAAGGATCTTCTTTGATATTCTTTCTTCTTCCATTCTTATGAGGTGCCCATATCATTTCAAACGTTTTTCTTCTATTTTTCCTAATATGTTTTTTTTTAATATATTCAATAAACACTATATTAATTAATTAATTTAATTTAATCACTTTTCCTTGCATGCATAACACTAATTTTAATTTTAATATTCATTAGTTTTTAATGTTATAGATAGACTCTTATTAATGCCAGCTTGGCCAAGTTTTCATTTCAGCATCTAATACTAAAATTATTATGGTTGTTGTATCATATGTGAGTTAAAGAGAAGGCCACAAAACTAAGTAAATTAATTAAAAATATGAAATGCAGCTGCTAGGGTGTCTTGTGACACACATGGCTTTGCAATTCTCATAAAATAATTTTGAAAAGTATTGACGTCACATCATTTCCAGTTAAATTCGGTTACTCTTAAGTTAGTTAACTTTAATTGGTGTTGTTATTTTACTTGTGCAGCAGCTGTAGTCAAATGTGTGCTGTTAGTAATAATTAACATTATTATCCAGTTAATACTATAACTTACTTAGGGAGCTGGATTGTTCTGACTTGTGACAATGAATACATGGGCAGGTTTAGTATGTTTCTTCACATTATTAAAATATAACCAACACTATTCAATATATGAAGGGTTCAGAGCAAAAGTGATTTGAGGGAAGTAGATTATACAGGGAAGTATGGAAAGCATTAGCTCAAGATAGGGATGTATGAAGAGCTTATGTCCGTGCGGCCATGAACCTACGGGTTCGATAGTGCCAGTGAGTAAGTAAGTTCTGAGCAAAAGTAGACCAACTCCAAACATTTAAAATCGTAGTAATACGTGTATTTGGGTTCAAAATATCAATTATTCTTTAGAGCAATGGTGAACCAAGGATTGTATTTGTTCTTTTTCACTGGAAGAGAAGCATGTTTAATTATCATTCATCTTGAAATTAAATGCATTCCTTTAACTTTATATCAGCTTTTCTCAAAATAGTAAAATATGGACTTGGTCCACTTTTGCTCTGAACCATTCATATATGGGAATAAAAACAGCAGACGTATTATTACATAACCCTTATATTGGCTAAATGTAATTTGTCACACCAGTTTATTTAAATTTGTCTGTCAGTCTGCAATAAAAAACAGTTAATCAATATAATCAATACACATGTATTTTTTAACTAATGTTCGCCCAATGGTCAAAATTCGATCATAAATAACACGTCACAGCACTTATTAGCTCACTTTATATTATATTCGACATTGTTAGTTTTAAATTGTATTTTATTTTATTATACATTGTACTGGACGTTTTATTATCATATATATATATATATATATATATATACATATTTGAAATTGATTTACTGACAACTTAAGATTAGTATTAATTTGCTTTGCTTTTCTTTTGATCTTGATATTTCTTCCCTTTCTTTTGTTATTTTTTCATATAATAATAATAATAATAATAATAATAATTATTATTATTATTATTATTTTATTTATATACAGAATTTTAATGTTTACACATCTTTCTGTGCCTAAAGTTTTATTTTTCTTCTCCACTCGTCTCTCTCCATCCAATCCATGTCCTCCAGTCCCCTTGCTCTCATTCCAGATCTTATTTCCTGCATCCACGAGTTTCGAGGTCTTCCTCTCCTCCTTCTTCCAGGTGGACACCATTCCAATGTTTTCCTGGGTAATCTTTCATCTTGCATTCGTCGTACGTACCCATGCCAATTTAATTGCTTATACCGTATATAATCTACTATTGAATAACCAATATTCATTTTTTCTCTTATGACAGTATTTCTTATTTTGTCTAATTTTGAACATCTTGCTGCTGCTGCTAATAATAATAATAATAATAATAATAATAATAATAATAATAATAATAATAATATAAAATTATATGTAACAGATATAATGAATTCTAAATGGTAAAAACTGTATTGTCTACTGTACAAATATTGTAGATTGTAGACATAGCGAGCATGAAGTATGACGAATAGGGACTTCTAAATGAAGGTTTCGACTCTACGACGAAGGTAGGGGGGAAATCAATTTTTTATTAATCACAGCATATTTCTTCATAGCTACTAATAAAAAAAAATATGTTCACAAAAAAAGAAGAAAAAGGCACTTAACTGTTTTATCTTTACCTATTTGTATATATATCCATCCATAGTAATTCTGCCCGAGGGCAGGTCTTTCACTGCAATCATAGCATTTTCGTGCCATGCTTTGTGCTTTGCAGCTTTGCTAGGGAAGTATAGGCGTGGTAGCTTCCGTTGCTTTCCACACCGGTGAAGGATGATGATGATAATGATAGGGATGATGATGATGGCCGGATGATTTTCGGGGACCGTTGGGCCCTAAGCATCCTGACATTTGTCTTACAGGTGAGGAAAAACCCCGAAAAAAACTCACCCAGGAGCCTGTCCCGACCAGGAATCGAACCCGGGCCCGCTGCGTGACAAGGCAGAACGCTACCTCGTGACCACAGCGGTGGATATATATATATATATAGTACAAATTTAACTCATTTACATATTCGTTTTCCAATTTTATTAAACATGAAAAATGAAATTGATATATCTCACAGTATACATTGTTAATAGAAGGGTTACGTGGCGTATACGCGGAACCCACGAATTTATTTCCCTTCTGAAGGAATCCATACTCAACATTTTTACTCCCTGAAAAATCCATTGAACTCGCGAGCCTTGGAACCGGAGGCGAACATGTTAAACACTAGTCCACCGAATAAAACATATGTTTTAGTATGCAGATTTAATTTAAAAGTTAAATTTCTTACTTTGCCAGTCCATTTGACACCCTTCCATATGCAGAAATAGCACAAGATCCAGACAAGTAGCAGAGTGCCAGCGAGTTCCCATCGGATGCTACCCACGTGCTCCACTCCTTCCGAGATCTGTAGCGTGCGTCGTCTGCGAACACAAATCTAACATTAGGTCACTTTCTCTAACCTATTTATTCTATAATACACCACTATTTATTTTCAAAATATGTTCAAGTATGAATTGTATGAAATGTGTCGGAAAAAAATCTGTATCTCCGTATTTGTCCAATTCGAGATAAACTCTATTCTGTGCTCACAGATAATAAGTTGATAAGTCGAAAAATGGCCGAAATGAATTAAGTGCATTGTGATAACAAGGGATCCGGATTATAGGCCCTTTAATTTTTTAAATGTGTAGCCCATACAATTATCCTTCAATGGGAGTCAATGGCCAAACACGTTTCAATGAATTTTGTTTTACAACCAATCACAGTCGTGTTTCACCTCGATATTTATCAATTAAATATATCATATTAAAGAAAGCTCCTCCTTTTTAATATTCTGGACATGCCAGACCATTATTTTGCAGTGACTGACTCCCTGACAAATACGTTAAATATAGCAATTTATATATTATATTCACGTAGCAGGAACAGAAAAGTCTTAGTGAGCATGTGGCCCCAGATAGTGCACAACCACCTAGCACTTGCGCGATATAATAGAAAGAAAAATTGTAGCAATTAATTATGTCACAGTAAAAAGAAACCACTCTTTGCACTTTCTTAAAAATATTATTTCCCAGGTATTTACGTTCCAGAAAAATATAATTGACATATTTACATCATAGGACATCAGAAATTAATTAATAACCTATAATGTTGGTTATAATATATAGCTTGATGTGCTTAATTTTTCTCCATGAAGGTGCATTCTTACAATATTGCGATTCTATTTGGCAATAAATAATATGATCTAGTTGCAGCGATGAACAAATGAAACATAAACGTTTTCATTTGTTTTCAAACATCGTCGTTTACATTAAATATATAAATATTTTAAAATAACCACATTTAAATAATTATTTGTGAGTAAACAGCTTATTTTTTTCGTTAAATAGTCCTAACAAATTCCATTCTTGATTTCCCAATTCCTGTAAGATACTTGTAAATAGGAAATCACTCTTGCCATTAACTATTAAAAAGGTCCAAAATATGTACATAGATAAAGGTAAAGTGATCCCACTGCAGACCATAGGAGACCCTTGGAGTAGTAGGAGGTTATGGCTCCCCACTTTTTCTAGACAATCACTATTTGTTATATGCCCTACGGACGGCCGCCTTTAGTCCCAGAAGTAGCGTCTGGTATTAATTTTCGTTAAAGGCTGAGTTGAACCAGGCGACCGTGGTGCCACCAGAAGGTTTGTGTCAGTTTAAAAATCCTGACCCCACCGAGACTCGAACCCTAAAAATATGCACATACTATTAATTTAGCCTATTTACTTTGACTATTTAACTAATGTCACAAATGCTAGTCAATGACCAATCACGTTTCAATGAATTTTGTTTTACGACCAATGACGGTCGTGTTTCACCTCGCTCTTTATCGTTTTCTCTTTATCAGCTCCTGCTTTTGTGATAAAGAAGGCTTTTTAATATTCTGAACAGCTCAGAACATTATTTTTCTGCAACAAATACATTGAATATAACAAATAATTAACAGATTCCTTGATTTTAATGAGTTGTTTAGTAAAACAATTAATAACCTATAATGTTGATTATAATATACAGTTTGATGTGTTTAACTATTCCTCCACCAGGGTGCATTCTTACAATATTGCGATCATATTTGGCAATAAACAATATGATAAAGTTGCAGTGAATATACATAACCTCATATTTCTGATTTGTTTTCAAGCATCGCCATTCACATTAAATATATAAATATTTTAAAATACCGGTAACTATATTTAAATAATGACTTTTGAGTAAACAGCTTAATTTTATTCCTTAAATAGTCCTAACAAATGCCACCCATGTTTTCCAAATTCACTAGATAAATTGGAAATCACTCGTGGCATTTACTTATGTTCAGAGTGGAATCCCACCTTTCACTTTCGGGAATTGGATTGATTCAGGGGGAATTGCGAATTATAAATCTCCATCTTTTGTCTGTCTTTGTTTTTGCGTAAAAAATAATATATGTATACCGGTAACTATATTTAAATAATGACTTTTGAGTAAACAGCTTAATTTTATTCGTTAAATAGTCTTAACAAATGCCACCCATGTTTTCCAAATTCACTAGATAAATTGGAAATCACTCGTGGCATTTAGTTATGTTCAGAGTGGAATCCCACCTTTCACTTCGGGGAATTTGATTGTTTCAGGGGGATTGCGAATTATAAATCTCCATATTTTGCCTGCCTTTGTGCTTGCGTAAAAAATAAAAAAGATAAATATAATACAAAACGTAAAAAAATCAGTCAAATGGAGGAAAACAGATATATGAACTTACTCCCAGAATTCCTTGACAGGATCGCTGAGTTCCTTGATGGATATGTTGTACTGGTTGACGGCGCACACTCGGTTCACCGCTGTGCTGTTGTACACCTGATCCCAGCACGTTAGGTTGCTTCTCTCGTACGCGTTGACGCAGTAGCGGGTGTTCCAGTAGTTGTTGCACGTCCGCCATGGCACATCTGACATCATAAGTCTACATAACTAAAATGGAACTATTTGTACTTCCGTATTTTGTATTATATTTTTATCCTATTTAAAATGTTTTATTGCCGATATTCCTGTCATTATAGTTTATTTTAGTCCACCGCTGTCGTCTCGAGGTAGCGTGCTGCCTTGTCACGCAGCGGGCCCGGGTTCGATCCCCGGTCGGGGCAGTTTTTCTGGGTGAGGTTTTTATCGGGGTTTTTCCTCACCTGTAATACAAATGTCAGGAAAACTTTAAGGCCCAAACGGTCCCCGAAATCATATGGCCATCATCATCATCCGTATCATTATCATCATTCACCGGTGTGGAAAGCAACGGGAAGCTACCACACCTTCAATTCCCTAGTAAAGCTGCAAGCATAGCATGAAAATGCTATGATTGCAGTGAAGGACCTGCCTTCGGGCAGAATTACTATGGATGGATAGTTTATTTAGTCCACCGCTGTGGTCTCGAGGTAGTGTGCTGGCTTGTCACGCAGCGGGCCCGGGTTCGATTGCCGGGTCGGGACAGGCTCCTGGGTGAGATTTTTTTCGTGGTTTTTCCTCACCTGTAAGACAAATGTCAGGAAGCTTAGGATCCAACGGTCCCCGAAAATCATCCGGCCATCATCATCATCCTTATCATTATCATCAACCTTCACCGGTGTGGAAAGTAACGGGAATCTACGACACCTATAATTCCCTAGTAAAGCTGCGAAGCATAGAATGAAAATGCTGTGATTGCAGTGAAAGACTTGTCTTCGGGCAGAATTACTATGGATGGATGGATACTTTATTTATACCACTCTGTTGATAATCACTTTTTTTAATTCAAACACGTAAATAAGTTGCCTATATTCATTACAGCTTTTAGGGAATCTATGGCAACTTGGCACCTACATAAATTAAAATAAAAAAAACAACAAAAAAGTACAATTTATTGTTGCAGTATGTGAATAATTACCTGACAAAAATATATATGTTGACTTTTTAAAAAAAATAGAAGTGCCTTAAAATGAAGTGAAAAGTTAAGTTCAAAGTAACCTAAAATCAGAATATTTGCAATGTAAAATATGTATTACCCATTGCTCAGACAGTGTAACCAACTTATCACATTGCTATTAAATAATCTTAATTTAGTTATGGTTGAGATTTGTTTAGATCCCCAAATGGGTGACAAATATGAGAATACAGCTTTGATTCTCAAATTCTAGCCTTAATACACTATCTACCAAAAAGTAATTGGGCACTTTTGTTTTGTCCTCTAGAACCTCGTGGTGCCACCTCTGGCTGCTATAACCGCAGCTACCCTGTTAGGCATGCTCTCCGCTAGTTTGTGTAGAATATCCACTGGAATTCGTCGCCATTCCTCTTGCAACATGCCACACAGTTGGACAATGAAAGTTGGCCATATTTGCTGAGACCTCACTCCTGGCCCAATTCGTCCCTAAGGTGCTCAATGGGATTGAGATCAGGACTCTGAGCGGGTCAGTCCAACCGGTGAATATTATTTTCCGCATAGTATTCGCCGAAACATGGCACCTAACATTGTCATCCTGGAAGTAACAAGGGTTCATTCCATAAAACCGCCACAGTGTTGGGAGAATTTTGTTATCCAGAATTGTACAGTATGCCTCAGAGTTCATTTTACCATGAACAACAACCAGCGGTCCTACACCACGGTACGAGAAACACCCCCACACCATCACACAACCACCACTATACACTCTGGTAGAAGTCTTTCCCCTGGTAGGCACCACACACAAACATGTCCATCAGATCGAAATAATGCGAATCTCGACTCGTCACTCCATAGAACAAATTTCCATTGCCCCAGGGCCGAGTTACGATGGTACAAACACCTCCTGACTCTTTGAGCTTTATTTGTCTTCGTGATGTGAAGCTTATATGCTGCTGCTCTTCCGTGGTATCTGAGTTGATGGGCCTCTGTTCGTAAAATTCCAATGGAAACAGCCACGTTTGTTGCTGCTTGAAATTCCTGTCTGATGGTAGCCATCGGTTGTGTTCTGTTTTTTATCATCTCACGTTTGAGTGTTCTGCGATCTCTGTTGGCTGCCCTGAATGTTGATCATTGTCACAATGTCCATCGACCTTCCACTTACGTAGGATGAATGCGAATGTTGATTTGGGCCTGTTTACCTGAGTGACTATTGCCCTGCTAGAGAGTCCACAGAGTTTTATTTGTCTTCGTGATGTGAAGCTTATATTCTGCTGCTCTTCCGTGGTATCTGAGTTGATGGGCCTCTGTTCGTAAAATTCCAATGGAAACAGCCACGTTTGTTGCTGCTTGAAACTCCTGTCTGATGGTTGCCATCGGTTGTGTTCTGTTTTTTATCATCTCACGTTTGAGGGTTCTGCGATCTCTGTTGGCTGCCCTGAATGTTGATCATTGTCACAATGTCCATCGACCTTCCACTTACGTAGGATGAATGCGAATGTTGATTTGGGCCTGTTTACCTGAGTGACTATTACCCTGCCACTGAAGTGGCAGCCCACAATTATGCCCTTATCAAATTTCTATAGTCTGCACCACGTGTCATCTCGTTCTCAACTGGTACTCTGACTCTCTGCATCACATACCAGCCACAACAATCAAATGACATACTAAAGTGACAAACTCTTGGGTGCCCAATTACTTTTTAGTAGATAGTGTATATTCGTCTCATTCACCTTTTTTTATAGCATCTTTACTAGAAAAAAATAACAGAACACATAAACACAAGCAAAGGTGTTCGACAAGGATGTGGACTATCTCCACTCTTATTTAATATATATATTAACAGAATAGTGCAAGAATGGAAACAAACAGTAAATAGTGGAATTTCAATAACTAGGAATAAAATAATTCAAACAATATTATATGCTGATGATCAAATAATATTATCAGATTCCGAAGATAGCTTACAAATAGCAGCGTATCAATTATTCAAAATTACCAGCAAATATAATATGAAAATTTCCACTTCAAAATCCAAAACAATGGCAATGTGTGGAAAAACATATAACGGGTGAAAATTGAGATTGATGGAAAAATTATAGAACAAGTGTCAGATTTCTCTTACTTAGGAAGTATATTTGCAGAGTATAAGAGTGACATTGATTCAAAATTACAAAAATATAATAAAATGAATGGGGTAATACGAAGACATTTTGGTAAACAGATGAGGACAGAGACAAAACTAAGATTACATAACATCACATCAAAAGCTGCTCTAAAATACGGAAGTGAAATTTGGATTTTAAATAAAAGAAACTCTCATAAACTTCAAGTAAGCTAAATGCGCTTCTTACGATCATTGTTAGGAGTTAATAGACTGGATCACCAAAGGAACACTATTATCAGAGGAAAACTTGGAGTAACAAGTTTAAATGTAGATATACAAAGATACCAACACGAATGGAAAAATCATCTGAGGAGAATGGCAAGAAATAGACTTCCAAAATTGGCATTCCAATATACCCCAACTGGACATAGGGACCCAGGAACACCAAAACATCGGTGGAAAGATCAAGACCATCTTCGCTAGGTTTACCGTACAGGCCACATAGCCTAAAACGAATTTGTTCATGATGATGATGATGATGATGACTTTACTAGAAAATATCTAGTGCATCATATGAATTGTCAAACGCCAGCTTAGGTATGATAGTGTCATCATCATCGTCCTTTCAAGTATTAGGCCCAGTGGCCCGTTACGGTCTCCCGCCATCTCCGAGAAGGTCGACCCACAGATCTTCTGCCTCGAGGAATGTAGTGAAGAATTTGTTTTGGTATTCTGTGACGATCCATGTGCTGAATATGGGCTAGCCAATTGTTTCTATATTCTTGGAGGTATTCAGATATAGGTACGATGTTTAATCCTCTGGCTATTGTTGAATTTCTTTGGTGGTCTAGAAGGCTATAACCTGCAGTTCGTCGCAGAAATTTCATCTCCGTGGCTGTAATATGACGATCGAGTAGTGAAGTGCATTCAATAACCTCTCCTACTTAAATCCCAACCTCACCTTCACGTAGTTCAACCTGTTTATAACAAACGAGGCTCTGGGGACCGAATCACAGCGGTATAACTGTTACATCAGGATTAGAGTAAATGCTAATCCTTCCTCATGCCTGTCCAGAGGCTTTAGGTGGCAGCCCCACCACTGGACTTACTACTTTTCGGCTAGCAACCGACTGGTAGGAAATCAACTTGCTTTCAAGTATCCAAAGATTCAAAACCGGTATGATAGTGTTTGAGTTATAAATGTATCAATGTGTGGCTTACTTTGGAAATACCTTGCAATTTAATGGAATTTATAATAGTAGAATTTATCCTAACTTTTTAAAATATAACATTATCATTCATATGGGGCTAAAGCATAACTGAAATAGAAACAATAAACACAATGGTAATCCCAAAATACCTGTTAACGTTTACGTTTTTGTACGATAAAAAGCCCAGTTTCGGATAAAATTGCACAATTTCGATCACAATAGCTGCAAATGAACATTCATTTTAATAGCAAAGATATGTAAAAATCCAAGATAGCTAATATAAGTCGCAATTTGATGTTTTGCAGTTGAAATGCGACTTAAGAGCTACTTATTTTTGGGGCAATACAGTAATTAGAGAATGGATTGTACCCCGTTTTAAGAACTAATAAATTGTATTTTGAAAATTTATATTATATGTAACCTCTAAAATTACTAATTGTTTTATTCATCCGATCCGATTGAGGGTCTTTCCACTTTCCAGCGGTTGCCCTTTTACCAGCCGGCTGCTGGCCCTTCACATCCACATGTGTCAATCACAGAGGTAGATGATCAACGGCCAGTGTAGGGGTGACATGTGGTTAGCATGTCGAGTCCCCCAGCCGTTATAGCTGGTTCCTCAACCTGGAGCCGCTACTTATTGTAGCTACCCAATTGCCTCACGATGCTGGGTGGGCACCGGTCCCATACTGGCTGAAATACCATGAGAAAATTTCTTCCCCCATGGAGACTCGAACCAGCGCAAGTCCCGTAGCTCTGCGCCAAGGCTTCCTACCTTAACCGCTCGGCTACGGCGCGGGACTGTTTTATTCATTACACATTTATATTAAACAATTAAAAGGCGAAGAGCGACCACAGTGATCAGAGTTTCTGACTACAGTTCATAAGGTGCCAGATTCGAGTCTGCTCAGACCACAGGAATTTTCCTTTAAAGTGAATCATTCCTTTGGTTGATCAAGGTCGGGAATTTAGTTAAGTTTATGTTCAAAGACTCTCCATGCTTCGTTACCATCACTCATAATATGTTCGGGATAACGTTAACTCTGGCTTCCATACGCCTCAATCTTAGAAATGGTTTGCTATTTCACCAATGTCAAAAATATCGTAAGACAACCTGGTGGAATTGAACTAAATAAAATTAAAAGGTAAAGGGATTCCACTACAGGCCTTAGGATGATCTTCGGGTAAACAATCGGTCCGAGATATCATCCCTGCGTGCCGGTCGCCTTTCCCCCTAAGCCAGCGTCTGATAGGCTACTGATTTCCGTTGGAGGTTAGTCGACCACAGATTCATGGTGCCGCAAAAGTTTAACTCCACCGGGTCTCGAACCCATAACCTTCCGACTTGTAGCACATTGCCTTATCCAAATGCGCTACGGCGTGTCCATTTAAACAATTACTTCAACGATATTTGTTGTTTTTTTCCAGGTCATTAATTTGTACTCTAATTAGAGTTGACATTTGACTTAATTAATATGATAAACATTTTTGTTCATTTCGCTTAATTTTGTTCACTTACGCTGTTTACACCAGTTGTTACTGCGATACAATGTACCGGGTCGTCCTACTTAACATTTCACCATTACGTAATTACTTACAATTTTGGGAGAAAACTTCACAAACTCCAGCTGGAGACGAGGCTAGACTACTTTTTTTCTGTAGTTCAAATGCAGGTCATGGTTACCCATACTTACTTACTCACTGGCACTATCGAACCCGTAGGTTCATGGCCGCGCGGACATAAGCTCTCCATACATCCCTATCCTGAGCTAATGCTTTCCAATCATTCCCTTATAATCTACTTCCCTCAAATCATAGTTAATGTTATTCTCCCACCTAATTCTTGGTCAACCAACTGGACGTTTTCCCTCTGGCTTTACTACAAGAAGCTTCCATGCAAGTCTTTCATATTCTAAATAATATAAAATTATAAATTGTGCCTTATTTTTTTTAGCCTTCCCAACCGTTAAAATAAATAAAACAATATAGGCCTTTCCCCAGTCTCATCCTCAGCAGAAGGTAGTTGGTTACTGTCTGGCTACAATCCAAGTACTGCTGTAACTGGATTCTGACTGCCCCTCAGTTAAAAGCTGCAGCAATTTTTTAACATAGCCTTGGTACGTTACAACGTCTGTCTGAAAGAAATTGTAAGGTAGATTTCGGCATGCAATGGTTGACAGTTCCCTTGTTCTGCGCAGAGGGTGTTACTTGTTAAGTTACTATCATCTGGTATTATTTTATTTATTTATATACAGAATTTTAATGTTTACACATCTTTCTGTGCCTAAAGTTTTATTTTTCTCTCCACTCGCCTCTCTCCATCCAATCCATGTCCTCCAGTCCTCTTGCTCTCATTCCAGTTCTTATTTCCTGCATCCACGAGTTTCGAGGCCTTCCTCTCCTCCTTCTTCCAGGTGGACACCATTCCAAAGTTTTCCTGGGTAATCTTTCTTCTTGCATTCGCGGTACGTGCCCATACCAATTTAATTGCTTATACCGTATTATAATCTACTATTGAATAACCAATATTAATTTTTCTCTTATGGCAGTATTTCTTATTTTGTCTAATTTTGAACATCTTGCTGCTCTCCTCAAGAAATCCATTTCCATCGACATAAGTACTATATACGTATAAATTGAGTTTTTAACAGTAACAGTAGTAGGACCTGATTAGACTAAAAGTAAGGTACATGGAATGTTATTTACAAATATGGGTCGCACGGGCAGCAAGCCCTTCGTGCTGGTAATGATATAAAATAAAGAAACACAATATATAAGGTGTAACAGGACCTCACCGACAAGATGATATGGATGATAGGCCATGCAGAGAGAATCATTTTTTGTGAAGGAACATATAGTCGCAAACACGTCGTTTATGAGTTATGCGCAGATGAATGTGTTCACCTGTAAGGGTCGAAATTAAATATAAACAATTGTACAAGTGATCTTGAAGAAGTTTTTCGGGCTGTAGGCCGTAGTCATGAGGCTTGTAGTTCCCCGACGTTTCTCTGAGACAACCCTTGAGGATGCAAGACGCAGTCTCTGGCGAAACGTCGGGGAACTACAAACCTCACGACCACGGCCTACAACCCGAAAATCTTCTTCAAGATCACCATAGCAACTCCGGCCGTGAAAGTCTACGTGAATACAATTGTAAAAGTATCATTTCATTGAAAAAAATAAATTTTTACATGAATTTTTTAATCAAATGTTTTGGCGACGTCAAATAGAATCCTGCCTTGATCGGCCGTGCTGGCCGATCGTTGCTGCGACGATATCAAACGTGCAATGAGGCACAGGGTCGACTGAACACTTATTGTAAAAAATGTATTTTTAAATAAAATGATACGTGTATAACTGTTTGTATTCAATTCCGACCCTTACGGTTGAACACCTTTCTCTGCGCATAACTCATAAACGACGTGTTTGCGACTATATGTTCCTTCACAAAAAATGATTCTCTCTGCATGACCTATTATCCCTATCATTTTGTCGGTGAGGTCCTGTTACACCCTGTATAACAATATAATCGCATTAATAATAATAATAGGGAATGCGCACAATGTGCATGGTTCTTTACAGTTATTGACACAACTGTGTCAGAGTTTCTTGTCTGCCTGTGCAGAACAATGCGTGATACTTCTCGCACTTTTGTTCACAATATTTACATATACACTCATCACACGGTTCGTGGAAGTTTATAGTTTTGCATAATTTATGGTAGAAACCATGTACGGCGAATCTTGTGACTGCATGTCTCAGGTCATACCCTCCGCATGTCCATTCCCGGTTGATCATTGCATCTGTCGTGTAAAATTCGTCTGATATCGTGGATCTTTTGCTCCATAGTTCCCGTAGTAGTTCCTCGTAGCTTGTCGTGTTAGTAGTAGCTTTGTTCTCAAATCCTCTATCAGGAACGCATTATACATTAATTAGGTTACGTGAAGTTATTAAGTATTAATGATGTTAGAGGCAGCGGCTCCGTGGCGCAACAGGTTAGATGCTCACCTCTCACCGTTGGGGTCCCAAGATCGAATCTTGGTCACTCGATGTGGGTTTCGTTGTGGACGAAACGGAGCTTGGGCAGGTTTTTCTCGGAGTTTTCCTCTGCCACAACTTCATTCCACCAGTTCTCCATACTCATCTCATCCGTTTCGTTTCATTTCGTTCATCAGCCCACGTGATGGTGCGTCAGACCGGCACCCTTGTCATTCACGGATCTTTATATAGGAGTTTCATCTCATCTCATCCTTCGACCCGACCCTGAGTTGGACATGAGGATATATATAATGATATTGTAGAGCTAGTAATTTTAGGTCCTGCACCTTAAATGTTTTTTTTTTGTTACTACAATGCTCAAATTAGCTTGTCTTGTAAAGAAAACATTAAATAAATGTCCCTAATTGTGTTTTATACCCGAGCCGCCGATTCTCCGGCTCTGAAGTTTAGGTTGTACGAGGGGTAAAGGAAGAACTCGCCCTCCACTGCCAATAAGGAAATGGTTGTGTGGGAGTGAACGTTTGCCACAACCAATCACTGCTCTTGACGCAGCTATAGCGCGCTAGTAAGGTTTGAAATTACTGAGATGTTGTCAGCTGTATGTCTGCTAACCGCATACATAATGCGGCCACTCCTACTGAATATCCATATCGGCAACACTGTCGTGAAAACGTCAAGGCCGGAGAATCAGAGGCTGCAGTGTAGTTGCACCTTTGTGAACATTTTTTCAATGCTAGCACTTTTTGCACATTTTTTTTCAGTGCAAGCATATTTTGCACTTTTTCAAACCTTTTTTTGTCTCCTTTGCAGCATTTTATTCCCAAAATAATGTGTGTGTGTATATATATATATATATATATATATATATAATATAAGTTATATATATATATATATTACATTTCTTCAAATACGTTTTCAAATGGAAATGATGTGTGGTATCAGTCCACATCACATTACTTCCACTTCATCATCCTGCTGACGATGGAAGTTAACTTCTGATAGACCTCCAACTAATATTTTAAATACAAAATTTTAACAAAGTTGAGGACGACGGCACTTGCCAACAGGTACATTTTAATTTTAATTTTAATCTTAAAACACTGAATTGTTAAAAAATATAGGCCTATACTTTAACAATTTTCTGGACTTGTGATTTCAGTAACATAATGTTCTGGGAATTTTTTTACGCAAACTTTTTAATACGTGAGAACATGGGTGAATTTTGTGTCGTTAGTTATTTAATGTAATTGGTTTTGGTACTCTTTAATGATTATTTACATGGGGAATTTGCACCATTTATTTTTAAAAAAATGCACCTTTTTCTGCTAAACTAAAGCACCTGTTTTGCACCTTTTTCACCAAAATTTTGTACTTAAAATTCCTAGCTCTAGATATTACAACTTTGCTTACATATTTATTCATTCATTTTGTCCAGAAATTATATAAATAAGACTTGCCTGCTCTCAGTGACATGAAGAAATAGAATATGGCCCAAGCAAGTATTACTATGTAATACACGTTCATCCAGCATGACATCACTGCTGCAGCGTAGCCAATACCTGCAAAGTAAAGCATGTTATAAGCTTACAAGTGTAACTCATCTCTATCGACAAACATTAGTATGTTGTGCAGGGATACTGACTGAGTATTTTGATATCTCGCTTTGAAATTAAAGTTAAACCGTTAGTTGTTCATGTCACGACAGGCTTTGAAGATCCATGGCCCACCATCCAACTGCTGGCCTCGCATCCACATGTGTTAATTACAGTGGTGGACAATCATCCAACTATTACAGGGGTGGCATGTAGTCAGCATGCCATGGCCTCTAGGTGTTATTTATCGATTTTTGGACCTAGAGTTGTCGGTTCTAGTGGACTAGAGTTATCATACACGCCTCCGTGTCGAAGTTCACTGGTTCAAACCCGGCCGGAGTCGATGGATTTTTGAGGGCATAAAAATTCTGAATATGGGAACCTATGGATGAGTATCCATTGTCGTAGGTATTTACAGAATGCGAACGAACCTGAAGCGGGGAAAGTGAGGCCTCTTGGCAAAAATTGTTGGTTCTTTGACGCCTAGATTTCAATTGCGTCGTTAATGATTTTAGCTGATAAAGAGCTTCATTAAATAAAATAATAACAACAACTTGACTTAAAGACGCTAATTTCATGATCATCCTTATTATGATTATTATTACTATTATTATTGTTGTTTTTTGTTGTTGTTGTTGTTGTTCTAAAGGCAATATGTCTTGTGAGTGAAATAAAAAATTATTCTCTTCTTTCAGCTACCCTTTTCATTTCTTGATAATCCTGACATCCTATAAATGCTATTACATCTTGTAAAGAATGTGACCAAAAAATATTTACGAAATATATGCCACCATGCCATCTACATACATTTATTTAAAAAATAACGAAAAAATACATTTATTGTTGCAATATGTGAATAAATACCTGAGTGGTATATATATATAAGTCCACCGCTGTAGTCTCGAGGTAGCGTGCTGCCTTGTCAGGCAACGGGCCCGGGTTCGATCCCCGGTCGGGACAGTTTTTCTGGGTGAGATTTTTATCGGGGTTTTCCTCACCTGTAAGACAAATGTGAGGAAAACTTTAAGGCCCAAACGGTCCCCGAAATCATATGGCCATCATCATCATCATCATCCTAACTTATACACTAATGTAAGTGGACTCCTGGGATAGAATTCCCTTATATGTGAGTAAGCATGTTGGCAAATGGTTCTAAAGGAAACGTTTATAATCACTTTGGTCAACATGATGCTAGCAGTCATTGTTATCCGATTGACAGGTGGCACGATGGTATTAGAATAACCAATTATTTTTTACAATTTATTTTGAATAGTAATTACCCATCTTCTGTTTCTTGCAGTACTAGTTGATTTGGTTTATTGTCTCTCCAATGTGTCTATCTTTGTTAATCGTCTCCATAACCACATTTCAATTTTAGCCAGTCTCTTTATGTCGCTTTTTGTCAGGACCCAACTTTCACAGTCATATAACAAAACTTCGGTATAATCAGTTCCTTTAATAGGGCTTAATATTTTATGTTCAAATAAATTTCTCTTCTTATTAATCGTTTTCTTAGCAAATGCAATTATTTTCTTTATTTCAACTGTTGATCGGTTGATATGCTGACGACATATCGCCCCTGTACTTACTAGGTGCTCGTACATCTTTGCAAATGGCACAATCATTCCATGAATAAATCACATCCCTCAAATCATAGTTAATATCATTCTCCCATCTCTTACTAGGTCTGGTTTTCCTACAAGAAATTTCCATTCCCCTCATTCATTCCAAATGTTTCCTCATCGCAGTCGACGAGACTTGTGTTTTCCCATAAAGGTCATGTAGCTCACTCTTATGTAGTTTCCTCAATTAACATGTCTGTACGTCTCTCTTTGGTCTAAAATTGAAGGCATGAGAATGATAAGTGGATAAAGACCAATTCACTACTTTTGAGAAAATCAAGAAAAACTATTTTAATCAATTTATTTCACCATTTAGTAATTTTTTTTGTAGTCATTGCAATGTTACCGATATCTTCAAACATTTTTTAGTATTAAAGTAAATATTAAGTCAGCCTAATGTGAGTTATTAACAGAAAATGTCGATGGATTTATCCAGTTCTCATTCTCAATCAAAGTTGTGATTTTTTTCCAGCACAAAATCACTGATATGTGAACTGAAACACCGCTCATCTGAATTATGTAACTTACATTGTGTTATAATATGCATCAGATAATATTATTATGTAGCTTTATGAAAAAATTAACCAATTAATTAGAAAATATAACGTCACATTAACGTACATGATAGTCTTCACATTCATTCTTTTCATTATCCGCACCAAGTTCATACCACTGCTTATACACTGGAGGAATAAACTTTTCCAACTTCATAATACCATCCAGTTTCTTCTGATTTATTGGCAATGGTGAAGTATTTTATTACCATTCTCACACCAATAGATGGAGCATGCATTCTAATTGTATTTTATGCCAATAACTCAAATTCACAAAAAGTGGTCTTTATCCACTTATCATTCTCATGCCTTCAATTTTTCCTAAGCGCATTATTCTCAAATAGGCGCTTACTCCTTCTCTCTCTCTCTCTCTCTCTCTCTCTCTCTCTCTCCTCTCTCTCTCTCTCTCTCTCTCTCTCTCTCTCTCTTAATAATAATAATAATAATAATAATAATAATTGCGCACAATCGTGCAAAATTAATTATTTGGCGTATTGCGCTAATGACATTGTCACTTTATAACACAATTCCAGATGATATCTTGTACACTTTAGTCCGCACAGTTTACATCTGCAACAGTCTTCGATATGATGGTAAGTGACATTCACACACACTTTGTGATGGAAGCCGTGGACTGCATGGCTGTTTATCTGGTGCCTTAGTTCCTTTTTTGGTCACACCAGCTCCTATCTATCATGGCAGGCGTACCGTAGAATTCTTCAGGAATGGCATCCCGCTTCTGTCTTCTCTCTTGCATCTGTTGTTCATGAGCTTTAGTGGAAGGAAGGTAGTAGCGCATTCTGAGGTCTTCCAGGAAGAACTGTTCTCTTGCTAGTACATAGACCTATCTCAAGGGAGTGAATTTAGAGACTGCTAGAATTTTCTTTAGATAGGAGGCCTTGAAACTTTCCCAGATTTTTAAGTCATTTATCTTTAGATGTTTCCAAACTGTCTCTATCCCATATGCGATTATTGACATTATTTTTGCATTGAAGAGTTACACAGCTGTGTCTATTGATAGTAGGGCAGGTGATTGTATTTCATTCATGGCTCTTAGAGCCGCTGCTGCTCTTTCTGTGACGTGTATCTTGAATGTTCTCTCTCCCTTAAAATAAGACCGTTTTCGCTTCCATATAGTCTAATATTACTGAAAGAATAAACTTTTTATGTATAGTTTAACATTTTCCCTCCAAACGACTAATGAATCAATACCTTTTTTAACAAGAGAAGAGGAATGGAGCAACAGACTCGAGGTAACCCTTGAAGGTCAGCATTGTGCATCAATTACCACTGACTTACCTTTGAAAATCGGTGCGATGCGGAAAACTCCCAAACCTCCGATGGTAAGCATTTGTCCAAGAGCTAATTCCATAAAGAACATGGGTATTCCTGCTAGAATGAGGGTGAGGAAATATGGAATCAAGAAAGCTCCACCGCCGTTCTTGTAGCAAAGATATGGGAAACGCCACACATTGCCCAGACCGATAGCCAGACCAACGACCGACAGGATGAAGTCCAGTTTGCCACCCCATGTGCCTCGTTCCGGAAGGTCGTCCACTTTGTTCGTCACCTTAACTTTGGAGCCCGACCCTCCGGCCCCGGCACTGCTACCGCACTGGTTCATCTCCAGGGAGAGCAAATGCTTCTCGTTGGCAAGCGGGCACTCCCGGGTCTCCGTCATCCTGTGGCCCTCTGGCTCATCCCAGCGCCACTCTGGCCACCTGTAGCTGCAACAGTTACATTTAAGAGAAGAGGATGGAATGAAAATAATATTTTCCCCAATGTTATGTAATATTCTAGAGTTTCATACATGTAGGAAGTGTACACTAGTACAAACAGAAAACAAATGGGAAATTTACAAAATAATTTGGGACTCCAAATTAAATTTTAAAAAATAGTATAGCAAAAACGAATATATCTCAGCAAATCTTAAACATAAATTCAAGATTCTATGAGTTTCGTTGATAAATTGGTAATATAGAATTTGACTTTTCTTCTGAATTTTAATAATTGATATAAAAATAAGATATAAATACTAAACATTTTAAATTAGTACTGTAATAATATTTTTAATAAGTACATGTATATCTTATGATATAATTATAAATTTGAACTTTGAATAAACATATTATTTTAACTGGGTTATATAGACTTTCAAACTATAACATTCTTCAAAAACAAACTAATGAATTATTTAATAACAAACTAACTTATACACCTCACTGATAGTATTCTTTTAACAATTAACAAATTAAATTATTTATGAAAATAATATTAAGAATAACAAATATTTTCATTTGTTTTGTTTTAAATATTGTATAATCGTAAAATTAGTTTTCTATATCTCATTATTTTTCTTTGTTTTTATATACATTAGACAGGGACAATTTAATATGTTTTGCTTGTATACATTTTATTATTAGTTTTAGTCTTAATTTAAACTAACATTAACTGGTTGCATTATAGATCGTAATATAATAGATATCTTTTTGATCAAATTTTTATTTAGTATTTAATATTAGAGTTGATTGAGATTGTTATATTCTGATGTAATATATGTTTGTCCTGGTGAGTGGAAGAGAAGGCCACATGGCCTTAACTCCACCAGCCTAAATAAATCTAATCTAATCTAATCTAGAAAAGAAGGTATTCCATATTGCATGTAGATGTCATTTATTTAAGAACGAGTTTATCACATTTTTCTTAAATCACCACTTCAGACCTTACTCTTCCCTAAAGGGCACAAGTTAGTAATTTCTTTGTATTCTCCGTGAAAAGAAAATTGTAGAATTCTAATATAATTGACTTTTCTTCCAGTTAAGGCAGATCTATGCAAATTATATAGGGTACGCCGTACCGTAGTTAGCTGGTTATAGCAAATAGCTACAAGTGGGAAGGTCGGGGGTTAAATTTCAGAAAACAGCAACTGAGCCTTCGTAATGAACTAATGAGTAATATTTATTTTTTAATAATAACTGGAAATAGGGCGGATCTTCATTTTTTTTGTGTTAGATTGTTTGTTACATGTTGGCTATTCTGTTTCACTAAAGGTAATAGACATGTAATATGACATTTTTTTTTATTAGACTTACATCAAAAGACTTTTTTTCAGGATTCCTTTTAAAAGTATATATTTACATTCCTCGGGTAATTATTTAATTTCTTATAACTTAATTTCAGTTTTTTCAAGTTTTCCTGAAAATAATGTAAGTGATCATCATTCTAAGAATCCCCAGAATAAAATAAAACATAACTTTTTGATAGGCTTTCCTCAAAAACTAGTTTCCAATGTTTTCAGTATTTCATTTGAAAATAGTATGATTGTGTTGATATCTGAATTGATTTGAATTTTTAAAAATATTAGGCATCTATTTCTTTGTAAAACAATATATATATATATATATATATATATATATATATGGTATGATAAGAAAAATAAATGCCTGGACGGGATTCAAACCCGGAACTCTGAGTCTGTACCTCATCGTGATATCCATTACACTACCAGGCGAATCCAATTCAAACACTTATTTTTCTTATATATGTATTATATTCTCCATTATTACTAGATGTCGCGAGAACTCGGTCTTCACTACCTTATATAAGGTAAAAATATTCTCTTTAATTTGCTTACTTGTTATAGTCAGCTACTAGATGGCAGTGAAGACCGAGTTCTCGAGACATCTAGTAATAATGGAGAATATAATACATATATAAGAAAAATAAGTGTTTGAATTGGATTCGCCTGGTAGTGTAATGGATATCACGCTGAGGTTCAGACTCAGAGATCCGGGTTCGAATCCCGTCCAGGCATTTATTTTTCTTATCATACCATATTAAGCTTGCATTGCTCAATGTTAAACATTTAATTATAACATATAATATATATATATAATTCAAGAACTATGTATCACACAGAGAGAAAGCTACTTTACTTTTATATCTCTGTGAAGTGTATATCCATGCCAATAATTTATTTTTTATTATTTCTTATAGTTT
Source organism: Diploptera punctata (assembly GCA_030220185.1). Taxonomy (NCBI): domain Eukaryota; kingdom Metazoa; phylum Arthropoda; class Insecta; order Blattodea; family Blaberidae; genus Diploptera; species Diploptera punctata. Next base: position 274,104 of record JASPKZ010008026.1, on the reverse strand, counting down.
CAGAGTCCACCGCTGTGGTCTCGGAGGTATCGTGCTGCCTTGTCACGCAGTGGGCCCGGGTTCGATTTCCGGTCGGGACAGGCTCCTGGGTGAGTTTTTTTTCCGGGTTTTTCCTCACCTGCAAGACAAATCTCAGGAAGCTTAGGGGCCATCGGTCCCCGAAAGTCATCCGGTCATCATCATCATCATCCTTATCATCATCATCATCCTTCACCGGTGTGGAAAGCAACGGGAAGCTACCACACCTGTAATTCCCCAGTAAAGCTGCAAAGCATAGCATGAAAATGCTATGATTGCAGTGAAAGACCTGTCATTGGGTAGAATTACTAAGGATGGATAGTTTCAGAGAAATTTGCAAAAACAAGATATTAAGAAAAGTTATGCTTTTGCGCTAGATATACTTACCGCTGGCTCAGTTATCTGACGCTCTCTGGCGCGTTGTGGGTTTCCTGTAAGTCAGAAAAAAATTACTTAGCTCTGTATATCTTACATTCGTATAAATATTAAAAGCTACTCTCCCTACAGGGTACAGAAAGGCATTAAAAAATGTATCTTTTTTGTAGATACAATGATAACCAAGAAAATGGTAGGCCTACAAATGATGACGTCTGCTACTACAGTAATTATTGTGGTGTCTAAAGCATTCTATTCTGCATGGACACTACGTAGGTCACTAGATAAGTTTTGAGATGTGCAAAAATGGGCCATGATAGAGTTTCCATACCTATCATATCTTTTCAAACAACTCTTCGGCACATTCTATACACCGTTTCATCCTCTGGAACCACTTCTGTAAGCAGCCACGCCACTCGATTTCAGACATTGCACTAAGCTCCTCCAACTTCTGGGCTAGGAAACCGGTGTCCGCGCATGCAATTCCTCAAGTTCAGGAACAGGAAATTATCGCACGGGGTTAGGTCCAGACTGTAGGCTGAATGAGACATTAATTTCACCAGCGTCTTTTCCAGAAACCTAATTGTTGCATTGGCTGTGTGCAAAGAAGCATTGTCATGGTGGAGCAGAATTCCCTGCAGTCCAGTCTTTGGCCGCTTCCCCTGGATCTTTGAGAAGACTTTGGGGAGACAGACTTCTGTATACCATTTAGTAGTAACTGTCCTCTTATCCTCTAGCACGACTGTAGCCAGATGACCATTTGTTGATAAGAAAGTGGCTATCATTTTCTTCCCCACACTCTTAGGTATTTTGACTTTGGTCGGCGGCTGCTCATCTAGGAAGACCCACATTTATGATTGGTGCTTTGTTTTACGGTCATAATGGTAGATCCAAGTTTCGTCACCTATCACTATGTCTGACACCAGGCGGGAGTCCCCGTTGTTGAATCTCGGCAGTATTTATCTGCACAAATTCCACCCGAGTGTGTTATGCCCTTCTGACAAGTCGAGTGGCACCCATCGAGAAGAAATTTTCCTCACCTTAAGTATTGGTGCAGGATGGTGGAAACCCTTGGCGAACTAATCCCTTGGCCCCTCTCGATGTCCTTATAGGTCAGTCGTAAATCTTCCTTAATCAGAGTCTCCACTGCAGAGACGTTTCCTTCTCTGACACCACTGTTGTTGGCCTCCCACTTCTCCGTTCATCTTTAAGGGATGTTCTCTCCTCTTAAATTCAGGAAATCAGCGGAAAACTGTTGCACGTGAAGGAGCAAGGTCCCCAAATATTTTTGTGAGTTGCTCAAGTGTTTACGACTCATTTAAACCACATTTAAAATCATATAAAATCATAGCAAGAAAATACTTCCTCTCAATCTCCATAGGACACGTTTGATTTCACCACGCACAGACTACTTCACAAAGGTGCTGTTCACAGACAACTGAATGAAATCGTTTCTATCTGCTATGGTTTTGACGTTCGAGAGTTGTGCTTTCAAATGGTATATTAGTTTATTGCATTCCTGTCGCCATATTGCCGTGTCTCAAAACTTATCTAGTGACCCACGTATATAGAAGGATCAAAGCCAATATTAATTTGATCGTTGTTTTATAATTTGAAATAAGAGGGTTCTCACTTTCTGAACTGTTAAATATATCCATAATTGTTTTGAGTTTTACTTTAATTTATATTTGTTTAAATATATACTTTAATCAATTTTTGTAGGATATTTATCAAGAGATTTTAAGTATTCATATTCGTGTACATTATTTTTTACATAAAATAAGCAACTGGATACCTGTAGCAGTTATTTAACACTCAATATCTCACGACTCTGGCGTCACAATTCAAATCTGACCGTGAAATTTCCGGCAAAATTTGTCACAGGAATGATATTTCAGACTTCGGGTTTTGTAACTTTTCTTTAATATCATTATTATTAATTAATTGTCATCATCATCATCATCATCATAGTATATTCACGAATTTAGGCCATTTGTTGACCTGTTTCGGCCTCAAGAGAAACACCATCCAAAAGTCTTTTGAGTGGACGTCCTGGTCTTCTTTTTCCTGCAGGTTGATATCTTAACATTTGTTTGGGTATTCTGTGATCCTCCATTCGATGAACATGTTGTATCCATCTTGACTTATAATCAGACATTTTGCTTTCTAAAGATTCCATGTGTAATTCTTCTAAGATGTCTTAATTTTTTTTGTGATCTAGTAGTGTGTATCCTGCAGTCCTCCGAAGATATCTCATTTCAGCAGATCTAAGTCTCTGTATATCCTTCTGTTTCAACGTCCATACTTCGCTACCATACAAAAGAGTTGGAAGAGCCAGTGTTTTATACACTTTTAATTTTGAATGCTTTTGGACTAACTGTGGCTTGAAGATAGAATTTATTAACCCTAAAATTCTTAAAAATTTAGATATTTTTGCATTTACATCCTTTTCTTCTTCATATGAGATATTGCATCCTAGATATGTAAAATTATTCACCTGCTCCAAAATTTTATTGTCCAGTACAATTTTACTTCTGACAGGATCAACACCTTGAAATGCCATAATTTTTGTTTTTTCTGTAGATATCTTCAAACCATATTCTTCTGTAATTAATTGTTAAGTTCCTAAAATCTACGATTACTTCATTTCCAAATAGAACAATGCTATTGTCTGTCCAGACTAAAAAATAAGCCTACACTTTGACTTTTATTTAACTTTTATAGGAATTAATCACTATGAGGTTTAATTTCACTACACTTTGACATTTAACTTCCGAATGTATTACTCCGCGCAGCACGTGTATAAGTACATTCGACCTCCGTCAGCTGTTTTGTTATAAGGCGATAAATTAATACACAACAATCGTTTTAATGTTGCATGTTGTATTAACACACACAATGGTATGTCGAAAACGAATTAAATTATAATTTTATAATTAAAATAATTATATAATATAAAATATAATTTTGATCACACGTTTTATCACCGAGTTAAGTTACCATATAATATACGACCGTCGCCATATTTGTAACTGGCATAAATCTTCTCAAGAATCGAACAGTTTCAAACAAATGCGGATTTTTAGTTACTCTCCGACCTTCGAAGAAACATGTAGGTGTTTACCGTATTCTGATCAACTATAGTTACTACTCCAAAGGATAAAGAATAAACAATAAATGAATTATCACTGACTATTTAACTCAAGCCCCAAATGGGAGTCAATGACCAATCACGTTACAATGATTTTTGATTTACAACCAATCGCAGTCATGTTTCGCCTAGAATTTACCAACTAAAGTTTATCATTATAAAGAAAGCACCTCCTTTTTAACATTCTGAATAGGTCATAGCATTATTTTGCAGTGACTGACTCACTAAAAATACGGTTACGACATTGCATATATAGTGAATGAATGTCAACACATACCACTTGAGGGAGTTAATATAAAACATTTATAGCAATTGATTATACCACCAAAAAAAAAAGAAACCACTGTTTTCACTTTCTTAAATGTATTTTTTCCCAGAAAAATATAATTGTCATATTTACATCATAGGACATCAGAAATTAATTAATATACCGTTTCATGTGTTTCGTTTTTTCTCCACTAGAGAGCATTCTTACAATATTTCGTTCCTTTGGCAATAAAAAATATGATCTGGTTGCAGTGACGAACAAAAGAAGTAAATGAAACGTACCAATTGTTTCTCATTTGTTTTCAAACATCGCCGTTTACTTTAAATATATAAATATTTTAAAATAGCTATATTTAAATAATGATTTGTGAGTAAACAGCTTAATTTTATTCGTTAAATAGTCCTAACAAATGCCACTCTTGATTTCCAAATTCTCTATAAAATTGGAAATCACCCGTGGCATTACTTATGACAAATGAACCCGACAGAGACATTTCCACTTCTCACGTGTTACAGATTATGACGTGAAGAAAGTCATCATAGGAATAAAAACCAAAGCAAAAGAACTGGCCGTATAAATATTACTTTACTGAATAAAATAATCGACGCTATACTACCTACTATAACTCGTATTGTAACACTTCACTACAAACTTCTACATATCCCTCATTGTGGAAACAAGCCCTCGTACGCCCACTGCCTAAAGTTAAAACGCCCTTAACTCCGAACGACTTTCAATCCATTAGCATTTTACCTACCCTTTCAAAATCTCTAGAACGATTAGTCCATAAACAACTGACTGACTGTCTAAATGAATACAACCTTTTACATCAATTTCAGTCAGACTTCAGGACAGGACACAATACAAATATTGCTCTACTGAATACTTGCGGAGACATACGCGAAGCTGCTGATAATCGAAAAATTGCCATTATTATATTATATAATGGAAATGGACAGGTAATGACAAATGAGGAAAATTTTGAGGAAGTAGCTGAATTCAGATACCTAGGAACAATAATCACAAATAGGAATGAGATGCACAAAGAAATTACATATAGGCTCAATTCAGGAAATGCGTGCTATTATGCATTATATGGACTTTGGACATTTGTCGTCCAAACTCCTTTCAAAAAAGTTAAACTGAAAATATATAAAACTGTTATTCTACCAGTTATATTATGTGGATGCGAAACATGGACTCTTACTTTAAGGGAGGAAAGGAGATTACGGGTATCTGAGAATAAAGTTTCTTAGGAAAATTTTGGACCAAAGAGAGATGTACAGACAGGTAAATGGAGAAGACTTACATAACAGTGAACTACATGGTTTTATAGGAGGCCAGATATTATAAGATAAGTTAAGTCTCGTAGACTGCGATGAGCAGGAAATGTGGCACGAATGGGGAATGAAAGACTTGCATGGAAGCTTCTTGTAGGAAAACCAGAGGGAAAATGCCCAGTTAGGAGATCAAGAATGAGGTGGGAGAATAACATTAACTATGATTTGAGAGAAGTAGATTACAGGGAATGATTGGAAAACATTTCAGGATAGGAATGTTTGGAGGGCTTATGTCCGCTCGTCCATGAACCTACGGGTTCGAGAATGGCAGTGGTTAGTTAATAAAAAACTGAAAAGTAAAGACTTCTTTTTTGAAAAAGGCAATCTGTAAAAAGAAAGAAGCTTGAGAGTGTAGCAGCAGTGCTCTTGTAACATGGCACAAATTGCATAATGTGATATAAGTTACTAAACTACTTCTTTTGTTAGTCAATTGTACATGAAATTGACGTCACAGATCAGTAAGTAAGTAGATTGCCAAACGTAAAGTTCCTATTTGGTCTTCAGCTTTCAAGATTCGTCATCAAATAATAATAATAATCTAAGTTTCAGGCTTAGTGGCTTGTTTTTCATCCAGTCCCGCCTTTTTCTGGATTTAGATCGATACAAACATACCTGAGTGACCTAGCCTTACTCAACCATGTAATTCTTAAAAACCTGCCTTCACTCTAGCAATCTAACCAACGCTATCCATACTCTCTTACGTCCCTATGTACCATTATGATACCTTTGGCGTTCAGATTTTTCTCGCTTCGGGAATATCACCAACTCACTGTGATCGGTGATATCATATTCGCTCTTAAAGTGATCCTGATCAAAACAAAACCATGCCACCTGCTCGCTTTTCATTGGTTATGGACACCAACGTACGATATAGAAGCATTAAGTACGCGAAAAATTAGTTTACTTCATTAAATTAAAAATATGTCACCTGAATATACTTCAATACTAGTAAATTTCATATCAAATTCCGTTGAGGTGGAGTCATATAATGAAAGTTAAAAATTAAATTGTACCTGTTGGTAGGTGCCGTCGTCCACAACTTTGTTAAAATATTGTATTACCATTATTACCCATTATACGACATCGTCAAAAACAAGTCAATTGATGCTACAAACAGTTGGAGTAAACATTAACATAACAACAACAAATAGCGGAAACTCAACCTGCAGAAGATGGAAGATAACTTCCGAAAGCGCTCCAGTTAATTTTATATACAATATTTTAACAAAGTTGAGGACGACGGCACCTACCAACAGGTACAATTTAATTTTAAACTGAATATACTTGTTATTCTTCGTGAATAAAAATAATTATATTCAAAACATAGAAACTATTCTACAATATAGGCCCTACCTAATCAATAATTTCAACTTAAAACAATTTATTGCATATGGTTGATGCATTTTGAGTCATGTTTCAGTCGATTCTGATGCAACAAAATGGCCGAAAATGTTGAGTCGTCTGTTGCTGTGTCGCCATATATTTTTTTTAAAACACAAGTCATTTTAAATGTATTTTACAAGTTTAGTGAAAAATATCACCTGCTCTCTTGTATTCTACCCCATTCAACGGTCACGTGTCTTATATATTTCACTCATGCTCTACCTGCCAATGTGACAGTAAACATGGCACGAATGGCGGAAGGATACAATTGTCGTTTGTTTATGTTAGGATCACTCTAACAGCGGATAAGGTATAGATACAGTTTTGATGAGAAACCAATCTCCAGAAATGAACTGTTTTCAGATCCAAAGTAGTGAAATGGTCATATCGAAATTGTCCGTTGCAGAGGCGTAGTAGGTAGCGTGCACTCCGGGTTCGATTCCCAAGGAGGTATGATTTTTAATCAATTAATAACTAATCAACTCACTGGCACTATCGTTTCTCATTTGTTTTCAAAAATCGCCGTTTACATTAAATACTTAAATATTTTAAAATAACTATAGTTAAATAATGATTTGTGTGTAAACAGCTTAATTTTATTCGTTAAATAGTCCTAACAAATGCCACTCTTGATTTCCAAATTCTCTAGATATTCGTGAGTCGTGAATTTATCGATAATTTGGAAATCACTCGTGGCATTACTTATGAAAATTTTTATTTGTTATTGGAACTAGGCCTACACGTGTGTAATTTGTAAGCCGTAACTAGTGTAACTTTATATTTTAACCGTTAAGGGTTAAGTTAATTTAAGGTTATTAAACTTTTTGCTTGGAATTAAATTTTATACAAGTCTACTGTACGCATTTTTAAAAGTAAATGGTTCACTCAACTCAGATAATTGTGGAAGAGGTTCGCGAGTCAAAAAAGGTTGGGAACCGCTGCCCTAACCTATCGAGTGATCGCAAGAGAACTCAAATTATTACAACTAACTAACTGATATTTGAGAATCTCTCTTACATGTTTGGTCTCAGAGTATATTTCCAAACACGTAAGATAATTATTATATAAGTAATTATTATATAAATAACAATGCGAAATATAAACATTTTAAGGTAGTTCGGGCCAAATGTATTTTTCCGAACTGTAAATTGAACTCTGATAGCTTTCTCCCTCGGTGGAACTTTAAGAAGGTGAAACACATGAATGACCAAAGTACATTTACTTTCCATTCAGTTCTATTCAACGCCAACTAACCCACTGGCACTATTGAACACCTAGGTTCGCGATCGTGCGGACATAATCTCTCCATACGTACCTATCCTGAATTAATATTTCCTATTTATTCCCTGTTTATACAGCTCCCTGAATTCGTGGTTATTGTTTTTCTCCCACTTCATTCTTGGCCTACCTACTTTCCCCCCTTTTTTTACAAGAATTTTCCACGCCCAGATTCCATTCTCCATTTGTCCACATGTCTACGTGAATTAATATGTTCTATTACATCTTGTTTTCCATGTAGCTGACCGATGTGTAGTGTTCTTCATAAAATGTGCGTTGATCTCTCTTTGATCCAAAAATTTTAATAAACATTTTATTCTCAAATACTTGTAATATTTTTCCTCCTTTAAAGAAAGTAGCATCTATATAGAATAACTAGAAGAATAACCGTTTATGTATTTGTGTTTAACTTTTTTTTAGAGAAGTTGAGATCACAAGAGAAATATAATGCACAAAGCATATTTTTGCAGAATTGAGCCAATGTTTGATTTTATCCGCATATATAGGCCTATGCATAAAAGCATATGTTTGCAGAATTGAACCTATGTTTGATTTTTATCCGAATATGTGTGTGTGTGTGTGAAAGGTTTCTTCGGTTTTCCGCATCTGGCCACTGGTTCCAACGTTTCAGCATGATCCCACATGCCATTAACAAGGAATTAATGATTCGACTTACTGTCATAGGTCTTATATACCATCAGCGATACATATCCGCGAAATCTACAAAATAACACACATATACATACACACAGATATATATAAATACACAAAACGAAGAAAACTATATTTCAAGTTTTGTTACAAAGCATTTCATTATATGGGTCCGAAACCTGGACAGTAAGTAGAAAACAAGCCAACAAGCTGTTAGCAGTAGAAATGGATTTTTGGAGGCGATCAACATGAAATTCAAGAAGGGATAAGGTCAGAAACAGCACAATAAGGGAAATTATGCAAGTTGAAGAAAAAATATTAGGAAAATAGAAGAAAAACGTTTGAAATTATATGGATGCCTCATAAGAATGGTAGAAGAGAGAATACCAAAGAAGTTCCTTAATTGGAAAACTAATGGAAGAAGTGGAGAGGCAGGCCTAGGGAACGATGAATGGATGGAGATTTCAGGGAAGAAGATACTTTAGACGGGAACCTCTGGCGACATATCACTTTGGGTTGTAGGAGAAACACTATATTGTGGAATATTCCTAAATAAAACAATGTGTGTATGTGTTTTTGTGTGAATTCAGCCTGCGTATATTTGTTTTGCAAAACTTGAAAAGAAATCGTTCGATTTACTTGAAATTTTCAAAACACGTTATATTCGAATACGCGCGTGTTTTTATAGTAAAATGAAATTTTGGCACAATGTTGCATTTTAATACTCGCGTGTTTTTATACAGGGCGCGAAACAGTTAATCGTCCTTTGTGATTTCGCGGGCCACATTATAAGTTTCTTTGCAAATGTGCGGTTTGAATTTAGAAAACGATTGCTTATCCCATGGGCAATTATACGTGGCATTCTCCAGAGTCGGTAAACCGTCTGATCTTTATGTTTATGCAGAAAACAGACAACCAAAAAATGTAGCCAATTCACTGGCTTTATAATAAAACATTTTTTTTTGTGAAAAAAGACAACCTACTTTCTTCGTTGCATTTAAATCCACATAAACACAGGAACGCAAGGTAGGGTACTGAATTGAATGATGTGTTTTCTCGGTGATTCTATGTTCGTTAGATACTTTTATTTACTTTCCCATTATTTGATATCAGATTGAGCCATAGCGCAGCGTGGCCGGATTTAGCTAGTATATATTTCCATTTCATAGTAATTCTGCCCGAGGGCATGCTATGCTTTGCAGCTTTACTAGGGAAGTGTAGGTGTGGTAGCTTCCCGTTTCTATCCACACTAGTAGTCTATATATAGTATATATATATATATATATATATATATAAAGTCCACTGCTGTGGTCTCGAGGTAGCGTGCTGCCTTGTCACGCAGCGGGCCCGGGTTCGATCTCCGGTCGGGGCAGTTTTTCTGGGTGAGGTTTTTATCGGGGTTTTTCCTCACCTGTAAGACAAATGTCAGGAAAACTTTAAGGCCCAAACGGTCCCCGAAATCATATGGCCATCATCCTCATCCTTACCATTATCATCATCATCCTTCACCGGTGTGGAAAGCAACGGGAAGCTACCACACCTACACAATTCCCTAGTAAAGCTGCAAGCATAGCATGAAAATTCTATGATTGCAGTGAAGGACCTGCCTTCCGGCAGAATTACTATGGATATATATATATATATGGAATGATAAGAAAAATAAATGCCTGGACGGGATTCGAACCCGGATCTCTGAGTCTGTACCTATATATATATATATAATGACATGAAAAGAAAAATAAATGTCTGAGTCGGAATTTGAACCCGAGTCTCTAAACTCTGTACGTTTAGTGCTCTAACCATCTGAGCAACTCAGGAATCCTAACACAAACATTTATTTTTCTTATGTATGTAGTATTCTCAATTTACACGAGAGGTAGAGAGGGATATCATTCCAACTGCCTTCTTGTGGCCACTATAACAAGTAAGCATATTTAAAGACAATATTTACCTTGTAGCAGTAACGCTTATATATTTAGATGTTATAACTATATTTTTGACATTTGGCAATGAAGGCAAATATGACATGAAATGAAAAATAAATGCCTGAGTCGCTAAACGTTCAGAGTTTAGAGACTCGGGTTCAAATCCCGACTCACGCATTTATTTTTCTTTTCATATCATATTTGCTTTCGTTGCCAAATGTTATATATATATATATATATATATATATTCCACCGCTGTTGTCTCGAGGTAGCGTGCTGCCTTGTCACGTAGCGGGCCCGGGTTCTATCCCCGGTCGGGACAGTTTTTCTTGGTGAGGTTTTTATCGGGGTTTTTCCTCACCTGTAAGACAAATGTCAGGAAAACTTTAAGGCCCAAACGGTCCCCGAAATCATATGGCCATCATCATCATAATCATCCTTATCATAATCATCCTTATCATTATCAGCATCATCATCATCATCATCTTTCACCGGTGTGGAAAGCAACGGGAAGCTACCACACCTATTATTCCCTAGTAAACTGCAAAGCATAGCATGAACATCCTATGATTGTAGTGAAAGAACTTCCCTCGGGCAGAATTACTATGGATGGATATTTATTTATATACAGGATTGTAATGTTTACACATCTTTCTGTGCCTAAAGTTTTATTTTTCTTCTGCACTCGTCTCTCTCCATCCAATCCATATCCTCCAGTCCCCTTGCTCTCATTCCAGTTCTTATTTCCTGCATCCACGAGTTTCGAGGCCTTCCTCTCCTCCTTCTTCTAGGTGAACACCATTCCAATGTTTTCCTGGGTAATCTTTCTTCTTGAATTCGTCGTAATGGATATATGTGTGTGTATGTGTGTGTGTGACATGAAAATAAACATATACGCCTGAGCCAGGATTTGAACCCGATAACTCTAACTCTATACGTTAGTGCGCTCCCAACTGCGCCACTCGGGCATTCCAGCACAAATATTTATTTTACTTTTCATGTGATTCTCTAACACGAGGGGCAGGGGACATCGGTCGAACCGCCCTCTCGTAACTACTGTAACGAATAAGCATATAAAGAGAATATTAGCATTGTATATACAGTAAAACTTGTTCAATCCGGAACATTAATAATGCGGAAATCTGTCCAATGTGAACAAATTTATTGTTCTCGGCAAAATAATATTAATTTTACGTGTATTTATTTTGCATAAAACGGAATCTGTCCAACGCGGAAACGGAAGGATATTTCTACACAATTCATGAAAAAATAAATTTATAAAGCGGAAAGACAGAGAAATAAATTAGTTTCCACATCATTAAAATCCAGTTAGGTCAGAAAAAAACAATAAGGAATGATTCCTGCTGCCGGATGAATTACAGATTCTACCTGTACCTGAAATTTTATTTCGGCCTCACTGCACACCCGTTATGCGAAAAACCTGTCTTACAAATAACCATTGCACTGTAAAATCTTAAATTAGTTTAAGTTCTTTCAGAGGTAGCGTTCTGAATTTACGGAATAAAGATGGCTAAATGTTATGTATCATTGTCATTAAACAAATAAAGTGAAAGTGATTGAAGATGAATGTCCAAAATTCGGACCGATGCTCCAAAGTCAAGCTCTAGCTGCTGCCCAATCCCTATGGGAATAACGATTTCAAGGCATCTTCAGATTGGCTGGATAGTTTTAAAACACGACACAATGTAGTGTGGAATGAAATTTGCGGGGAATCAAAGGATGTGGACGAAAGTGTAGTTAGTGAGCGGATACAGAAATTGCATACTTTCATTTCAAGATACGCGCCTAAGAGACATTTTTAACGCTGACGAAACGGGACTTTTTTCGCGCGTTACCGTGGAAGTCGCTCATACATACTATACTTCATTTTTCAATGGCAGCGGAACTACAATTAATCCAAGATACGTAAAAATACATATACGGTACTCTATAATCCAAGATTATTAATAAGTTTTAGCTTTTTATAATACCGGATTTTGTCTAATGTGGAAAAAAAATTGGTCCCATGCGATTCCGCTTTGAACAAGTTTTACTGTATTATGCAAAGTAAAATAAACAGATCCCATTTAAGTCCCCCATCTTTTTCTAGACAACCGGGACGATATGTCAGTCGGGCTGTCAACCCTGCGTGACGGCCAACTTTACCTCCTAAACGAACGTGCGATACTCATTTTTTGTTATGAGCCAAGCCGACTTCAGGGAAATGTTGTCGACAGACGTTTTAGACTAATTTAAGAAACCTGATCCCAACGGGACTTGAACCCACGAATTTTCGTGTTGTGCCGTATTACACAAACCAACTTTTCCACTGCATACTCCTGTATGTAATTGATAATAGTTATCCTGTGCAGTGGGAATGTTTTGAGTAAGCAAATCTGAGTAATGTTCGGAGCAGGGGTGCTGCTAATATGCTACGGTACGGACGGGATTGGTAATTGGGCTTCATACCAGGAGGGGTAACGAGGCGCGTCCGGCCCGGCCTACTCAGAGGATATGAGGAAAAAAAACTGCTTCATCACTATTTCCATATATACTTAATATCAGTTTAAAACTGTTAATTCGGTTACTGTGTAGCAAGTGTGATTTTATAGAATACATGTTACACTGTACTTGATGATATAACACTTTTAAGTCGCCACAAAATTATCATAAGTAATGCCACGAGTGATTTCCAATTCACGACTCACGAAATGAGGAGTGAATTTATCTAGATAATTTGGAAATCAAGAATGGCATTTGTTAGGACTATTTAAAATTAAGCTGTTTACTTACAAATCATTGTTTTAACTATAGTTATTTTAAAATATATATATATATATTTAATGTAAACGGCGATGTTTAAAAATAGATCAGAAATGTGAGGTTATGTTCATTCACTGCTGCTTGATCATATTATTTATTGCCAAATAAGATAGCAATATTGTAAGAGTACACCCAAGTGGAGAAATAATCAAACACATCAAACTACATATCATAATCAACCACGAACGGTTATAAATTTTTTTTTAGTAAACAACTCAGTAAAAATCAAGGAATCTGGTTCATTATTTGCTATATTCATTGTATTTGTTGGAGAAAAATAATGTGTCTGGTCCTGTTCAGAACATTAAAAAAGAGGAGCTTTCTTTATCACAAAAACAGGAGCTGATAAAGAGAAATCGATAAAGAGCGAGTGAAACACGACTGTCATTGGTTGTAAAACAAAATTCATTGAAACGTGAATGGTCATTGACTAGCATTTGTGGCTGATGAGTTAAATAGGTCAAAGTAATGCCACGAGTGATTTCCAAATTATCGATAAATCACGACTCACGAAGTCAAGGAGTGAATTTATCTTAGAGAATTTGGAAATCAAACTGGCCATTTGTTAGGACTATTTAACGAAATAAAATTAAGCTGTTTACTCGAACAAATCATTATTTAACTGTAGTTATTTTAAAATATTTATATATTTAATGTAAACGGCGATGTGTGAAAACAAAGGAAAACGATTGGTACGCGTCATTTGCTCTTTTGTTCATCATTGCAACCAGATCATATTATTATTTTTATTGTCCAAAGGATCGTATGTTGTAAGAATGCACCATAATGGAGAAATTTATAACCAACGTTATAAGTATTAATTAATTTCTGACTGTCCCATGATGTAAATATTCAATTCCTATTTTCTGGCAACGTCATTTCCTCCTGGAAAATATTCGTTTAAGAAAGTGCAAACAGTGTTTCTTTTTTTGTGGTACAATCAATTGCATACAAATGCTTTTATATTATCACCCCGCATGCGCTATCTGCTGACATTCAAGCAATATATATACTATCTGGTAGCCGTATTTCTTAGAGGATCAGTCACTGTAAAATAATGCTAAGACCTATTCAGAATGTTAAAAAGGAGGAGCTTCCTATAATATGGTAAACTTCGGATGATAAATTCTAGGCGACACACGACTGTGATTGGTTGTAAATAAAAAATCATTAAAATGTGATTGTTCATTGACTCCCATTTGGGGCATGAGTTAAATAGTCATAAATAATGCCATGAGTGATTTCCAAATTGTCGATAAATTCACGAATCGAGGAGTGTGAAATTTATTTAGACTATTTAACTCATGCCCCAAATGGGAGTCAATGACCAATCACGTTTCAATGATTTCTGGTTTTACAACCAATCAGAGTCGTGTTTCACCAAATATTTATCAGTGTTATAATTACCATATTAAAGAAAGCTCCTCCTTACAATATTGCGTTCCTTTGGCAATAAATAGTATGATCTGGTTGCAGTGATAAACAAAAGAAGCAGTAGAAGCGTACCTATCGTTTCTCATTTGTTTTCAAACATCCGCGTTTACATTAAATATATAAATATTTTAAAATACCATATAGTTCAATAGTGATTTGGTGAGTAACAGCTTAATTTTATTCGGTAAATAGTCCTAACAAATGCCACTCTTGATTTCCAAATTCTCTAGATAAATTCACTCCTCACTTCGTGACTCGTGAATTTATCGATAGATTTGAAATCACTCGTGGCATTACATATGAGAATTTGGAAATCAAGAGTGGCATTTGTTAGGACTATCCATCCATAGTAATTCTGCCCGAAGGCAGGTCTTTCACTGCAATCATAGTATTTTCATGCTATGCTTGCAGCTTTACTTGGGAATTATAGGTGTGGTAGCTTCCGGTTGCTTTTCACACCGATGAAGGATTATGATGATAAGACGAATATGAATGATGATGATTGCGATGGCCATATGATTTCGGGGACCGTTTGGGCCTTAATGTTTTCCTGACATTTGTCTTACAGGTGAGGAAAACACCCGATAAAAACCTCAGTTAACAGAAGAACTGCCCCGACCGAGGATCGAACCCAGGCCCGCTGCGTGACAAGGCAGCACGCTACCTCGACACCACAGCGGTGGACTGTTAGGACTATTTAACGTATAAAATTAAGCTGTTTACTCACAAATCATTATTTAAATATAGTTATTTTAAAATATTTAATGTAAACGGTGATGTTTGAAAACAAATGAGAAACGATATGTTTAACTTGTTCATCACTGCACCCAGATCATATTTATTGCCAAATAGAATCGCAATATTGTAAGAATGCACCCTAGTGGAGAAAAAATAAACACATCAAACTGTATATTAATTAATTTTTGATGTCCTATGATGTAAATATGTCAATTATATTTTCCTGGAACGTTATTTCCTGGGCAATAATACGTTTAAGAAAATGCAAACAGTATTTTTTTGTAATATAATCAATTGCTACAAATGTTTTATATTATATCCCGCAAGCGCTATCTGTCTTCATATGTGCACTATATATGCAATCTGGTAGCCGTATTTCTTAGAGAGTCGGTCACTGCAAAATAATGCTCTGGTCTATTCAGAATGTTAAAAAGGAGGTGTCCCGCGCCGTAGCCGAGCGGTTAAGGTAGGAAGCCTTGGCGCAGAGCTACGGGACTTGCGCTGGTTCGAGTCTCCATGGGGGAAGACATTTTCTCATGGTATTTCGGCCAGTATGGGACCGGTGCCCACCCAGCATCGTGAGGCAATTGGGTAGCTACAATAAGTAGCGGCTCCAGGTTGAGGAACCATTGCTAAACGGCTGGGGGACTCGACATGCTAACCACATGTCACCCTACACTGGCTGTTGATCATCTACCTCTGTGATTGGCACATGTGGATGTGAAGTGCCAGCAGCCGGCTGGTAAAAGGGCAACCGCTGAAAAGTGGAAAGACCCTCAATCGGAAAAAGGAGGTGCTTTCTTTAATATGATAAATGTATTTGGTAAATTCCAGGTGAAACACGATTGTGATTGGCTGTAAATCAAAATTCATTAAAACGTGATTGGTCATTGACTCACATTTGGTTCATGAGTTAAATAGTCTGTAAGAATACATACATTAATTGGGGGTTCTATGCCACTGTGCCACATACATAATTTAAAAAAAACGAAAATCTCATAATTTATTGTTGCAGTATGTGAATAATTTCCTTAGAGAGAGATATATGTCGATTTTTTCCCCAAAACAATATGAGAAATGCCTTAATATGAAGTGAGAATTTGAACTCAGAGTAACCTAAAATCAGCATCTTTGAAATGTAAAATATGTATTAGTCATTGATCAGACAAAGCAGCCAAGGTTATAACAAAAATCCACTAACAAACAAGTGAATGTTAAACTAATCTGGTGTACTAACTCCCCATTTTCTCAGCCTAACTTGCCCAAGCTAACACTAACTTGTCCATATAACACTAAATTTCCCATTTTATCACCCTAACTAGCCCATTAATGCAGGTGGACTCCTGATATAGAATCTCCTTATATGTGGGTAAACGTGTTGATAATTGGCTCTAGCGGGAACGTGTGTTATCACATTGTCCAACATGACGCTAGCTGTCATTTATTCTCCGATCGAATATTCACAGGTGGCACACTGGCACAGAATAACGTGGTTTTAACTACTTGAAAAAGTGTTTTTAAACAGAAATTAATTTTAGTTGAGGATGACTGTGGTACCGAATGACATGCCGAAGATGGAACATGTTTCCGAAAGGCCTGCGTGGTTTCAGCTACTTGAAGTTTTTAAACAGAAATTCATTCTAATTGAGAACGACTGTGGTACCAAATGATATGCCGAAGATGGAACATGTTTCTGAAAGGCCTACGTGTTTTAACTACTTGGCGAAGTTTTTAAACAGAAATTCATCTTATTTATAATAATAATAATAATAATAATAATAATAATAATAATAATAATAATAATAATAGATTTATTCATTCTGGCAGAGTTAAGGCCTTCTCTTCCACTCAACCAGCACAAATACAAATAAATATTTGACAATTTAGATATACACTATACTCTAATTATAAAGAGTTAAAAATATATTAAATGTTGCAATGTAAATTTCATGTACACACAATATTTTATACGATAATTACAATAATAATAATACTAACGATAATAATAATAATAATAATAATAATAATAATAATAATAATAATATTAATAATAATAATAATAAAATTATGATAAATTATACGAACACTGGGTAATGATGAAGTCGAGGTTAGAGCAAATATTTATTTAGATTTATTTTAAAAGATACCAATGTTCAGCAGCCCCTTATTTCTTGTGGTAGGCAATTCCAGTTGCCAGAAGTGAAGATAGTAGATGACATGGAGTGATGTGATGTCCTATGTTGCGGTATATTAAGCAAGAGTCTATGTTGTGATCGTGTGTTTAAGTTATAGTCGGAGGATAGATACTGGAAACGAGAGGATAAATAATTGGGAATCGAGGTATGTAGGATCTTAAATAAGAGAATTAGAAAGTGCAGTTTTCTTCTCTCTTTAAGATGTAGCCATGTCAATTCGTGGAATAATGGAGAAATGTGATCGTATTTTCGGACATTAAATATGAATCTGATACACATTATAGACACGCTGCAGTTTGTCCGACAATCCGTCACTTATGTCAGTTAATAAAACGTCACAATAGTCAAAATGCGTCATCACTAAGGTTTGGATTAATATTCTTTTAAGAGCTGTAGGAAGAAAGTTTTTTAGAAGCTTTAGGGATTGTTTTATGGAAAATATATTTTTAGGTGTTTGTTTTATTTGGGTATTCCAATTTAAATTAGAATCTAAATAAAGTCCCTAGCTTTTAACGACGTCAGTATAAGGAATTTGTTCGTTATTTAACATGATATCCGGCATATTGCTATTGTTTATGGAGTTTAATAGTCTTGGATGCCCGATAATTATTGCTTGCGTTCTGTTTACATTGAATTTTAACTCAAATAGTCTGGACCATAAAGATATATGTCTGAGGTCAGTGTTTACTTTGTCAATGTATGCGTTAATTTCGTTAAACTGTGTGTAAATCTGTAAGTCGTCAGCGTAAAGATGATGCTTGCAGTTTTGTAGTTTGTTGGTCACGTCATTAATATAAATGGAGAAGAAATCAAATGACATGCCGAAGATGGAACATGTTTCTGAATGGCCTACGTGTTTTAAACTACTTGACTAAGTTTATAATCATCATCATCATAGTAAATTCACGAATTTAGGCCATTTGTTGACCTGTTTCGGCCTCAAGAGAAACACCATCCAGAAGTCTTTTGAATGGACGTCCTGGTCTTCTTCTTCCTGCAGGTTGATATCTTAACATTTGTTTGGGTATCCTGTGATCTTGAATTCGATGAACATGTTGCATTTCTTGACTTATAATCAGAAATTTTTTTTTCTAAAGGTTCCATGTGTAATTCTTCTAAGATGTCTTCATTTTTTTGTGATCTAATAGTGTGTATCCTGCAGTCCTCCGAAGGTATCTCATTTAAGCAGATCTAAGTATCTGTATATTCTTCTGTTTCAACGTCCATACATCGCTACCATACAAAAGAGTTGGAAGAGCCAGTGTTTTATACACTTTCAGTCTTGAATGTTTTTGGACTAACTGTGGCTTGAAGATGGAATTTATTAACCCTAAAATTCTTAAAAATTTATATATTTTTGTATTTATATCCTTATCTTCTTCATATGATATATTGCATCCCAGATATGTAATTTTTTTTTCACCTGCTCCACATTTTATTGTCAAGGCGAAGTTTATTAAACAGAAATTCATTTTAATCGAGGACGACTGATGTATCTGGTAGTTATTTAAATATTTTAAATTTTACTACATAACATCAACGGCGGTTATTCACAATGAATTCTAGAAGTATTGAAAGTATTCACTCTTTTTAATGAATTGATTTTAATGAATTGATTTTTCGTTCAGTGAACCAGTGAACATACAGAACGCGCCGCCCCTGATATGAGTTGAATTACAGATGTCGCTGTTGGTGTGCATGGGAGTGCAAATCTTGGATTAAATGATGATGTAAGAAGTGGGAAGTGGGTAAATATAGAGCAAGGGCAATGATATTTCCCTGTCTTTTTAATCTTCTTTTACTCGAGATTGGAATTTCCAAAAGTTCCGTAATGTGAACATCAGCACACGGCCCGTGTAGAGACTCTCTCACTCATTCCATACATTAACTTCATGTACTAATTTCAGTTTCAAACTCATAAATACTAATTGGAGTTTTTCTTTTTATCCGAAACTATTATTCTTAACTCTTTAATTACTCCTCTAATTGATAGATTGAATTTTCAAATTCACAGTTCCTTCCGCCCTGTTGGATGCTAAATTATGATATAATAATAATAATAATAATAATAATAATAATGTAGATGCCAAAAAATGGAAACAGCATTTCGGCTTACTCACAACACTTATAATAAAAAATGCATAACTTTACATACAAAATTACGACACTATAACACTGTAATTAAACCAGAGTGCCTCTATGGAGCAGAAACATTAATTTTGAACAGAAAAAAATATCGAAAATATAGTGAAAAAAGAATGCAAAATTATAAGAAAAGTTTTAGGTCCACAAGTCATAGGTGAAGCATTTAGACTCAGAAGTAAAAAGGAAATAAAAATATATACAGACATTCATAGTGATATTAGAAAACGAAGGTTAAAATTTTATGGCCATATTAAACGAATGAACTCAAATAGGCTTACAAAACAGATAATGGAATTCTACGAAAACAGAAATAAAGCTCCAGTGGATACTATGAAGTGGATTGATGAAGTCAAAAAGGACTTAAAATTGGCAGGAATTACTAAAGAAGATATCCCAAACAGAGATATATTTAGAATTAAGGTGAATAAGTGGCAAGTTGACCAAGAGGACAAACCGAAGAAAAAAACTGGAACAACTTGGACAGATGATAGAAAACAAGCTCATAGCAAAAGAATGAAAGAAATTTGGGCTCAAAGGAAACGCCTCTAAGTACTTTGCGTAGTCCTACCCGGGCTCATCCGCAATAAAAAAAATAATAATAATAAGTAGGTAAGTGGCACTCGAAAGAGCATTAATAAACATTTCAGAAAATATTTAAAACAACAACTCTTGTATAGCTTTATTATAATAGTATTGATTTTTTATTTTCAAAATGTATACTATTATCTTTACAAAATTTTATACTATAATTATTGTATAAGTAACATTTTTGTAATTAAAATACAGTGTGATTATAAAGTCCCAGTACATTTTAAAGTAATCGCTTACATATCGTATTTCTGTTACAGCCATTCGAAAGATAAAAATTTGTTCACCATTGAAGAGCGGATAGAGATTGTTGTTGGGCGTTTAAGAGGCCAGTCGTACGAAGAAGTTAAAGACTGATTCCAAAGGAAACCCTTGCGGGAGATGTGTATCTTGATATGTTGCAACTTTTCTTACAGCCACAGTTAGAGAAAAATGGTATCATTAATACAGTGGTGTTGCAACAAGATGGAGCACCACCACACTTTGCTCTGGCTATACGTGGGGAATCTCAATGACAGGTTTCCCAAAAGGTGGATTGGAAGGGCATCTCCTCGTATCTGGGCACTTCGTTCGCCAGACCTTGCACCCCTGTACTTTTTTGCTTGGGGGTTCATCAAGCAATAGGTGTACAGAACCAAGTTTTCCTAATCTGCAAGTGCTGAAAGAACGCATACGCCAAGCGAGTGAAATGATTACAGAGTATATGTTGATTCATGTTTTTTCGGGCGACGTTGCGTCTTTGGGGAACATGTTTTGAGATTAATTGAGGTTCTGTTGAACACTAACTTGATAGTAGAAACTACCTTATAATTTTTGTTTTATTTGCGCTACGTTATCCACAAAATGTACTGAGACTTTATAATCACACTGTATTGAAGGTTCCTAGGTAAATAAAATATTTACTTTTTACTTAGCTTTCAGATAATAAAACAATCATAACAGCACACCCCTGAAAATTGTGAAAAAATTTAAAAAAAAAACATACTATGAAAAACTCTATAAATGAAATAAATTTTGATGTAAAATCTAAATGAGCAATATCTTTTTATAGCAGTGCAAGCTCTAATAATTTTACTTGAACAAATTATGAAATAAAAAAACAATTTGAATAATTATTTATTACAAACTAAGTTATTCGCTCACTCTCATTATCTCTTTACCTTAAATTAACCTCTCTCTTTGAAAGTACTTCCATATGCCCCATCCCAACATCAATAAATTCGTGATTAAATTCCGTTGAGTTATTAATCACACAATTAAAATTATCCATACATCCACAGTAGGCATAATTCTTCCCGAGGGCAGGTCTTTCACTGCAATCATTGCATTTTCATGCTTTGTTTTGCAGCTTTCCTAGGGAATTATAGGTGTGGTAGCTTCCCTTTGCTTTCCACACCGATGAAGGTTGATGATGATAATGATAAGGATGATGGTGATGGCCGGATGATGTTCGGGGATCGTTGGGCCCTAAGCTTCCTGACATTTGTCTTACAGGTGAGGAAAAACCCCGAAAAAAAACTCACTCAGCAGCCTGTCTCGACCGGGAATCGAACCCGAGCCCGCTGCGTTACAAGGCAACACGCTACCTCGAGACCACAGCGGTCGGCAAAATTATAATATAAAATTATAAAATTCTTGCCTTATAGGCCCGTCTCCTCAACTATCTAAAGCGATTATTTATCTGTAGGCCTTTCAGGACTAGTCTCATCATCAGCAGAAGGAGCAGGAGAAAGATCTATATCTACTGACCTACCTCCTATAAGTAACAATTTTATAATGTTATATTATAATTTTAATCATCACAAACAAAATATTGGTATAATATTTAAGAACACTGTATTAATTTTACTAATTTCGAATTCTGATATCGTTGCATTCCAATAGAATGAGGTAAAAATACCTGCTCCTGGCCATCTAACATCCTCTGTCATGATATCTAGTGCCTCGGTACCATATCCATCCATCGATAGTAATTCTGCCCGAGGGCAGGTCTTTCACTGCAATCATAGCATTTTCATGCTATGTTTTGCAGCTTTCCTAGGGGAATTATAGGTGTGGTAGCTTCCTGTTGCTTTCCACACCGATTAAAAGTATGATGATATTGATAAGGATGATGGTGATGGCCGGATGATTTTCGGGGAACGTTGGGCCCTAAGCTTCCTGACATTTGTCTTACAGGTGAGGAAAAACCCCGAAAAAATCTCACCAAGGAGCCTGAACCGACCCGGAATCGAATCCGGGCCCGCTGCGTGACAAGGCAACACGCTACCTCGAGACCACAGCGGTGGACTCAGTACCATATAATATTCTAAAATTCCACGTTCCTATGTCTAAGCCTTTGCAATGGATCCCCAGAAGATATTTTCGTCCGGTAACCCGAATGGAAGACTATTTTATCTCCGGATTTTATTAAATATATTATTGCGGTGGACTAGGGGTTATGCCCCTTGCCTCTGGTCCCGAGGGTCGTGGGTTCAAACCCGGCCGGGGTCGATGGGTTTTTAGGACGGAAAAATCCAAGGAGCAAGTCCTCCGGGAGGGACTTTAAGCCGCAGTTAGTTAATGAAATTAATTAAAGGGCTAGGCTGGGAAACATGGTAACTGACAAGTTCTTGAAAATTGAGTTGTAGCATGTAAACTGTGATATTTGACCTCTTGAAGCATTTGGTGCACGTAGTTTTTACATCTGTCAATAGGTAGCAGATATATTGACATGGTAAATAAAACTACATGCACCAAATGATTCAGGAGGTCACATATAACAGTTTATATGCTACAATTTAATTTTCAAGAATTTGTCAGTTACCATGTTTTACAGCCGAGCCCTTCAATTAAAACATTTGGTGAATGGAGAAAACTACATAATAGTGAGCTACATTATATGTATAGGAAGCCAGATATAATAAGAACCGTTAAGTCTCGTAGTCTTCGATGGACAGGACGTGTGGCACGTATGGGGGGAATGAAAGAGGTACATTAAAACTTCTGGTAGAAAACCCAGAGGGAAAACACCCAGTTGGTAGACCAAGAATGAGGCTGGAGAATAACATTATACGTGATTTGAGGGACATAGATTTTACAGGGATTTCCAATGCACACCTTTCTTTTGTGTTTTCTGTGGAGTGCGTCCAATCCAACGCCACTTTCTTTCTTTAATTTGTCTTTTGGTGAGTACATGTCCAGTCTTAGACCGTAATTCTTGAACTGATGTTAAATCAGGAAATCTCATATTTAGTATCCGTTGATAAATAATGGATCGATTACGAAACTTTTTTTAAAAATCCCTACATACAGTGCCCAAAATGCAGAGTTAAAATTTCGAAAATTCTTAATGATGTATCAAAATTCCTCTAAATGAGGATGTTAGAATTTGGCCTGCACAACAGTAAATAGTGAAACAATTTTCAGCACTTTTTTACTTGTATTTTTTACCTAGCTGCAACTACTTTTCTCTTTTCCTTTAATGTTCATCTTTCTTCGTATTTTATCTCTCACATATAGGGACCTAAGAAACACATAAATACCCTGATGGACTGCGGCGATTTCTCTTCTTCTTGTTCTGTCTCTTATTGCATTTGGCATCATGCTCACCTTGTTGCACCCAGTTCCAACATTAGGTTCTATCCCTCCACATTCTTCTCATTTCCATTATCATTTTGCGTAGCTTTCGTCCCATTCTCTCCATGTATTTTCCCTCTTAACTCTAGCTCTTCATCTTCCAATTAGTCCTGTGTTCTCATTCCCATGACATGTTTTTATTTTCTAATCTCTGACATACGGCAATAATGCCCAAAATATTTCAGTTATCTCTCTTCAATGGCCTCTGGAACTCAGTTAGTGTATTCTCTTGCCCGATGTATTCTCTTCTATCTCGTCGCGTCTTATTCGCTGTTCTTCTATTGCGTTGGTTTACTACCATATGTAACAGTTTAACACTTTCAGTTCATGCTGCGCTGTGTTTACTACAGTTCAGTTAGATCATCGTTTCCCAACCTGTCAAGGGGTTCGCCAAAACTTTTCCGTAATGGCGGGTTTCGGAGTAAGGCCTATTAGAGTTTCCTTCATTTCTGTGTCATTGTCATAATAATAATAATAATAATAATAATAATAATAATAATAATAATAATAATAATAATAATAATAATAATAATAATAATAATTGTTATTATTATTATTATTATGATTATTATCATTAACCATATAATGTCCCTTGTTACATATGTGTAATATCGGGAATTTATCACATTATTTCCACAATAAATTATTTACCGCGAAAGCCCAATTTACAATTATGTAAAAAACGTTAGGAATGCATTTCATTTCTCTACAACTAGGCCTACACGTTATGTAACTTTTAAGCCGAAACTAGAGTAAATTTAGGTTTTAACCGTTAAGGGTTAATTTAATTTAAGATTATTAAACCTTTTGCTTTGAAGTAAATTTTATGCATGTCTATTCTATGTAGGCTATATTTATAAGTCAGTGGTTCACCCAACTCAGATCGTTGTGGAAGGAGTTCGCGAGTCGAAAAAGGTTTGGAACCACTGAGTTAGATGAAGACCACAGGGAAAATATGGAATGTCCCAAAATTATGAAAATAGAGATAACACTGAGTCTGGTGATTTTTTAAAATTTCAATATTGACAATGAAAAACGTTGGAGAAAAACTTGGAATATCCCAGTGAAATCAACCTTTCGAGTTGATCCAAGGAAAAATCAACGATGTCGAATTATTAGAAATAACTTTTCTCTTGTTTAGTTATTCTTTTTTTTATCGGCCCTAGTTTCTACTCCAATTACCGTATATGGTGCAGAAACTAGGGCTGATGCAACAAAAACTAACCAAATAATAAGCACATGTGAAATAAAGATCTTAAGAACTATTCAGGGGAAAACATTATTTCATAAAATACACAACACAAAAATTAGGGACAAATGTCAAATTCAAGACATAACCAAATGTATTATAGATACACGAAAATATTGGAAGGGTCAGTAGTAAGATTTAGTAAAAGGCGAAAGATTTATGCGATTTGAAAGGAAACCAGAACAACTGGCTGCCTACTCCAAGCTACTGAACTGCCTACTCCGAGGCACAATTGTCCATGAACCCCATATCCTTGGATATAATTAAAATATACCCCGACCACTAGTCTACTTCATATGGCGCCCAACGTGGGGCTTTTATCTTAGTAACCTAATGGAATCCACAAAAAGTCCTTCTCCATATTGGCGCCCAACGTGGGGCTTCGAGGAATCATTACATAATTGGAAGGGTCATATAGAAAGAATGGAAGACAACCGACTTGCAAAAAGAGCTAAAGAAGATAGACCAATGGACGGGAGAACAACAAGAGAAAGACCAGCCAAGAGATGGATAGACAGTGAATGCACATCCAATACGTCTTCCTCCGAAGAGTGATTCTGGAAATAAACAGGATTAAAGGCCTACAAATTATGATTAAGAATAAGAATAAGATTTTTTCTCAATTTTTTTTTATTTTTTGTAAATTTCCTTATTTTCCCCCATGACCACGACACCAGGCACTTGGAGACGAGTTCTGGAATAATCCTAAGGAAATACTTAATAAGTCTTTGTGCTGGAATTAACAGTTAACTGGTTTAAAACAACAACACGATGGAAACAATAGTGGGGGGAAGTGTCTCTTTTTAAGAAACAATTGCACCATTCAGTAGTTAATAAAGTCAATCAATATTGAATAGCCACGTTGGAGAGTGGGAGTTTGTTCATCGCTCGATACTTTTTTCATTACACCTGTGGATATGTCCCACAATTGAATTTTCGATTAAACGTGATAAACGTTGTTTCCAATTAAACTACTAACTCAATCTAAATTCACCAAATACACTCATGTACCGGAACATGGACACACTCTCTCACTTCAGAGATTTTAATTTCCTTCAGTGTAAACATAATTGAATAGCAGCCAAGAACAAGGTTGTATTCCTAATTTTTTTCCCAAGTTGAGTTTTACATGGAAATATGTTGTTAAAGGCACATGGGACATTTCCCATATAAAATTCAACTTTGGAAAATAATTAGGGGTTTTCAAGTCAATGGTATTAATAAGCTGTTACAATTTATTATATACAACTTTCCTCATTAGAGGATTGCCTCAAGGACAAAGTGATACAGACAATTAATTTTCGAAATTGATGAAATACATTTTGTAAATACATCAATAAATTTCAAATTGTAAGAAATACACTTCGTAAATACATTTAAAAAAATTCAAATTGTAATTGAAGTATACATACTATCCATCCATCCATAGTAATTCTGCCCGAAGGCAGGTCCTTCACTGCAATCATAGCATTTTAATGCTATGCTTGCAGCTTTACTAGGGAATTGAAGGTGGTGTGCTAGCTTCCAGTTGCTTTCCACTCTCTACTCTAAAGTAGAAATTTTGTAAAGATGGTTTCTTAACATTGAATTTAATCCTCTAATGGCAGCGATGGCAATTTTAGAAAGATACACTCTGTCCAAATCTAAGAAATTCCAAAATTTAACTAAGAATCCAGGTATAGTACCTCATGTCCCGATCATGCTGATGATATAGTACTATCGTCGATAGCGAGGAGATACTGAAGGGCCAACACACACTCTATTGAGTAACTCTTAGGAAATTGGGCCTGGAAGTAGACATCAATAAAAACAAACATATGTTAAACATAGAAATACGTCATATAACAGAAATGGACAATTGATGACAAATGAGGGTAATTTTGAAAACTGGCTGAATTCAAATACCTAGGAACAATAATTACAAAGAGGAATGAGATACAGAAATAAATTAAACATAGGCTCAATTCTGGAAATGCATGGTATTATGCATTTCGAGGAATTTTGTCGTCCCAACTTCTCTCTAAAAACGTTAAACTAAAAATATATTAAACTGTTATTCTCCCAGTTATATGGATGCGAAACATGGACTCTTACTTTAAGGGAGGAGAAAATATTACAAGTATTTGAGAATAAAGTTCTTAGGAAAATTTTTGGACCAAAGATAAATTATCAGACCGACAAATGCTGAAGACTACTTAACAGTGAAATACATTATATTTTATAGGTACCAGATATAATAAGAACAGTTAAGTCTCGTAGAATGCGATGGGCAGGACATGTGGCACGAATGGGGAATGAAAGAGTGGCATGGAAGCTTCTTTTAGGTAAAACAAGAATGAGGTGGAAAATAACATTAACCATGATTTGAGGGAGGTAGATTTTACAGGGGATGATTGGAAAACATTAGATCAAGATAGAGATGTATGGAGAGCTATTGCTCGTGCGGCAATGAACCTACGGGTTCGATAGTGCCAGTGAGTTAGTTACAACTTGTTCTGGGCGGCTATTCAATTTTCGATGTAAGAGTAATTTAATTCCATGTATCACTAAGAATTTTATAGATTTTATTAATTTGAAACGTATATCTGTCTCATGTTTAACAAATGAAGATCATGCACATGAGGAAATTAAATATGGAATTTATATGGAAATTAGTATTTCAGTTCAGTTCAATATCTCCTCTCTCCTCGACATCGAAAATAGGATCCTAAATCGGAAATATATTTAGGAATGTTTGTAGGCCTGTCAGTATTGATGAGATACAATTCAAATGGCTAATGGAATTCTTTTTTCCAGTACTTCATATTTTTAAATGTAATAATGCCCATCGAAGGGGAAAAAATCTCATATAAACAGTTACTTGGACTCTATCCGAAAATGCTACTAAATTAACCCATTCGCTTCAGATTTAAATGTCCAAAAAATCTCCTGGACACCGGCAAAGTGTAGCCATATTCTACTTTCTTCATTATAGGCCTATAATAATCAATGAAGTTAATAACGGTACAGGAACTTTACTATTCGAATGTGAATTATATAGGGAACGATTGAAAAATATTATCTCAGTTTAGGGACGCATAAAGAGCTTATGACTACACTGCCATGAACCTCCGGATTAGATAGAGCCAGTTATTATTATTATGATTATTATTATTATTATTAGTAGTAGTAGTAGTAGTAGTAGTAGTAGTAGTAGTAGTATTAATAGAAGTAATTGTAATAATAATCAATGAAACTAAATATATGGTCACACATAGTAATACATTATATAATGGGAATGGACAGTTAATGAAAGAATTTTCGGAGATGTGACTGAATTCAAATACCTAGAAACAATAATCACAAACAGGAATTAGGTGCGCAAAGAAATTAAATACAGGCCAAATTCTGGAAATGCATGATATTATGTATTAAAGGGACTATAGTCGTCCCAACTTCTTTAAAAAATCATTAAACTGAAAACATATGAAACTGTTATTCTTCCAGTTATATTATGTGGATGCAAAGCATGGAATCTTACTTTAAGGGAGGCAAAAAAGATTATGAGTATTTGAGAATAAAGTTCTTAGGAAAAATTTTGGACCAAAGAGGGATGAGCAAACAGGCGAATGGAGAAGGCTACTAAACACTAAACTGCATGATCTTTATAGGAAATCAGATGTAATAAGAAGAGTTTAGTCTCTTAGACTGTGATGGTCAATACATGCCGCACGAATGGGGAATAAAAGAGGAGCTTGGAAAATTCCTTGTAAGAAAACCAAAGGGAAACCGCTGAGTTCGTAGGTCAAAAATAAGGTGGAAGAATAGCTTTGACCATGATTTGAGGGAAGTAGATTATATAGGTGACGATAACAAAGCATTAGCTCAGAATAGGATGTATGGAGAGTTTATGTCCGTGCGGCTACGAACTTACAGGGTGAGTTACCAGTAAGTTAGTTAGTTAGTAGTAACAGTAGTATTAGAGACCGGATGTTCTGGCATTAAAAATTTAGATAAACAGGCAAAAAATAGCGCTTAAAATATGTAATATACGAATATAAGTAGTAAAAAGACATTTATATGTTTAAACAGCAAAATTATTTAGAATGAAAAATCTCAAAAGTGCTAATATGTAATGAAGCAGTTATATGTAAAATCCAAAAGTCATATATTTGCTACAGAATTGGAGTTCACCGGTAGGCTAGTCAAATTTCTATGTTCATTCTTAATCAGTCCACTTCTGCTACAACGTACTGAAGCACAAGTATCTCCCGTTCAAGCGTTTAAGTCACATTGGAACGGCATGAATAATTAATTACAATGTGCTTTTCCAAAAGTTATGTTGTCATGGACAGACTTCTGTCAGACAATGTGTTTTATAATAGAGAAATGTCGCACAACTTCGCAAGAAGTCATCGGTGCATACATCGGTATGCAGATGGATTGTGCTAGAAATGATATTCTCAGGGGTTCTACAATTTCATCATTAAATAAGCGAAACAAAATAACAAGATATGAGTATCCAGGGTTCTTATTCAGCACAGCTTGCAGTTTAGTGGAAATTGCACTACCTATTTCATTTGGTACAACACTGACCTTCTGAACTGCATCTTATATTATTCCCACAGCTTCTCGGAGAGGCATACTTGAAGTCTCCAGTTTCTTGATACTTTCGGGAAGCCAGCTGAAGTGACTTGCGATATATGAAAATGAACTAAACACTTTAGAACTGATGAATGCTGACAAAGATTCACTCACAGACACTGCAGGATCAGAAGAAAAGTTCTCGATCACAGACTTCACAGCTTCGAAATGCTTACTGTAGAATACCAAAGCTTCAATCCATGTTTGCGCACTTTGTTATCACTGGCTCCGGAAGCAGAGGTACATCAGGTAGCTGCTGCTTGTAGCGTTGTACACGGATAAGGACATTATCCAAGAAAATCTTCTTCGTCTGTGAATTTATATCTAACTGTCTCTGCCACTCATTGCAATGAATAAGCCGTACATGTAACATGCACTAAGTTTGGATAAAATACGGTAAGTGATTTCTCTGCTTTCAACATGTATGGAACTGCATCTGTGTACATCAATAGGACCCTCTCTTCTTTAACGTCATCTAATCATAGTACCTTAAATCCATCGTTAATGAATCTAGCAATTGTTGAACTACTTTTTTGCTCCAAAATGTTACAATAAATTGAATAGGATTTTGATGAAGCTTCAGAATTGAAACGGCCTGCGGCATCCGTCGTCTCATCAGCAGAAATCCATATAGTGATTTGCCTATATCAGTCCTGATTTTTTCTAATATGTCAAGATAACTAGAATCCAGTAATTCTTCCTGAGAGTGGACTGGTCGGGAATGTTGTGATTGCACTATTTTTTGTAAGAAATGATTAAATGCAGGTACCTAAAAAATGTTCCAGGGTCTGTTCCCTGCAACCAATGCCATGCACAGTTCTTTGTAAAATTCACTATTAGATGATGTAGGCTGCCCCTGAAACTACATAAGCGGTGCCTGTTTCTTTGAATAAACCCGTTGTGAATTCCTAATATGTAGATTGCATCGTAAATGTTGTTCAAATTGAAATTTCATCTTACACCCTACATGTTTATCGCAAGTTTGACAGAGGACTGTTTTTCCATCAGTGATTAAAACACTGTCAATATAAATCCATGTTTTCAACTTTGATGACAACGAAGACGCAATCGATGTCATGATTAACTTCAATGCAACTGAATGTTACAAATTTTGAATCGTTTGAGAAGAAGAAATGCAAGCGTTTACAACGAGTTATTGTTGTCCGCATGGAACTCTTTCAATTTAGCTTTCAATGTAATGGAAATGTATGGGATTGACGACAGTGTATGAGAAATTCAATAATAAAACGTTATATATATATATGGGATTGGCGATATTCATAATAATCATGCAATAATATTGAAATATGTAAAATTGTGTACTATAGTGTGAAATATGTATTATAGCTCGAAATATGTAAAAATATGTTATTTAAATCTTTGGAATAAGGGTTCTTTCATTGTAATTTGTCGACATTTTAGCTTTTCTTATAACTACATATACAGGAACATACTATGTAATGATGATTTTGAAGAAGATTTCCGGGCTGTAGGCCGTGGTCTCGAGCCTTGAATTTCCCCGACATTTCGCCAGAGACTGCGTCTGGCATCTCAAGACAACCATTGAGGATGCCAGACGCAGTCTCGGGCGAAACAGCGGGGAACTTCATGCCTCGAGATCACGGCCTACAGCCCGGAAATCTTCTTCAAGATCATCATAGCAACTCCGGCCGTGAAAGCCTAAGTCAATACATACTATGTAATTATATAATCCGGGCTCTAATTATTATGTTTTAAATTGATACAGCAGTGAACATTTTCTACAATCAGGTAGAACTTGAACACATTGTTAGTGCATTTCGTTTACAAAATTGTGACCACTACAAAACATTATTTTCAACAGCTGAGATATAACAATAAGAGAGAAAAAAAAAGGAAAATAATTTCAAAGAAGCAGAAGAATGCAAATAATAAATTCTTCCTATAATGTTTGACAGATCATGAGTATCATATCTGTACACATAAATATTTTCTGTCACCCCTAAGAGAAAACCAGTTTCTGATTATAATTTGGAGATCTCAGTTCTGCCTATCATTAAATACCGTGTTCGCTTAAAAGTGTAACAAATTAAATAGTTACAATTCATAACTATTTTTAAGACATGTCTTTCGCTATATATTTTTATGACTTAAATGTACCCACAAATAAATGTGACCGAAATTTCCTTTTTGTTTAAGGAAACTCCTAAAAGAAAAAAATTATGAATTCACACCAATTTGGAATCAACGCCATCTCTTACCACTCTATAATAGTGTAAGTAATCTTACATTTATATTTTGTTTTATGTATTCTCCTCAATACCGAGAAAACAAATTTTGATATAACATCATTGTATTAATTCATTCTTATATTTACAGATTCCCTAAAGTCAAAATAAATAATCCAATTTTTCAATATTTTGGGAATGTTGTGTTTCTTGCTGTATGAGTAAACATTCAACTAAAAAAATAACGCTATAGAAAAATGTTAGAAATATAACCAATAGTTCGATAAATTGTTTGGGATGTTAAACACATACAATGGTTCTCTATGCAATCTGTTGGAAGGCGTCCATAACACTGGACGGTAGGACTGAGGAGGTCAAAGCCATATCTAAGGTCGTCAGCGTCGTAATTCATTGCTGGGCGTAAGAGAACCAATGTATTCTGCACAGAGATCATTTATTGCAGACTTCAGATTCTTTTAAATGATTTATGTCTATTATACAAGACAAATAGCTTTAATTATCATCTAACGACAAAAAACTTTAATTATCATCTAACGGATGCCATAATCAAGAATTTTACGCCCTGAAAAATATACATGAACTTCTGCAGGATGTATATTCACGACCTCGGATCAAGAAAAGATAATTTATCAGCTGTACCATTTCTTAATGGAATGAATTATATTAAGATCCGTTTATAGTTCACCGCAATGGTCTCCACATAGTGGAACCACGTTCGATCCCCGGTTGGGGCAGGATTCCTGGGTGATTATTCCCCGGGTTTTCCCTTACCTGTGAGACAAGTTTAGGACAAATTTAAGACTCAATAGTCCCCGGACACCATCTGACTATCACAATTTATCCCTATGATGTGATCGCATATAGTTTATCTTCTTTGTGCTAAAACAAATCTAAATAATTTTACGTGTTCATCGGTTCATAATATAGAAAAACAGTACGGAAAAACAGCACTTTAAGTTACCTGATATATATTCAAAGTCCCATAGAACAACAGTGCTCATGCGCCAGAGTTTACAGAGCTAGCGAAACCCCATCATCGAACCACATATCGATTATCATTCTTGCAACATATCGATTATTATAGATATCGTAGTTTATACAGCTTACGCTAGATGGCAGAACGTCGTTCTGAAATTTAAATGACCGATCTTTGCAATAAATCCCCAAATCTATGTTAAAGAAGTATATTAATAATATTAACATTTCCAAACGTTTATTAAAAATGGGTGTACACTTGCTTATCACTTCCTAACACCGTTCTAACCAGCGATAACCCAAACCAGCGATCAAAAATCATAGACTAAGTAATATACTCTGTGGAAAAAAAAAACAGTCAGCATCACAATATTGTCTGACTTGTGTCATGAAGTTGTGATTTGCATATTTAAATACATACTCTAAATTATCAAATAATGCAAAAATTGTTTGAAAAAGTTTTAAATATTAAAAACTGTTAGTAAATACAGAAGAAGAGCTAAAATTTATAACAGTAAACTGAAAAATCAAGGGTGACTAGAAGTGCTGTTCAGCCAACAATACATTGTTCAGATTTATATATATTCTTACAACTACGTTTCAAAATATTTATTAATTTATTTATCTAAATGTTTATAACATTCTTCCGCTTTCAGTAAATAATTTTCGTTTATTGTTTTTTGGAAAACATTAAAAGAAACATATCTGGCCAATCCTCTTTACTCGATGCATGATTTGTTTTTGGTAAATTTCAGATGATTTGTATTGTATGTGACTTCCTACAAAGCGGTCTTCACAAAAAAAAACTATGAAGTACGAAATAAATATTCTTGTTGCCTCGACAGTGGCTCTGGCTTTGAGGAGATCAAAGTTATCTGGCTAGACCCTTTATACCCTTATTTTGTCAAGGAAATATATGTATAAAATCCAGACTTAAAAATATTCTCCTATCAGCTCGTGCCCCTTGATAGTTCGAGCGACGTGGGACATGTAGAAGTAAAATACCTACAAACAGAAGTTAAACTAACAATAAGAGTGAGAAAGCATGTTTGTCTTGACTATTTCACTTTTACTACGTCATACTACCTTTGATCAATAAACTGTACGGAAGGACATGTTTCAACCAATCATCACAGCTTACCCCTCAGTTTTAAATCGCCTCTCTATCATTTGTTTGTTTTCATCACCTCACTAGTATTTTGTTTTTGTTTTCCAAAATTTGAAAGCGAAGAGTTGGTACATTAATGTAAAACATGCATTTTGTTCGTCATTTGTTTCAGGCAAAAATTGTAGATACTCAATTGAAAATGGCGGCTTCATCCAAACGATTTGATGAAGCTGACAGTAGCAAAATACATGACATGATTGAAAGCACGACACCAAGTAACACAAAAAGAAACAGAAACATTATAAGTTATGCAATCAATTTGATAAATTTTGCATTAAGCGGGGAGCTATCTGTTTTAATAAAAATGAGTCAATCAATAAAATCTTATGTAATCGTCCGTATAGTTAAGTGAAGATAATGTAGTTGATGCACTTCTTAACAAGAGAATAAACTCATCATCAGAGACCGGAACTTAGGCAGAATGCCTTTTTAAATGTATCAAATCTATCTTCAATTTGAAAGTGAATCTGTATGAATTATACCTTTGTAATTCAAATGCCACCGTTTATGTTGTTTTTTCTGCCTTTTTTAATTTAAATGCCTAATTTACGAAATAAATGCTTTTTGTTGCCTTTATTTGAATATTTTTCTAGTATTTATTAATTTATTATTAAAAATTGCCTATAGGTATATTTTAATTTATTTCCATAACCGTTACAATAAAAGTGACTTCACCGAATGCATATTATTGCCTTTCAGTCAGTAAATAATTATTCTCTTTGCAACAATAAGTGTTGCCGTGCAAAAAAAGTATAAATAACAGAAATCGCTTTCATTACCGCTAGTGTTTATTTGAAAAGGCTACAATGACTGCGGTATAACTTTATTTTTCTTTCAGCTTTCATTGTGACGTTGTAGCTAGAAGTAAGATGCCGAAATTCAGTGTTCCTTCACACAGTAGATGATAACACTACGTTAATACTTTTGGATTCCACTTATTTTGTACTGACGGTAAAGTTCTCACATGCAAAATATGATTTCAAATTGCCCTTTTCCTGCCTATTTTAACTATTTATAATGCCTTTTTGCCTGCCTATTTTAGCTCTTCATAATACCCTTTTCCTGCATATTTTAGCTATTTATAATGCATTTTTGCCTGCATATTTTAATGATTTATAATACCTAAACTTCCGGTCTCTGCTCATCACAATACACTACTGTCATCTAGTGTAATAATTGTAATGATGAGATGGTACACTTTCAAGACAGTCTAGTATTTTAGTAAGTGAAATAATATTTTATTGTTTTCCAGTTGTTTATTTTTCCTAACAAATGTCAGGAAAACTTTAAGGCCCAAACGGTCCCCGAAATCATTTGGCCATTATCATCATCCTTATCATTATCACCATCATCATCATCATCCTTCACCGGTGTGGAAAACAACGGGAAGCTACCACACTTACAATTCCCTAGTAAAGCTGCAAGCATAGCATGAAAATGCTATTATTGCAGTGAAGGACGTACCTTCGGGCAGAATTACTATGGATGGATGGATTTTTCCTAATTTTTAAATACTTTCAACTAATCGTGAAATAGTCAATTAAATCCCACTCGAGTATTGATTCTCTTTAGATAATTCAAAACCTCTAGTGAGATTGTCTTGATTAAACGAACAAGAGTAATGGGAATAGCTATTTTAATAATAGACACTTGTTTTCTACCAAGAGAGGAAAATGTATTGTAGCAAAATAAAAATCACTTTTACTTGACTGTTTAACTGATGCCCCAAATGGGACTCACTGACCAATCACGTTTCAATGAATTTTGTTTTACAACCAATCACAGTCGTGTTTCACCTCGATAATTATCGAACTTTGATTACCAAAATAAAGAAAGCTCCTCTTTTTTAATATTTTGAACAGGTCAGAGCATTATTTTCCAGTTATTAACTCTCTAACAAATACGTTGAATGTACCAAATAATGAACAGATTCCTTCGACTTGCACATTTGATAATCGTGTGTTCAATAATTGTGTTTTTAAATACTGATTTTACTGAATTGTTTCCGAAAAATGAATTAATAATCTATAATGTTGGTTATAATATACAGTTTGGCGTGTTTTATTTTTTCTCCACTATGGTGAATTCTTACAATATAGCATTCCCATGTGGCAACAAACAGTATGATCAAGTTGCAGTGATGAACAAATGAAACATAACCAAACATTTCTCATTTGTTTTTAAACATCGCCGTTTGCATTAAATGTATAAATATTTTGAAACAACTATACTTAAATAATGATTTTTGTGTAAACAGCTTAATTTTATTCGATAAATAGTCCTAACAAATGCCACTCTTGATTTCCAAAATCCTCTAGATAAATTGGAAATCACTCGTGGCATTACTTATGAAAACAATACGTGCTCAGCCTTACTCAAAAGTAATTTCCAATACTGTTATTTTAGCACAGTTCCAATAATAGATCATATTATAACATTATAATGATATTGTGAAAAGAAAAATCAATGTCCACGGTTCGATTCCTGGTTCAGACATTATTTCTTCTTTTCACAATATTATTATAATATTACTCTAAAGTAACACTCACATGTGCAAAATAGGTATTCAAACTATTTCTCGTTTCAATTCTTTACTATTTTACAGAAAGGTCGGAAAGTGGAAAATTACAGTACCACGTACAGTAATGTTCAAAGAAACGAATCCAACTTTTGCCAACATATGAATAAACCATGCAAACTTAATAAGTAAACAAGCTAACTAATTCACTGGCACTATCAAACTCGTAGGTTCTTGGCCGCACGTACAAAAGCTCTCCATGCATCCCTATCCTGAGCTAATGCTTTCCTATCATCGCCTGTATCATTTACTTCTCTCAAATCATGGTTGATGTTATTCTCCAACCTCATTATTGGCCGGCCTACTCGTGGCTTTCCCTTTGGTTTTCTTACAAGTTGTTTTCCAAGCCCCTTTTTCATTCCCCATTCGTGCCACGTGTCCTGCCCATAGCAGTCTACGAGACTTACTGTTCTTAATATATCTGGTTTCCTATAAAGATCATGTAGCTCATCGTTATGTACTCTTCTCCATTCGCCTGTCCCTTCATCTCTCTTTGGCCCAAACATTTTCCTAAGAACTTTATTCTCAAATACTAGTAGTATTTTCTCCTATCTTAAAGTTATAACCGAGTGAATAACAGTTTATTTATTTATTTTTTTTATTTTCAGTTTAACGATTTTTGACAGAAGGTGGGACGACAAAAGTTCATGTAATGCATACTATCATGCATTTCCAGAATTGAGCCTATGTTTAATTTCTTTTTGCGCCTCATTCTTGTTTGTGATTATTATTCCTAGGTATTTGAATTCAGCCCATTTCTTCAAAATTTCCCTCATTTTCCATTAACTGTCATTTTCATTGTATAATGTATTTCTATGTGAGAACATACGTTTGCTTTTATTGATGTTTATTTCCAGTCCCAATTTCTCAATAGAGTGTATATGTTGGTCCTTAGTATCCCCTCGCTATCGCCTAATAATACTGCATCATCAGCATAAACTAATAATTTAATAACACCATTGAGTCGTAGATCTGCTTCAACCTCTATAAATGTAATAGCATGTTCTAGTGCATAATTTAATAGCAGAGGAGATATTGCATCTCCTGGCTTTAACCCATTGTGAATTTCAAAAGTATATGCAACTGTTTGTCTACACGCACCCTACTTTTCGTGCCATTTGGAAACAATCGAATAATTCTAACTAGTTCTTTAGGATTTCCGAATTCCAGCAGGATAGTATATAACTTCTTCCACTTTATTGAGTCGTTTGACTTTTGAATCTACATGTTATAGTGCATAATTTAATAGCAGAGGAGATATTGCATCTCCTGGCTTTAACCCATTGTGAATTTCAAAAGTACATCCAACTGTGTCGGCCGCGGTGGACTAGTGGTTATGCTCCTTGCCTCTGGTCCCGTGGGTCGCGGGTTCAAACCCGGCCGGGGTCGATGGATTTTTAGGACGGAAAAATCCAAGGAGCAAGTCCTCTGGGAGGGACTTTAAGCCGTGGTCCCGAGTCTGAAGATTTTCAGGCTCGTAAAAAATCCTTAAGCCTGAATGAAAAGGCCTCTAAGCAAAATTTACCGAATTTTCCCGTCCTAGTACTACCTTGGTTTCCTAGATGTCAGTATGAGGCGGAACGCTGACCACGGACCACTCAAAATGTCATCTATACGAAAACAAGTGTAACTAAATTAGTATGGTTCAAATTCTTCCCTGTAGGGGGAGAGCGCCTAAATCTCTGTAAAGGGAAAACATAGGCTTACATACATACATACATATGCAACTGTTTGCCTACACGCACCCTACTTTTCGTGCCATTTAGAAACATTCGAATAATTCTAACTAGCTCTTTAGGATTTCCGAATTCCAGCAGGATAGTATATAACATCTTCCTCTTTAATGAGTCGTTAGACTTTTTGAATCTACATGTAAGTAAACTTGCTGTAGTAACTAATATAAATTATAAGCATACAAAATAATTTCATAATTTTACTTATTTCATTATAAGGCTAAATGAAAAAAAAAAATTATGTCATGTTACTAAAATATATTTTTGACAGTTGTGATGCAATTAGCATTTCATTTTGTCAATTAGCAGTAGGCCTACTGTTTCAAACTACTTTCATTTGTTCCATTGTTACAAGTAATAATGTAAATGACTGACAAAACATTAATAACTGTGAATTTATATATTAATTTATTTTTATGGTCATAGGCCCATATTTTGGATATATTACATTTATTTGCATATTTTATCTTGAAATAGACCTAATAACCTCGAAGTTCTATTCGAGCAAGTTCATTGTAAGCATATTTAAGGGTATGTTTTGCATCAGTTGTTGAATAATTTATGAATAGTACGACTACATTTTAAATATTTATTTACTAGCTAATACCCGGCGTGCGCTGCTACGCCTAAGTAAATGAAAATTATTGTGCTTTTATGCTTAGTTGAATAAGTAAGAGGAAAAATAATTATAAATTTATATTTTTAGATACCCCGTGCTGATTATCCGGTGTTGCCCGAGAATCTACTTATCCCGATCTTTTTGACATAAATGAGCTGAAATTCGAAAATTAATGTGTTTTATGTTCAGTTAAATAAGTGCTGTTTATCCGGCGTTGTCCGGGAATCTACTCATCCCGATCTTCTTCGCATAAATGAGCTCAAAGACAAAAATGAATGCACTTCTTATGATTAGTTGAAGAAGTGAAATGAAAAAAAATTATAAATGTATATCGTAATTATTTTTAAGATTCCCCGTGCTGATTACCCGGTGTTGCCCGGGAATCTACTTATCTCGATCTTCTTGGCATAAATAAGCTAAAGACAACATTCGTTATTGCGAGTTATCCGTAAAATAATACTCGCCATGTGCTGCAATGCTTGCACAGGAATCTATGTACTTGTCTCGATCTTCTTGGCATCAATGAAAGACAAAAATGGTTATTGTGAGTTATCCGTAAGAGATAAACATATGCTGTCGCGGACTTTTTTTGTAGAGCTTTCTGAGATATTCAATTCTGTATGCATTAATGTATTTGTTATGGATTATGCAGCGTAAGCCATTTAAGCGTCCAAAGAGCTATTTTTTTCACATTTTCCACTACAAAGGGCGATTTTTAAGGGAGTAGGATTTGAGTAATATATACACACACTTTGTAATCTAATTTTTTACGATTTCTTTTCAAAATATCGTGCAAAGTGTAACTCATTCGTAAATCTCATTTTCACAATGTAACTAAATAACTATTTTTACACTTGCACAAACTTTTGATTTAAAGAGTATAGTTTTACTATAATGTTAATAACTATACTAACAAAGTATCTACTCTGATTTTTTTAGATTTTCCTACAAGAATAGGCCTACGAACTATTACTTTTTTCAATAGGCTTATTATTCCAACTGCTGAAAACAAAGTTGGTGTTACTTTACACGTTCATAAATTACTACTTTTTTCTTAAACATGTAATCTACATCATCGTTATATATTTAAAGAAAACTTTTTTTTCAGAATCATAAAAGTAATTGAAAGGAAACAATATTTTCTGTTTTTTTAAGATGAAGTTTTAAAACTATATAATATAATTGCAAATTTTATATTATACTATTTGCAGTAAAATAAGCATTTGAAGAGTATAGGGTAAGAACTAGGTAAGTTAATTTTCCATTGAAACCTAAAAATCATATTTTTAGTTGTGCAGCATCCATGATTCCTTAGCTACCTGTATGCCAAACTTTGGAGGAAATAAACCTATTATTAAACTGCAATTTTTACTGCTTAACTATTCTAAATGATAGTGCTTTCCATGAAAAATCTGATGACACCTGAAATTCCATTTCGATAGAAAAGTGACTTGCCTGGTTATTTTCCTGTACCCTTCATTTTACTTTTTAAATGTTAAATTCCTATAAATTGAGGCGACTTTCTTCCATGTGTAAAGAGTTATTATTTTTTTTTTTTTAGGTTTGTAATACATATACGAAATTCATTTTTATGTGCAGTCGAGGAAGTTCCTATTTATCCTATCTACCCAAAAAAAAAACTTCGAACGATGTTATTTAAAGTTCAATATATTAATAATAATAATATTATTATTGCTATTACTATGATTATTATAACTATTATTATTATTATTATTATTATTATTATTATTATTATTATTATTATTATTATTATTATTATTATTATTATTATTATTATTATTACGCAGGGATTGTAGACTATATTATAAAATATTGCTCATTTCATCGACGATTCTGTAATTCTATGTTACAAACTTGATAGTAATTTCAATTTTATTATTCTATAATCCACACGAAAGTTTACAGAAAATATTAATAGAGTTGCAATTTAAATTGATTTTCAGTTTAATTTTAAAATTGAAATGCCATAATACTCCGAAAACTGGGGTTACTTTGTCCCTTAGCGGACTACTTTATATCACTACGCGTAAAATATTCCAGATATTTTTATCGAGATTTGTGTTATTAATGGAGGTTTCATGAATATATTGATAACAATGTTTCGAAATAATATTGCAATGCTTCTTCAATACGTTTACTTTTTAACTGATTGTCCTGTTGACAAATACAGCTTGTGTGTTATAGAAGTAACTTGTTAGTCCCTAAACTTTAATCCAAACAAGAAACACAAAGGAAATTAAGAGCTAGGTATATTTTGTTTAGAATTAATCAAATCTTGTCATATATGAATTTGTCTCTTGATTTATAACAAATTTCTTAATCACTAAATTCCACATTTCATTTTACATCATCCAACTTTGTCTCGTGTTTTGTTAACAAGCAACAAAAATACAAAATTGGAATTGAAACAAAGTAACACCAAGCAGGAGTAAACTTTATCTCACTTAAAATGATCCCACGTAAGAGATCCTTTGGGTATTAAGAGGTTAAGACTCCCACCTTTATAGACAATCGGCACGAAATGTCAGTATAGTTGTCAGCCCTGCGTGACGGGCGCATTTACCCGCGATTCTTATAGGGCTATATGTGTGATGAGTGCAATTATCCGCAGAATATACGCCTCGTACTCATTTTAGTTAGAGGTTAAGTCAGTCCCAGTGTCATAATGCAGCCAGTTTAAAAATCCTGACTCCATTCGGGACTTGAAGCCGCAAACATTACCGCTTGTAACTTATTGGCTTCATCAACCACGTTCTGCCCCTTTAGTCCTACTTATCAAGGGATAATTTTCTACTAAATAATTGGTTATTTCTTCTGAAGTTTCTGAATTTTTTGTATGAGGTTCCATCAGTTACATTTTTAAAATTAAAATAACGCAAAATTTATAAAACGTAATCCCATTTTACAGAATTCTGAAAAGAAAGCCATATATGAGCCAACAACTATCACAAAGATAAATACCAACTAGATAGTATAACTGTCACAGGAATGGTGATCGGGGCAAGAGGTACTATACCAGGATTCCTAGCCAAAATTTGGAATTCCTTAGATTTGGACAGGGCGTATCTTTCAAAAATTTCCATCGCTGCCATTAGAGGATCAATTTCAATTTTAAGAAACCATTTTTACAAAATTTCTACTTTGTAGTATGTATACTTCAATTAGGCCTACAATTCGATTTTTTTATTGTATTTACAAAATGTATTTCATAAATTCAAAAAAAATAATTGTCTGTCTCACTTTGTCCTTGAAGCAATCCTCTAATGAGGAAAGTTGTATGTAATAAAAAAGCTTGGTCATTTGTATTAACTTGATTTGTTGAGTAATAAATATAGTTGGATCTCATCCTGAAGAATGGAAAAAATCCACAAGAGATCAGAACTGAGAAAATTGTAGTTAAATATTAATATAAAATTCAAAAATATAAATGAGTTTTTTTTACTGAACATATCCAAATTTTAAAGAAAACTTTGGTTATTATTTGATAGATGGTAGATCTTTCAGATGTCTATTAATTTTTTTACATATCCTACTGAAATCTGTATGTGAATATAGATGTTTAGGGCCTTTCCAGACAAATAAAAATAAAATTTTAGGAGATAAGATTTTTTGTCTGGATAAATTTAATGAAATGAGCTTGTTTATTTTTTTAAAAGCTATTCAGAAGCTATTATCAGTTTATATTTTATATACTACGTTATGTTTTTAGCTGAAACAAAAAATTACTTGTTTTTTATATTTCAGATTTTTTTACTAACTTTAACTACAATTTTCTCAGATCTGAATTGGTTCCTTTCTTTAAAATGTCATCCAATTATCAGATAAATACTGTGCAAATATTTTATATATTTATTCCAGTATTATCTACCGAAGAATTAAAATAAAATGTCGTTGATATTTGTTGGTTGTTGGAAATGTCACTAGAATTGTCACACTGAACACTAAACGAAAAGTGTGTAACTCACCGGTGACCCGCACACTCTGTCGCGTCTCGCCGGTCCGTCCTGTGGAACAGGAATGAGCTCAGCCAAGTGAGCAGGCGGATGAGCCTCCCTAACGTAAATCT
Organism: Diploptera punctata; assembly: GCA_030220185.1. Classification (NCBI taxonomy): domain Eukaryota; kingdom Metazoa; phylum Arthropoda; class Insecta; order Blattodea; family Blaberidae; genus Diploptera; species Diploptera punctata. The sequence goes on along the minus strand of JASPKZ010008026.1, from coordinate 230,914 downwards.
GGGCTCCCCTCCCCCCCTTTCAAAATGGCAACAACAAACATCATTGTGAAATATGAATGAAATGATTGGGACGCATACTCACTCCTCACCAAATGTACAACTAACTAACTCAGTGGCATATTCTCTCCACTAGTGAAAACCAGACATTCTTCCACCTATGACAAGATCATAAAGACTTCAATCAAGACGCCTAGCTGGTCGTCAGCACCAATAAAACACTAAATGAAGACTGTTGGTTGACACTATCGAACCTCTGAGGCTCATTGCCGCGCTAACAATAGCTCTCCATACATCCTTACCTTGAGTTTATCTTTTCTAATCATCATCATCATCTTAAGGCACGACAACTTCAAAAGTGAAAGTTTTGGCCTTCTCAACAATCTCCCTCGATGCCAATCTGTCTCTTGCCATATTCAAATTGGTCACTTTAATTTTCCTTATATCGTTCATTGTGTCATCCTCCCATCTGATCTTCGGTCTTCCAACAGCTCTGCCTCCTATATGTTTCCATTTGTAGAGTTTTTTGACCAGTCTCTGATCATCCATTCTTATCATATGTCCAAGCCAACCAATTCTGAGAGATTTTATATGGTTTACTATGTTCTGATTTTTTATTAATTTGTTTAGTTCATTATTCGTTTTGATTCTCCAACAGTTATCAGTTCCTCTATTTGGTCCAAAAATTCTTCTTAAAATTTGTCTTTCAAGAATTAGTAATTTCAGTTTTATTGTTTCTTTTAGTACCCAAGTTTCACAAGCATATATAACTACTGTCTAATGACTGTTTTGTATAACCTTATTTTTGCAGTTTTTGATATTAATTTGATTTTCAATAAGGTACTATTTGCAAAATAAGCTTTATTCCCATTTACCAATCTTTCTTTAATTTCCTCTTCTAATGTATTATGTCAATTTACTTTGGTACCTATGTATTTAAATGATTCTACTGTGTTAATTTGTATATCATCAATTTGTAGATTTTCAGATTTTCTATTGTGATTACTACATTTTAAATATGTTGTTTTCTCTTGATTTATTATTAGACCAAATTTTTTAGATTCCTCTTTCAATTTTGTGAAGGTTTCTTTTAATGCTTGTCTGGTTCTTGCTGTAATCAGTATTTCATCTGCATAAGCTATACATTGTTTAAGTTTTGTTGTAATATTTCCCCTTAATTCCAATTTCTTAAATACATAATCTATGACTAAGCCAAATAGGGTAGCTGAGAGGGGGTCTCCTTGTTTGACTCCTGATTTAATACTGAAACTTTCACTTAGTTTATTGTTGATTTTTACTTAGCAGTCTTTCCTAATCATCTCGTGTATAATTCACCTGAAGCAAATCATAGTTAAAATTATTCTCCCACTTCATTGTTGACATAACTGTTCTTATTAGGGGTAAATTGAGGGAATTCCGATCACTTTAACAATTAATATAATAAAATACAAAATTGGTACCTGGTAATGGAAATGAACAGCTAATGACAAATGAGGGACATTTTGAGGAAGTGGCTGAATTCAAATACCAATGAGGTTTATTTTAATTTTGTTGAGTTGTTTCTTGACTCACCTCATACTTCTTAACTCCCTCGCAGATCTAGATTTCGTCACTGTATTTGTGACATTCTCAATGCTGTTCACGTTCACAACTGACGTTCAAGGGTGAGTCTGCAGGAGATGAGACCATTGGACGTCAGTTGTGAACGTGAATAGCATTGAGAATACAGTGACGAAATCTAGATTTGCGAGGGAGTTAAGAAGTATGAGGTGAGTCAAGAAACAACTCAACAAAATTAGCCATGCTATCCGAATTTGAAATATATATTTGTTTAACTCATAAATACCTAATGTACCTGGCATAAATCACCTTAATGTCCTTACAAGAAAAGTATACGAAACACAAAATGTCCACCACACTGCAAATATGCGGCTCAACTAGCATTGACATTACGCACAATGCTTGAAACACTTCGCATAATGTTCAACAATATGCAGAACGCGATTATAATAGCGGTTTCTGAATAAAATCGTAATCGGAATTCCACCACTTTTCTCCTCCTTCTATCTAGTCCTGCATTATATTCACTAGTTTCTGTTAGCCGTGCAAGCTGTGACTCGTCATGGACAATGAGATCCGTGTAGCCTTTACAAAATGATAAACTTATCAATCTGCGTGGTGGCCGATTTAATTCACAGCGGCAAGAGATGCGGCGGACTAGGCATGCAACGGCTGTCTAAAATAGTACCTCGTGTTTCTTTGACTCTGGCCTAAAAATGAAAGAATGAGAAGACCTGGTTAGTCAATTTTTGTCTCAAACTCTCTAACACCCATATTGCAGCCCAGCTTTCCAAATTTCTTCTTCTTCCTTTCTTCCTTCCTTCCAAGTATTAGGCCAAGGCCTGTTACGATCCTATAGAAAATTTTCTCTCCAGCGTCTCGTATAAGACTTGATAGCATAATAATAGTCCCTCGATTGATTGCTGGCCAAAGGAAGGCAAGACCAGTGATGGGGCTGCCATCTTATAGCCTCTGGTAAGGCTTTTCTGGAGAAGAAAAAATAAAGGAAAGAAGAAAGGAAAGACTCCCTAGCCCTCGGATACCCTAATAACGTCGGGGTCGAAAAAACAAGAGTTGACCAAGAGAGGTTAGATAGTAAAGTTAAAAGAGTCTGGTATAAGTAAGTGTAAGAAAGGAAGAAATACCAGATCGGTTAAAGATAGAAGTAAGGAGCAAAACACAAGTAAGTGAAAGCAATGTTTTGCTCAGCTTGGGCACCTTGTGGTCGCCATCCACATATCCCCTAGATGGGGACCCCAAATTTCTCAAGCATATTTTTTACAGTATTTTTTTTAAATTTGAATCCTTGTAATTTCCTAGAAAGTTTTTGACGACAGTAGTAAAAACAATCCATGCCTGCTGTTAACTATCTGTCATTGTTTCTTTAAATAAGACATCAGAAATCAACTTCCCAATTTCTGGCCGAACAAATATTCCGTTTTTAACTTTAGCATCAGATATTTCAGGAAACCTCTTGCAGATATATTTTTAGCAATTGCCACCTTTGTTTAAAGTCTTCACAAATTGCTTCATTAGGCCTAGTTTTATGTGCAAAGGTGGTAATACAAAATTTTTCGGCTCCACAAGACTCTCATGAATAACATTTTTCATTGGCACGAGACTATCTCTCTGCTTCCAATTGTTTCTTGTCCAATGATCAGATGGTGTCATTGTTATCAAACATATTAATTTCATAAATGAAATGTTTTATTTCTTAGCTCCATGGTACAATATTTATGCACAGAACTGTATTAAATATTTAGATATAATTGCTAATTGTAAAAAAAAATGGTACGTGCTAGACAAAACGGATTGCAGTTTTGGAATCAGCACATCAAATTTAATAAATTAGACATATTTTCTGTTATTTGGGATCAATTATAGAGAAAGGTGGAACATCAAATAAAGAAATAGCAAAAAGGATCAGTAATGGAAGAAAACCCATAGGAATGTTAAACTCTATACTGTGGAGTAAAAACATCATTAACCAAACAAAACTAATTTATAAGTCCATACTAGAAAGTTTAATGTTATATGGATCGGAAATACGGGCAATGATACAACAACATGTCAACAGAATAACTGCAGTTGAAATGGATTTTTGGAGAAGAGCTGCTAGAAAATCTCGGCTGGAAAAAAATTGAAATAGAGAAATTAGAGAATGGATGAATGCAGAAAGAAGTATAATGGATGAGATTGAACACAGAAGGCTAAAATGGTATGGACACGTAAGAAGTATGCTGGATGGAAGACTACCAAAGGCTGTCTATGCATGGAAAATTGAAAGAAGGAGCAGAAAAGGAAGTCAAAGAACAACCTGAAAGAGAAACATTCAAAATTCAATTAGGAAATTTGGTGTAACAGATGAAGACACAGAGGACAGAGAACTATGTAGAACTTTAATTGAGGCGTTGACATGGAAAAGGTAGTAGGCCTAAGTAAAAAAAAAAATTACAGGTGAAGCAAAAAGCAATTTTAACACTTTCAAATTTAAATATATTTTGTAAAGCTAATACGGATATTATATAACTATATTGCAAATAAAATTTCTTGTTTAGTAGTGTCAAAATTATATTAATATTAATGTTGGGAATTTTTTTTTTTTTTTTTTTTTTTTTTGCTTTTCCTGTAAAATTTGCATTTTATGACCTAATATCTTTCCCATGTCAACGCCTCAATTAAGGAAAAATTGTGAATGTTTGTTGCAAACTGATAATCTATAAGTGCGTAGAAATTTATTTATTTATTTTTAATTCATGTTAATTATTAAGATCGGTTGGAGAAAACCCTCAATGATGAGGAAAATTCTCAAAATGAATGAATGAGACATATTTTGCAGGAAACCCCAGAATTATGCATACCAGTGTTGTTATTAAATTTTGTAATAGAGCATGCGATCAAATCTTTATAGGACTATTTAACTCATACCCCAAATGTGAGTCAATGACCAATCACGTTTCAATGATGTTTTATTTACAACCAATCACAGTCGTGTTTCGCCTAGAATTTACCAACTAAAGATTATCATAATAAAGAAAGCACCTCCTTTTTAACATTCTGAATAGGTCACAGCATTATTTGCAGTGACTGTCTCTCTAAGAAATACGGCTACCAGATTGTATATGTAGTGCATGAATGTCAACGCGTAGCGCATGCGGGAGTTAATATAAAAATATTTGTAGCAATTGATTATACCACCAAACAAAAAGAAACCACTGTTTGCACTTTCTTAAATGTATTTTTCCCCAGGTAATAACATTCCAAAAAAATATAATTGTCATATTTACATCATAGGGCATTGAATTACTATACAGTTTGATATGTTTCATTTTTTCTCCACTTGAGTGCATTCTTACAATATTGCGTTCCTTTGGTAATAAATAATATTATCTGGTTGCTGTGATGAAAAAAATAAGTAAATGAAGCGTCCCAATCGTTTCTCATTTGTTTTCAAACATCGCCGTTTACATTAAATATATAAATATTTTAAAATAACTATATTTAAATAATGATTTGTGAGTAAACAGCTTAATTTTATTCGTTAAATAGTCCTAACAAATGCCACTCTTTATTTCCAAATTCTATAGATAAATTCACTCCTCACATCGTGAGTCGTGAATTTATCGATAATTTGGAAATCACTCGTGGAATTATTTGTGATAAAGAGGGAGCACAACTCAATAGTATAACATAAGTGTCTGTACATACTGATGTAGTATTATTATGCGATAGCAATGAAGTTCTAAAACCAACATGCTAATTAGTAACACTAAGAAACTGGGGCTGAAAGTAAATATCAGTAACGATAAATATATGTCCACACGTAGAAATACATTATATAATGGAAATAGGCAGTTAATAACAGATGAGGGACGTTTTGAAGTTCTCAATTCATATACTCGTACCCAGGAACAATAGTTACTTACTTACTTACTTACTTACTTACTTACTTACTTACTTACTTACTTACTTACTTACTTACTTACTTACTTACTTACTTACTTACTTACTTACTTATTTACTTACTTACTCACTGGCACTATCGAACTCGTAGGTTCATGGCCGCGCGAACATAAGCTCTCCGTACATCCCTATCTTGATCTAATGTTTTCCAATCATTTCCTGTATAATCTACTTCTCTCAAATCTTGATTAATGTTATTCTCCCACCTCATTCTTGGTCTACCAACTGGGCGCTTTCCCTCAGGTTTTCCTACAAGAAGCTTCCATGCAAGTCTTTCATTCCCCATTCATGCCACATGTCCTGCCCATCGCAGTCTACGAGACTTAACTGTTCTTATTATAACTGGCTTCCTATAAAGACCATGTGGTTCACTGTTATATAATCTTCTCCATGCACCTGTCTGTTCATCTTTCTTTTGGTCCAAAAATGTTCCTAAGAACTTTATACTCAAATACTCGAAATCTTCTTTCCTCCCTTAAAGAATGAGTCCATGTTTCGCATCCATATAATATAGCTAGTAAAATCATGGTTTTATATATTTTCAGTTTAACGTTTTTTGAAAGCAGTTGGGGCGACAAGAGTCCCTGTAATGCATAATATCACGCATTTCCAGAATTGAGCCTATTCTTAATTTCCTTGTGCATCTCATTCCTATTTGTGATTATTGTTCCTAGGTATTTGGATTCAGTCACTTCCTCAAAATTTCCTTCATTTGTTATTAGCTGTCGATTTCCATTATATAATGTATTTCTGTGTGTGACCATATATTTAGTTTTATTGATATTTACTTCCAGTCCCCAATTTCTTAGTGTTACTCAATAGTGTGTGCGTTTTGGCCTTTAGTATATCTTCACTATCGCCCAATAATACTACATCATCAGCATAAACTAACAACTTATTAATACTATTGAGTTGTAGGATTTATTAATCCTCTAAAGATTTGATGGCATAATCTAGTAAAAAAAAATAGTAGAGGAGATAGTGCATCTCCTTGCTTCAACCCATTTTGGATTTCAAAAGTATCCGAAAACTGTTTGCCTACACGCACCCTACTCTTTGTGCCATTTAGACACATTCGTATAAGTCTAACTAACTTTTTAGGAATTCCGAACTCCAGCACAATAGTTACCAACATGAATGAGATGCAGAAATAAATTAAACATAGGGTCAACTCTGGAAATGTATGTTATTGTGCTCTACAGGGACTCTTGTCAACCCAATTTCTCTAAAAAACGTTATACTTAAAACATATAGTCTAAAACGGTTATTCTCCCAGTCATGTGTATGCGAAACATGGTCTCTTAATTTGAGAGATGAAAATGATTACGCGCATTTCAGAATATAGTTCTTAGGAATATTTTTTGACCAAAGAGAGACGAACAGACAAGTGAATGGAGAAAACTACATAACACTGAGCTACATGATATTTATGGGAAACAAGATATAACATTTAAGTCTCGCATACTGCGATGAGCAAAAACTGTCGCATGAATGAGGAATAAAAGAGGCTGTGCAAAATTCTTGTAGGAAATTCAGAGGGAAATTGCAAAGTAGGTGGTTAACTGTAATACAGGAGAAAATCATTATTAATATTTCAGAGAGGTAAAATATACAGCGAATGATTGGAAAACATTAGCTGAGGGTACAGATGTACTCCGTATGGGTGATATGTTTATGTCCGCCATTTTATAGCATCTCCAGAAATTGTTACGGCTTTAATTTTTTCTGGAGATTTAACATTTGATCCTAGAAAAGATATGTTGAAAAATGAGGCCGGAAAGTATGTAAAATTTGATGAACCTAAATCAGTGAAAATTCCTTTTAAGTTTTTTTCGTCATAAACCATCAGATTCGATAGTGCCAGAGATTTGATTATTATTATTATTATTATTATTATTATTATTATTATTATTATTATTATTATTCCCTCCATGGTATCTTTACCTTGTCGTGGTGGAGTGGCTTGCGTGCTTAAACGATCCTGAGAGCTATGCCGGCGGTAACATTGCTGCCGATAGAGTTACCCATGCCGGACTGGTCAAAGGTGATAAGCCAGACGAAAAAAGTACCTTGGTCGAAAGAGTGACGATCTTTCACCGTAAAAATATAACCGTCAAGAAATGCGGACATGGGTTCATTGGGGTAAAATTTTCCGGAGGTCAAATAGTCCCCCATTCGGTTCTCCGGGCGGGGACTACTTCAGGGAACCCATGCCAAAGGCTCAAACACAGGGACATGTTCCTAGGAACATGGAATGTTAGGACTTTATACAATAGTGGGGCACCAGAGATATTAACGCGGGAATTGGATAAATCGCCCTTGGATATAGTTGGCTTTACAGGAAGTTAGGTGGCCAGGAGAAGGTAGTCAGGAATCAGGAAGCTTTGCATTATACTATGGGGGTGCAGAAAGACCTGCATTTGGAACGGTTTTTTTAGTCAGAGAGGAGGATCGAGAGTCTATCCGCTATCCGAGATATTAAATTTGTTAGTGATAGGATATCATACATAATTCTAAAGGGTAAACGACATGATTTTATAATTGTAAATGTACATGCCCCCACAGAAGATAAAGATGACAAGATCAAGGATGAGTTCTATGAAGAATTAGAATGCTTATTTGATAGCCTTTCACGATATCATATGAAAATTGTCTTAGGAGATTTTAATGCAAAAGTGGGGCGGGAAGATATATTCAAACCAACAATAGGCAAATTTAGTCTCCATGAAGATAGTAACGACAACGGGGTTAGATTAGTCACATTTGCCACATCAAAGAATCTAATTGTTAAGAGCACAACATTTCAGCATAAGGATATTCATAAATACACCTGGACGTCCCCAGATGGAGAAACTCGGAACCAGATAGATCATGTATTAGTGGATAAACGCTGGCACAGTAGCATCATTGATGTTAGATCAGTTAGAGGGACAGACTGCAATTCGGATCATCATCTGGTCAGAGTGAAAATCAAACAACAGCTATCGCTTATGAGAGGAACAAACGCTAAAGATGATTCTGTAAAATATGAATTAAAAAAACTTGAAAAGTGATGAAATGCGGCAAGAATACGAAGTCAAAATTGCTAATAGATTTGAAGTACTGGAATCTTCAGATGACAATGTGGCAAACGAAGAAGAAAAACTGATATAAATAAAGAATGGGAGGCTATAAGAGATACTATTAAATTGTCAGCATCAGAAAGCATTGGTTGTTTAAAAAAGAGGCAAAACAAGAAATGGTTTGATGAGGAATGTGCCGACATTGTAAAGAAAAGAAAGCTAGCAAAAATGAAGGTTACACGAGCCAAATGAGGTAAATTTAGAGCAATTGGGTAGGGTTAGATGTGAAACCACCAAGTTACTAAAGAGTAAAAAGAGGGAATATTTGAGAGAGAAGATTAATGATCTTGAAATGAATGCAAAAAATAGGAACATTAGAGAATTATATCAGGGAACTAGTATAGAGAAGAAGGGGTTTTCAGGCTAGAACAAACATAATTCGGAATGAAAATGGGGATATGATTGCAGATTCCAGGAGTATATTAAATAGATGGAAAAGTTACTTTAATCAGCTATTAAATGTACATACAGAACAGGACATTGAGGAGGATAAGTTACAGACAGCAGAAATGCTAGTCGCAGAGCCAAGTGCATTAGAGGTTGAAATGGCGATTGAAAAATTGAAGATGTATAAAGCATCAGGTTCAGATGAGATCCCAGCAGAACTGATAAAATCAGGGGGAGAAAAATTGATGGACAAGATATGCTGGTTGCTTAGTATGATTTGGGAAAAAGAAGCTCTTCCAGATGAATGGAAGGAATCAATTATCTTACCAATTTATAAGAAAGGAGATAAAAACTGATTGCAACAACTACAGGGGCATCTCATTACTTTCAACTTCGTACAAAATTCTAACAAATATATTAGTAAGCAGACTTACTCCCTATATTGATGACATTCTAGGAGATCATCAATGTGCATTTAGAAGAAAACAGGTCTACAACAGATCAGATTTTCAGTATAAGACAGATTTTAGAGAAGAAATGGGAATATAATGGTACTGTACATCAACTATATGTAGACTTCCAAAAAGCATATGATTCAATTAAGAGGGAGAAGTTATATAGTATCCTGCTGGAGTTCGGAATTCCTAAAAAGTTAGTTAGACTTATACGAATGTGTCTAAATGGCTCAAAGAGTAGGGTGCGTGTAGGCAAACAGTTTCTCAGACACTTTTGAAATCCAGAATGGGTTGAAGCAAGGAGATGCACTATCTCCTCTACTATTTAATTTTGTACTAGAGCATGCCATTAAATCTTTAGAGAATGAGGAAGGCTGCTACAACTCAATGGTATTAATAAGCTGTTATGTTATGCTGATGATGTAGTACTACTGGCCGATAGTGAGGAGATACTAAAGGCCAACACGCACACACTATTGAGTAACACTAAGAAATTAGGACTGGAAGTAAATATCAGTAAAACTAAATATATGGTCACACGTAGGAAATTCAGTATATAATGGAAATGGACAGCTAATGACAAATGAGGGAAATTTTGAGGAAGGGGCTGAATTCAAATACCTAGGAACAATAATCACAAATAGGAATGAGATGCACAAAGAAATTAAACATAGGCTCAATTCTGGAAATGCGTGCTATTTATGCATTATAGAGACTTTTGATGTCCCAACTCCTTTCAAAAAACATTAAGCTGAAATATATAAAACTATTATTCTACCAGTTATATTATATGGGTGCGAAACATGGACTCTTACTTTAAGGGAGGAAAGGAGATTACAAGTATTTGAGAATAAAGTTCTTAGTAAAAAATTTTTGGACCAAAGAGAGATGAACAGACAGTGTGAATGGAGAAGACTACATAACAATGAACTACATGGTCTTTATAGGAAGCCAGATGTAATAAGAACAGTTAAGTCTCGTAGGACTGCGATGAGCAGGACATGTTGCATGTATGGGGAATGAAAAGACGTGCATGGAAAGCTTCTTGTAGGAAAGGCCAGAGGGAAAACGCCCAGTTGGTAGACCAAGAATGAGGTGGGAGAACAACATTAACTATGATTTGAGGGAAGTAGATTGTACAGTGAATGATTGGAAAGCATTAGCTCAGGATAGGGATGTATGGAGAGCTTATGTGTCCGCGCGGCCATGAACCTTCGGGTTCGATAGTGCCAGTGAGTAAGTAAGTAAGTAATTATTATTATTATTATTATTATTATTATTATTATTATTATTATTATCTTGGTTTCCTAGATGTCAGTATGAGGCGGAACGCTGACCATGGGCCACTCTAATGGCATCTATACGAAAACAAGCGTAACAAAATTAGTTTGGTTCAGTTTCTTCCGTGTAGGGGGACAGCGCCTAAATCTCGTTAAGGGAAACAACGGCTTACAATAGAATTAGTATTAGGCCTATTAATATTATTTATTATTTATATTATTATTTTATTATTATTATTATTATTATTATTATTATTATTTATTATTATTATTATTATTATTATTATTTTTATTTTCCCGTCCTTGTACTACCTTGGTTTCCTAGATGTCAGTATGAGGCGGAACGCTGACCTCGTACCACTCAAAATGACATCTATACGAAAACAAGTGTAACTAAATTAGTATGGTTCAAATTCTTCCCTGTAGGGGGAGAGCGCCTAAATCTCTGTAAAGGGAAAACATAGGCTTACAATAGAATACAAATTATTATTATTATTATTTATTATTATTATATTATTATTATTATTTCATCCATAGTAATTCTGCCCGAAGGCAGGTCCTTCACTGCAATCATAGCATTTTCATGCTATGCTTGCAGCTTTACTAGGGAATTGTAGGTGTGGTAGCTTCCCGTTGCTTTCCACACCGATGAAGGATGATGATGATAATGATAAGGATGATGATGATGCCCATATGATTTCAGGGACTGTTTGGGCCTTAAAGGTTTCCTGACATTTGTCTTACAGGTGAGGAGAACTCCCGATAAGAACCTCACCCAGAAAAACTGCCCCGACCGGGCATCGAACCCGGGCCCGCTGCGTGACACTACCTCGAGACCACAGCAGTGGATATTATTATTATCGGAGAGTGATTGGCTGAATTCAGTCAGTAATATTGAGTAAATACATTGTTTTTGCACGATAGTGCATTCTGTCGTACTTACAGCAATGGTGACCATGATTGAAAGTTCAGTTTCCTAAATTTCGGGTTTGCCAACCTATAAATAACTAAATGACTATACTGTAATATTACAAATTACCTACCTAGTGCGGGAAGTAAAACCATTGCCCTTTATGTATACTACATAGAATGTATATTCAAAAATACATCCAGAGGGCAGTGTTAATATACGTTATACGAAACAAATCAGTGCATTTTATATGAACCTAACTTTATTTGAAACAATATAAAACAAGAAATTCGTACTAGCCGCGATTTTATCCTGACTGGTGTCAAGGCCTGCTGTAGTCTCAACTAAATTATTTACGGCATTTAGCCTAACTGACCAGACTGTTAACGTTAGTCAGTGTCTACAATGAACGCAAATATTTCCAACAAAAATATTATTTTACTTACTCACTGGCACTATCGAACCCTTAGATTCATGGCCGCGCGGACATAAGCTCTCCATACATCCCTATCCTGAGCTAATGCTTTCCAATCATTCTCTGTATAATCTACTTCCCTCAAGTCATGGTTTATGTTATTCTCCCACCTCATTCTTGTTCTACCAACTGGGCGTTTTTCCCTCTGATTTTACTACAAGAAGCTTCCATGCTCGTCTTTCATTCCCCATACGTGCCACATGTCTTGCCCATCGCAGTCTACGAGACAACTGTTCTTATTACATCTGGCTTCCTATAAGGCCATGTAGTTCACTGTTATATAGTCTTCTCCATTCACCTGTCTGTTCATCTCTCTTTGGTCCAAACATTTTCCTAAGAACTTTATTCTCAAATAGACCTACTCGTAATCTCGTTTCCTCCCTTAAAGTAAGAGTCCATGTTTCGCATCCATATAATATAACTGGTAGAATAATGGTTTTATATATTTTCAGTTTAACGTTTTTTGAAAGGAGTTGGGACATTTTAAAAAAAAATTACTATTATTTATTATTTTGAGAACACCATCGTGTAAAAAATGTACAACGCGCGTTTGTGAAGTGTTTTGCAGAATCTCGGAGAATTATAAACCTCGCTATCGTTCGGTTGATAAAATAAAGATTTTTATCTTTGGTAGTCATTTTGGGTCCATTCGCTACAAATGATCACATAAAGCGTGTTTTGTGGCAGGTGAATTATACAGGAAATGATTGAAAGTTTTAGCTCAGGATATTGATGCATGGAGAGCTTTTATGTCCGCGCGGCCAGGAATCTCCGGGTTCCATAGTGCTTATGAGTTTGTTATTAGTATTATCATCTTTTTTTTTATTCATGATTGTTTGTTATTTACACAGGTATCCTCAACTAAAGTATTCAATTTTTTTCTTCCACACTTCCCGATCTTGTGTGTCTACTTCTGTCATTTCTCTTCTTCATGTTGACCTATAATAATAATAATAATAATAATAATATTATTTTTTAGTATAAGACAGATTTTAGAAAAGAAATGGGAATATAATGGTACTGTACATCAACTATATGTAGACTTCAAAAAAGCATATGATTCAATTAAGAGGGAGAAGTTATATAGTATCTTGCTGGAGTTCGGAATTCCTAAAAAGTTAGTTAGACTTATACGAATGTGTCTAAATGGCTCAACGAGTAGGGTGCGTGTAGGCAAACAGTTTTCAGACACTTTTGAAATCCAGAATGGGTTGAAGCAAGGAGATGCACTATCTCCTCTACTATTTAATTTTGTACTAGAGCATGCCATTAAATCTTTAGAGAATGAGGAAGGCTTACAACTGAATGGTATTAATAAGCTGTTAGTTTATGCTGATGATGTAGTACTACTGGCCGATAGCGAGGAGATACTAAAGGCCAACACGCAACACACTATTGAGTAACACTAAGAAATTAGGACTGGAAGTAAATATCAGTAAAACTAAATATATGGTCACACGTAGAAATACATTATATAATGGAAATGGACAGCTAATGACAAATGAGGGAAATTTGAGGAATTGGCTGAATTCAAATACCTAGGAACAATAATCACAAATAGGAATGAGATGCACAAAGAAATTAAACATAGGCTCAATTCTGGAAATGCATGCTATTATGCATTGCAGAGACTTTTGATGTCCCAACTCCTTTCAAAAAACGTTAAGCTGATAATATATAAAACTATTATTCTACCAGTTATATTATATGGGTGCGAAACATGGACTCTTACTTTAAGGGAGGAAAGGAGATTACGAGTATTTGAGAATAAAGTTCTTAGGAAAATTTTTGGACCAAAGAGAGATGAACAGATAGGTGAATGGAGAAGACTACATAACAATGAACTACATGGTCTTTATAGGAAGCCAGATATAATAAGAACAGTTAGTCCCGTAGACTGCGATGGGCAGGACATGTTGCGCGTATGGGGAATGAAAGACGTGCATGGAAACTTCTTGTAGGAAAGCCAGAAGGAAAACGCCCAGTTGGTAGACCAAGAATGAGGTGGGAGAACAACATTAACTATGATTTGAGGGAAGTAGATTATACAGGGAATGATTGGAAAGCATTAGCTCAGGATAGGGATGTATGGAGAGCTTATGTCCGCGCGGCCATGAACCTACGGGTTCGATAGTGCCAGTGAGTAGTAAGTAAGTAAGTAAATAATAATAATAATAATAATAATAATAATAATAATAATAATAATAATAATAATAATAAAATAATAATAATAATATAATAATGACGATGATGATGATGATGATGGTGATGATGATGATGATTATTATTATTATTATTATTATTATTATTATTATTATTATTATTATTATTATTATTATTATTATTATTATTATATTATTATTATTATTATTATTATTATTATATTTATTATAACGGCGGCGATACTTCAAATTATAATAATATTATGCTTTAAAACAGGAGGTAAGATCACGATAAAATTTGAGAATAAAGTGATTAAGAAAATTTTGGGATCAAAGAGATTTGAAGAAATAATTCTTCTTCTTCTTCCTTCCAAGTATTAGGCCAAGGCCTGTTACGATCCTATAGAAAATTTTCCTTCAGCGTTTCATAGGACGGCCCAGTGATCTTGGTCCTCTTGGTATATAATTATAAACAGCTTTGGAGATCCGATTTGAACTCATTCTTTCAAGATGGTGTTTCCAATTTAGTTGGTACTCTTTAATATATTCCAAAATTGGCGTAGTCTTCAATTCTTTTTTTATGATATCGGTGTTCCTTTTCCGATCCCATCTTGTGTAACCCGCCGTTCTGCGCATGAATCTCATTTCACAAGCCGTTATTCTGCTTTCATGTTGTTTTTTAAGTGTCCATGCTTCACTACCATAGGTCAACACTGGTCTAGCCAAAGTGTTATATAAACGTAATCTGGTGTTTTTTTGTACAAGGGATGGTTTCATAACTTGATTAATAATTCCTAAACTTTTATTATAACTAGTAACTTTTTCAGGGGTCCTCATCTAGGGGATATGTGGATGGCGACCACAAGGTGCCCAAGCTGAGCAAAACATTTCTTCCACTTACTTGTGTTTTGCACTCTTTTAACTTTACTATCTAACCTCTCTTGGTTAACTCTTGTTTTTTTCGACCCCGACGCTATTAGGGCATCCGAGGGCTAGGGAGTCTTTCCTTTCTTCCATTTCTTCTTTCCTTTATTTTCTTTTCTTCTCCAGAAAAGCCTGACCAGAGGCTATAAGATGGCAGCCCCATCACTGGTCTTGCCTTCCTTTGGCCGGCAACCAATCGAAGGGACTATTATTGTGCTTTCAAGTCTTATACGAGAATTTCCCGGAAGGATCAAACTAATGACGACCAAAGCATGAAAAAGGACAACTCTTGGAAGAAAAAAAATATTTTGCTTTTTAGCACATGGAATGTACAAGGGATTAACTATAAAGATGATCAATTAGATGATATATTGTGCAAAAAGGGGATTTCATTAGCTGTAATATCAGAAGAAATAATTGAATGGAGAAAACTTCATAAAAATATATTATTATTATTATTATTATTATTATTATTATTATTATTATTATTATTATTATTATTAAACAAAAAAGTCCGTATTACCGTTAAGTTATAGCAGGATTTTAATATTATAATGAATATAAAAGTTAAAGTTAATAATTTTGTATTTTAAAATTCTATTAATATTTAAATATAACTTAAATAAATAAAAACATCTAAATAATTCAATGTTGTTCATTGTTGAATAAAAATGTCTCAGTAACAATTAAAGAAATTGCACTACATAACAGTTTTGTAAATAATGCTTTTAAAATGCTTTTTAAATTGTTTTAAGTCATTGTTGTTAAAATTATAAATCCTTCTATTATGACTGTAATAAGAACACCTGCTTAACTTCGTATTCTTAAATGAAAGTAAACTAAATTCTGATTGAATGTTAAAACAATTAACTTTTTGATATAACAAATCAAATTTAAACCTTATATTTAAAAGAACTATTAACCAATAGAATTTAAATATAACATCATGTGATGTAATAATGTTCATTAAAATTATAAAAGAATTATACTAGTCATTCTGCATACAACTTTCAACAAAGGTAGAAGCAAGAAGAGATCTCAAGATAAAATGTAATATGTAATACAAGAATAATTGATTCCAGAAAATAAAATAATTTATTTTTAATTGATAGTGAAGAATAATACCACTTAAATTTACTTAATCTGCTGGGAACTTTACGAAGTAAATAAATGTGAAATTATTTCTACAAGAAATAATTTTTAATGATTTTTAAAGTGTTTTCCTAACCAGTGTACCAACGTCCGACCCTAAGAAGAGAATCCGGCCCTACCGAAAATCAAACCCAACCTGAACCAGTAATTCTTTTTGGGACATAAATCCTTCTTCAAAAATGTTACTACAACATCGAGCAAGAAGAGAATTACTGCTTCAAAACATCGCCACAACGTGGGATAGTAATTTACTTCATCGCAGTTGAGTGCTACCTGTCGTCTTTACTTTTGTCTAAGAATCTAAATTAAAATCCCATCTCGCAGCCAACTGAGTAAACAAAGCGAATTCCTCGAGAATCGTTCGATTTTACTGGTTTACGGAATTGCCCATATCTTTATTTTGTTCAATGAATTGCATGTTTCCAGATTCATTGCGAAAAAACAAAGTGGCCTCTAGAGCTAGAGCTATTTTTAAATTTTCAATTTCCGGTAAACTCTATTTCAAATGATGTTTTTTTTTCGAGAATATCTTTCTCGTTATATTTCAATGTCGTATACCGAATTTCTTCAGGAAAAGTCGAAAATTGCTACCCTAGAGGAATTCTTAACTCACACTCCTAATATTCCGATCTTTTGGTTAATGGTATAACCTTAAATTTTTAATTAACTATATTCCGAGTTTAGTTCGGGAAAATATGTTGGCGCTGTATAATAAACAGATACACACACATACATAGGCCTATATATATATATATATATATATCTCCATAGTAATTCTGCCCGAGGGTAGGTCTTTCACTGCAATCATAGCATTTTCATGCTTTGCTTTGCAGCTTTACTAGGGAATTGTAGGTGTGGTAGCTTCCCGTTGCTTTCCACGCCGGTGAAGGATGATGATTATGGCTATATGATTTCGGGGACCGTTTGGGTCTTAACGTTTTCCTGACATTTGTCTTACAGGTGAGAAAAAAACCCGATAAAAACCTCACCCAGAAAAACTGTCCCGACCGGGATCGAACCCGGGCCCGCTGCGTGACAAGGCAGCACGCTACCTCGAGACCACAGCGGTTGACTATATATATATCATCGGTTGATTAATATCTTTGACATCGTCCGATTCCTAATTTTGTCGGTCCATCCAATCTCCTGGCTGTAGATGTTTCTCCTTCATGTATAAATATATTCCCTTACTCCAGGAAGTATTAGATCCTCCTTTGCCTCGTCTTCCCTCAAGTTTCCATTCCAAAACACATTTGGTAGGATATATTATTGGTAATTTCTCTATAATACAGGTGTCCACAGAAACATTTCCCGGTTATAAACAGTTTGGCGTCGCTATCAGCTGTTGGATTTACTTGGAACTGCTGTCATTAGAAAGAGAAACTCAATTTAAGGAGTTGTGCAATTGATATTCGTTGACCCGCAAATGATGGCAGCACAACAAGAATGAAAAAAAGTTGGTAAACAGACACTGTTTGGATTTTGTTTGCCATTGTTGTTGGTGTTAATTGGTCAGAACGTTACAATTTTCAAGTCTTTGTGAATTAACGGTGTTACGAAAATAAACCACAGGAACGTAGAGAACGTAGTTGGAATACCATAGTACACGAAGTATAGTAAGTGTTCAGCGTGCTTTCAGACGGAATTTCCAACATGAGGCACCTTGTAACGAGACGATTATGTAATGGTATAGACAGTTTGTTGAGGATGGATGCGTATGTGATAAGAGGAACACCCATTCAGGTAAACGACTTTTCAATGTGGAAATCGTGGAAAATGTGCGGGAGGCATTTGCACGAAGTTCTCGAAAATCTGTGCAAAAGGCTAGCCATGAATTAAAAATTCCTAAATTCACTGTTTCGAAGATCCTACGTTTTACACATTGAGTGTATTTGAGGTAGGTACTAAACTGTTTGAGTTTCTCTTTGTATTGACACCAGATTCGTGCAAATCCAACAACTGACAGTGGCGCTATACCTGTTTATAACCGGGAAGTGTTTCTGTGGACACGGTGTACAGTAGTTTTCCTACGACCCATTGTAAATTTTACTTCTCCATACATCCCTATTCTCTGCATCACTCTCTGTTAATCTTCTCAACATCATACACCTATGCACTCCTTGAAAACACTGTTATTTTGGTTTCCCCTATGTTCTGTAGCTTCAAAATTCAATATTTCAGGTATCCTTTCATCTAACACCCTCTTTACATGGCCAAACCATATCAGTCTTCTTTCTTCAATAACCTGGAGAATATATTTTTGAACATTTGAACATCCATTATTTCTTCGATTATGTTTTTTTTATCCCACTATAGGCCTCAGGAGGCCCTAGGGGTAGTAGGAGGTTAAGGCTCACACTTTTTCTAGACAATCGGCACTTGATGTCAGCCGGATTGTCAGCCCTGCGTGATGGCCGCCTTTACCCCAGAACAAGCGTCTGGTACTCATTTCCGTTAGAGGCTGAGTCGACCCCAGGGCCATAGTGCCGCCAGAAGATTTAGGTCAGTTTAAATTCTTCGATTATAGTGTTCCAATTTTTATCTCTTCTTGAATTTCTAGAAGCCCTCCTCCGGAAGTAGATTTCATATATATATAAATCCACGGCGCGAAGGCCTCAACATGTGTTAACCACAAAGATAGACGATCAACCAATAGATATAAAGATGATATATGGTCAGCGTGTACGGTTTTCTCAACTTGGAACCGTTAATTATTGTAGCTATCCAAATTTTTCACAATGCTAGGTGTGAATCGATCCCATACTGGCCGAAAATCTATAAGAAAATAGCTTCCCCATGGACACACACACACACACACACACACACACATATATATATATATATATATATATATATATATATATATATAAATATATAAGTAAAAGTAAAGTGAGGCCCTTGGGGTAGTAGGAGGTTAAGGCTCCCACTTTTCTGGACAATCGGCACTTGATGTCAGCCGGGTTGTCGGCCCTGCGTAACGGCCGCCTTTACCCCCAGAACAAGCGTCTGGTACTCATTTCCGTTAGAGACTGAATCGACTCTAGGGCCATAGTGCCGCCAGAAGGTTTGGGTCAGTTTAAAAATCCTGACCCCACCGGGACTCGAACCCTCGACCTCCCGGCTTGTACCGCAGTGCCTTCACCACTACGCTACGGCGTGCCCACACACACACACACACACACATATAAGTTATATATATATATATATATATATAATCCAAAGGTCCGGGTTTAAATCCCATCCAGGCATTTAGTTTCCTTATCATGTCATATATATATATATATATATATATATATATATATCCATAGTAATTTTGCCCGAGGGCAGGTCTTTCACTGCAATCATAGCATTTTCATGCTATGCTTTACAGCTTTACTAGGATATTGTAGGTGTGGTAGCTTCCCGTTGTTTTCCACACCGGTGAAGGATGATGATGATGATGATGATGATGATGATGATAATGATGACCGTATGATTTCGGGGACCGTTTGGGCCTTAAAGTTTTCCAGAGATTTGTCTTACAGGTGAGGAAAAACTCCGATAAAAACCTCACCCAGAAAAACTGCCCCGACCGGAGATCGAACCCGGGTCCGCTGCACGGCAAGGCAGCACGCTAACTCGAGGCCACAGCGGTGGACATATATATATATATATATATATATATATATATAGAGAGAGAGAGAGAGAGAGAGAGAGAGAGAGAGAGAGAGATAGAAGGCTTCACAACATCTTCCTGCGCCCAATTAATCTATTGTCATTCTCCTCCACATATCTCTGTCATTCCAATCTCCATCGTCCAATCCTTTTTTTTTCTCATGCTGCAAAAATCATCATCAATCCACGTTATTTTTGGTCGTCCTCTTCTTCTTCTACCAAGTGGCACCCATTCTAGCATTCTTCTTGCGAATCTACAAGTGTGTGTATGTATATATATATAATGTGAATTAGTTACTTTAATTACCTGAATTACGAAAGATCGACGTTGCATAAAATGCTTTCAAATTACACAGGTTTGTAAAGCTTGAATACGCCACTGATTGATGGAGTTTTTGCTGATAGTGTATCAGAGTGTATGAGCTTCGTTCCCGCGCTAATTTCCTGCACATCCTCTCTTTCAACATGTGATCGCACAACCCACACCGTTAGAGGAAGAGGCAATAGCAGGATCACATGACCGGAAATACCCTGTTTCGCGGGTAGTGCACTTCTAGGGAGCATGATGAAATCGGTGGTGGCCTATTTGTTGTTGCGAAGGTTAGGGTGCAACAGTTCGCTATCTTGGAGTGAACATCCCGCATCTTAATGCGAAGAACTGGTACCCCAACAGTTACATAAGTTCAAGTTAATTGTCCGTCACGCAGGAATTGTGTAAACTAACCGAGTTTCTCAGCAATCTCAACTTAAGGTTCGATTTTGCTGGTTTGCAGAATATATCTTAAATCATATATATCCAGTTAAGTAGAGGGACTCTTGTCGTTCCAAATTCTCTCAAAAATCGTTAAACTGGAAATATATTAAACTCTTATTCTCCCAGTTTATAGATAGTCCACCGCTGTGGTCTCGAGGTAGCGTGTCCCTTTTCACGCAGCGGGCTGGTGTCTGATCCTCGGTCGGGACAGTTTCCTGGGTGAGGTTTTTGTCGTGGTTTTTCCTACCTGTAAGACAAATGTCAGGAGGCCCAAACGGTCCCCGAACACCATATGGCCATTGCAATCATCGTCATTCATATTCATATTAGGGCAGTTTAGGATTAATGACTCTCCTGGCGAACCACTATCATCATCCCCATCATATCATCGGGATAACGTAACCCCGCCTTCCAGGCGCCCCAACCTCAGAAGTGGGTTACATTTACGCCAATGCCAGGAGAAAACACCAGAAATGTCCAAAAGGACGACCTGGGACTAAAAAATACTATGGATACGAAACATGGACTCTGACTTTAAGAGAGGAGAAAACAATTATTTGAGAATAAAGTACTTTGGACAATTTTTGGAACAAAGAGAGATGAACATAACAGGCGAATGGAGAAGACTACATAACAGTCAGCCACATGAGCTTCATAGAAAACCAGACATAATAAGAACAGTTAAGTCTCGTAGACTGCGATAGGTAGGGCAGGTGGCACGAATATTGAATGAAAGAGGGGAACGGAAGGTGATTGTAGGAAATCTAGAAGGAAGACGCCCGGTTGGTAAACCAAGAATCGGGTGGGAGAATAACATTTATATGATTTGAGAGAAGTAGATTATACAAGGGGTGGTTGGGAAACATTAGTTCAGGTTAGGGATATATGGACGGCTTATATCCGCGTATCCATTACCTTACGGGTTCGATAGTGCTAATGAGTTAGTATCCAGTTAAAATGCGAGAAGAGCAAACATGGTGGTCTCTAGAATGATACTAAAATTGTATCTTCTAGTTAACCAATCCTAATAATTTGATATTTCTGACTTACGAACTCGACCCTTTCTCTCTCTCTCTCTCTCTCTCTCTCTCTCTCTCTATCTCTCTCTCTCTCTCTCGTTCTCCCCCTCTCTCTCTGTCTCTCTCTCTTTCTCTCTCTCTCTCTCTCTTCTCCCTCTCTCTCTCTCTCTCTCTCTCTCTCTCTCGTCTTTTTCTCTTTTTACCACAATTTTTGTAGATACTTTTAGATGTCTCACGCCAAACCGGACTTCTCGGGAGCGGATCTAACTCTGGATCACTGGCATACTTTTTTAACCACACGAGGACATTGATGGCCTGCCTGGATGAGTGATCAACTCAATCCCGAGGCCACCTTCGAAACAACACGAAGATTTAAGAGAGTCATACCATTCACGTAATTATTCTTACTAAACAATGCGAATATGATAGATGATAATTATGATAGCTAGGTTGTGTTGTGAGACCGTTTGGGCCTTAAAGCTTGCCGACATTTGTCTTACAGGTGAGGAAAAACACCGAAGATACCTCACACAGGAAAGTGGTCTAGACCGATAACGAACTCGGACCCGCTGCGTACGAGGCAAAAACCACAGCGGTAGACCGGACTTAATTGAATGCTGTATGCCAAGTTTTGTTCCGACCGTATTTCGAAATGTTACAAAAAACGCAAGACCTTTGACGTGTTCAACTTAGTTGGCAGTAAACAATTCTATCTATCTATCTTCGGGTTTTTACAGCTGCTGCCGTCTTCCCGTGCCAAACCTCCAAAGCCTACGATCTTGGGCATCTTCAATGCTTAGCCCTCTAGCTTGCATTAATGTCTTCATGTTTTCCTTCCATGTTAACTTTGGTCTCCCTCATTTCTTCTTTCTGCTCGGATGCCATTCATATAGTTGCTTCGGTCATCGCTCATCTTCCATTCTTAAAACATGCCCTAACCAATTTAATTCCTTCTCCTCAGTTCTTTCAATTATGCTTTATTCTGTTTCCATTATGTTTTTAATTTCCTTATTTGTGACAAGTTCTAATTTAGACTTTCTGGCACTTCTGCGTAAATAATCCATTTCTAGAGCTATTCTTGTAGTACTTATTGATTGTCCATACCTCACTTCCATACATTGCAACACATTCCACCAATGTTTTACCAATATATATATTTTTTTTTGTCTTTCCAAATATGCTTATCCCACCATATGGAATTTAACGATGATATTATTTTGCTACTCAATTCAATTCTATGTTTTATATTCTCTTTGCCTATACCTTCAATGTTATCCATTATTATTCCCAAATATTTTTGTTTGTTTCACTTGCTTTATTTTGATTCCTTCCAATATTAAATTTTCTCTTTCATTGCTGTTTATTGCCAGATATTCTGTTTTTTGTAAATTACTATGAGACCCCATGATTCATATGTGTTTTCCAACCTTTTTATCATGAATTCCAGTAAACAATTAAATGCGTCATTTTGTTGGAATTGTTTATTATTCGGGCAAGACAGAAATAATAGTTGGACAAAAACGGGTATTCAATGTTATGACCTGTTTAAAATTATGAATACATAATTTGCCCCAACTATATATACACCAAGGTAGAATGAAAAAAAAAACTGGTGTGTTTTTCTCCTTTAATTTATAGACATAATTACGAAAATATGCCCCGAAATGTGTAGTATTTGTGGCTACGACTTTGAATAAACTACAGTATGGTAGTTTAAAAATGACATGCATTAGAATAAAGTCACACATGAATTATTCATTTCTCCGTTTCACCAGTAAATTAAACTGATGCTAGACTAAAATAATATTTCGTGAAGTTTTCCATTGAAGAAAATATCAAACTAAAGATACCTCTACTAAAATTTCTGACCAAATTCCAAGTGATTGAACTAGAACAAAACGGCTGGGATGTGTCATGAGCAATGTCAATAATTTTGTGACTGATGTACGAAATAAACTATTTTAAAATCATCACTGCTGTAAACTATGAGTTAATAGTACAAAGAAAGAAATTCGGTATGATTTTAATTATGCTAAAAATATCCTCTATTATTTAATTTTGTACTAGAGCATGCCATAAAACTTTAGAGAATGAGGAAGGCTTACAACTGAATGGTATTAATAAGCTGTTAGTTTATGCTGTTGATGTCGTATTATTGGCCGATAGCGAGGAGATACTAAAGAACAACACACACACACTATTGAGTAATACTAAGAAATTAGGACTGGAAGTAAATACAATAAAACTAAATATATGGTCACACGTAGAAATTCATTATATAATGGAAATGGACAGCTAATGACAAATGAGGGAAATTTTGAGGAAGTGGAAGAATTCAAATACCTAGGAACAATGATCACAAATAGGAATGAGATGCACAAAGAAATTAAACATAGGCTGAATTCTGGAAATGCATGCTATTATGCATTGCAGAGACTCTTGATGTCCCAACTCCTTTCAAAAAACGTTAAACTGAAAATATATAAAACTATTATTCTACCAGTTATATTATATGGGTGCGAAACATGGACTCTTACTTTAAGAGAGAAAAGGATATTACAAGTATTTGAGAATAAAGTACTTAGGAAAATTTTTGGACCAAAGAGAGATGAACAGGCAGGTGAATGGAGAAGACTACATAACAATGAACTACATGGTCTTTATAGGAAGCCAGATATAATAAGAACAGTTAAGTCTCGTAGACTGCGTTCGGCAGGACATGTTGCACGTATGGGAAATGAAAGACTTGCATGGAAGCTTCTTGTGGGAAAGCCAGAGGGAAAACGCCCAGTTGGTTGACCAAGAATGAGGTGAGAGAATAACATTAACTATGATTTGAGGGAAGTAGATTATACAGAGAATGATTGGAAAGCGTTAGCTCAGGATAGGGATGTATGGAGAGCTTATGTCCGTGCGGCCATGAACCTACGGATTCGATAGTGCCAGTGAGTAAGTAAGTAATTATAACGCGATTGTTTTAAATCATTTAAAAAAGTACCGAGATTTAATCCCGCCGCATTCCGCCCAATGTCAAAATTGTCAAAAAAGAAAATAAGATTGACAACCCTGAATGCGACTTTTTATTCCCCTTCTCTAGCACTGAATATATACCTATCTGTTTCTGTACTCATCCATCTGTCAATGTATGTAGGCCTACGTATATTTGTTTTTTATTTGCCCACCTATCCGTTTGTCTGCCTGTATGCTTGTTTATCATAAGTAATGCCACGAGTGATTTTCAAATTATCGATAAATTCACGACTCACGAAGTGAGGAGTGAATCTATCTAGAATTTATCAAGAGTGGCATTTGTTAGGACTATTTAACAAATAATAGGGACCAAGGAAGACCAAAACATCGATGGAAAGATCAAGACCATCTTCGCTAGGTTTACCGTACAGGCCACATGGCCTAAAACGAATTTGTTCATGATGATGATGAAAATTAAGCTGTTTACTCACAAATCATTATTTAACTATCGTATTTATTTTAAAATATGTATATATTTAATGTAAACGGCGATGTTTGAAAACAAATGAGAAACGATTTGTACGCTTCATTTGCTTATTTTGTTCATCACTGCAACAAGATCATATTATTTATTGCCAAAGGATCGCAATATTGTAAGAATGCACGCTAGTGGAGAAATGTATAACCAACATTATAGTTATTAACAAGCGAATGATGACAAATCAAGAGCTTCAGAACTTTTGAATACTACTACTACTACTTATAGGTATTAATTAATTTCGGATGTCCTATGATGTAAATATGTCAGTTATGTTTTCTGCAACGTTATTTCCTGAAAAAAAATTCGATTAAGAAAGTGCAAACAGTGGTTTATTTTTTTGTATTATAATCAAATGGTACAAATGTTTTATATTATCTCCCGCATGTTTCTATCTGCTGACATTCATGCACTATGTATATATACAATCTGGTAGCCGTATTTCTTAGAGAGTCGGTCACTGCAAAATAATGCAAAGACCTATTCAGAATGTAAAAGGAGGTGCTCTCTTTAATATGATAAAACTTTGGTTGATAAATTCGAGGCGAAACACGACTGTGATTGGTTGTAAATAAAAAATCATTCAAATGTGATTGGTCATTGACTCCCATTTGGGGCATGACTTAAATAGTCATAAGTAATGCCATGAGTGATTTCCAAATAATCAATAAATTCACGAGTCGCGAAGTGACGAGTTAATTTACCTAGAGGATTTGGGTTTCGAAAGTGGTATTTGTTAGGACTATTCAACTAATTAAATTAAGCTGTTTACTCACAAGTCATTTAAATATAGTTATTTTAAAATATTTATAGCCTATATTTAATGTAAACGGCGATTTAAAAAAAGAGAAATGTGGTTATGTTTCATTTATTCATTCACTGCAACTTGATCATATTATTTATTGTCAAATAGGATCGCAATATTGTACGAAAGCGCTGTAGTAGAGAAAAAATTAAACACATCAAACCGTATATTATAACCAACATTATAGGTTATTAATTGTATTTTTTGGAAACAACTCAGTAAAATCATTATTTAAAAACACAATTATCAAATGTGTAGTTCCAAGGAATCTGTTCATTATTTGCTATATTCAACGTATTTGTTGGAGTGTCAGTCACTGCAAAATAATACTCTGACCTGTTCAGAATATTCAAAAGGAGGAGCTTTCTTTGCTTTGGTAAACAGAATTCGATAAGAATGGAGGCGAAACACGAATTCATTGATTGTATAACAAAATTCATTGAAACCTGATTGGCCATTGACACTCATTTTTGGCATGAGTTAAATAGTCTATGTATCTTCTTTAGCTACCAGTCTACGAATTCGTATACTCGTATCTATCTATAAATCTGTCTATACAACAATCAATCTTGTTTTTATTTATCCATCTATCAATATGTATATTTATCTATCTATGTATGAGAAATTCAAAGCAAAAGTTGACAAGTCCAAAAATTGTAAATCCTAGTTCTATGTGAATTTGGGTTCAAAATATCGATAATTCTTCAGAGAAATTGTGAACCAAGTATTGTAATGAGATGTTAATTATATAATTTTTACCTGGTAAGTCAGTCCTCAACTAAATTATTAAACTTCAAGTTGTTCTAATATGGAGGCCTTTCGAAAACAATGTTTCATCTTATGCGTTTTAACTGGAACTGATGGTGTTGTATAGGTTGTATAACGGATTTGTGTTTGCGGTTATGTTCTCGTTGAGTAGGTCTTTATTCCTTGCTTCTTTTAGAATCACTATGTTTTCAAGGAAATTAAACTTGAAGAAGTTTAATAATTTAGTTGAGGACAACTGACTTACCAGGTAAAAATTATATATTTAACATCTCATTACATAACGTCAACGGTGCTTTAATATGAATTTTCAAGTATTGTATTTGTTCTTTTTCACTGTAAAAATTAATGTTTAATTTTTCGCCTGCAATTAAATGTATTCCTTTAATTTTATATCAGTTTTTATCAAGAGAGTAAAACCTGGATTTTGTCCCCTTTTACTCTGAAGCCATCGTATCAATAAATGATTACTTACGTATATCTTCGTGCTAATCAAAATAAAAGAATAAACAACGAATTTAAAGTTATGTTAGTGTGATATACTTCTGTTTCCATTCGCTATATATACTTCAATTTATACTTGAATATGGAAAACTGTAGTGTAAATATTAATTTTTTCTGGTTCTACTTGAAGTGAATTTATTATTTAATAGAACGCTGCACAGAATTAGTGCACATTGTATCTCACGCACCATGCAAATCTGGAAATGTATTTTTTACCACAATTCCTGTTGACGTCAACGTGGAATTGGTATCCATGGCTGCGGCTCTTTTGATGTTTGTTCTAGTTTCCAGTAATTAAACTAGGTGGCTGGTGTGACTCAATTACCTTAATAGACATTTCCCGAATTGAACCAGCCTGGCAGGTTATAATTACTATGTTGTGAGAAATAACTTGATATTGCTGGTTGCATTAAATATATTCATCAAAGTTGATTCTTTACTAGAATAATCATGATATTCTTCCACAGCTGACTCTGTATGAATAAATGATTGAGGAAGTCAGATACCATACATGCAGTACACTAATATGAATGTCGAACTTTCGTTAGGTTATGGGTTTTCGGATAAATCATCTCTGAGCCATGGTCAACATAACTAGAGAGGAGATGTAACATTGGTCAACATGATTTTTGTCTCATGAGTGCCAATAGTTGAACTTTCGTTAGGTTATGGGTTTTCGGATAAATCATCTCTGAGCCATGGTCAACATAACTAGAGAGGAGATGTAACATTGGTCAACATGATTTTTGTCTCATGAGTGCCAACAGTTGTACTTAATGCAGTTTTTTTTATCGTGTTTTCAAATATGTATTCGGAATTTCTCCATCACCCGCAGTTTTTTTTTATTTCAATTTCAATTAATGGATTTAAATAATTATTTTTTTAATAAAACATTTTTTGACCATTGTAAAATAAAACCAAATTAGCTAACTCATGATATTTCAGCAATGGAAAAGAGATATCAAGGCAAATGAAATCCTAATATGCTGGCCGATTACTGTTGGACCATCAAGAGGGATGCTCCACAGGCGAAATATAGCAGAACATCGTCATTTCTTACTTTCTAGGTGAGTCCGAATATTGTGTAGTTATGAATGTAGAAAATATTAAAGTGTTTGAAATTATAAATGCCTATCTCTCGGAAACCTTGCGTGATGGAAAAAAAACCGATATTATATTTCCATTCAGGAGAAAAAATACTATCAGAATCACATATTTTTCTTTCCGAGACAAAAAAAGTTTCTTTTTTGTTGCTCAGTGTAATCAACAGAGACCGGAACTTTGGCAGAAAGCCTTTTTAAATGTGTCAGATCTGTCTCCAATTTGAAAGTGAATCTGTTCGAATTATACCTTTGTGATTCAAATGCCATAGTTTTATGTTACCTTTATTTTATTATTTTTCTACTATTTATTAATATATTATTAAAAATTGCCTGTAGGTATATTTTAATTTTTGTTTCCATAACCGTTACAATGAAATTGACTTCACCGAATGTATATTATTATCTTTCAGTCAGTTCATAATTATTCTCTTTGCAACAATAATTGCTGCCGTGCAAAAAAATGTATAAATAGTGGAAAGTGTTTTAATTACCGTTCGTGTTTATCTGAAAAGGCAGCAATGAGTGCGGGTCTAATGTTACTTTTCTTTCAGTTTTCTTTTCGACGTTGTTGTTGTAGCATTCAGTATTTCTTTACGCAGCAAAGTGCAAAGTTACGTTAATACTTTTGGATTCCACTTATTTTGTACTGATTGTAAAGTACTCACATGCAAAATATGATTTTAATTGCATTTTATTACCTATTTTAGCTATTTACAATGCCTTTTCCTGCCTACTTTAATTATTTATAATGCCTAAACTTCCGGTCTCTGATAATCAACATCCTGTCAAGTAGTAGGTCCAGTGGCCTGTTACGGTCTTCAAACATCATCTCTTGTGAGGTCTTCTAGTAGGTCTCTTCCTCTGGGGTATGTAGAGCAGCATCTGTTGGGGTATTCCTGTATATTTCATTCTTCTCACTTACTGAAGCCAATTTTGTCTATATTATTGAACTATGGATGTCATTTTAAGTTCATCAGAAAAGTCAGTATTTATTTTATGATCCAGAAGTTCTTCATGGAAATCACATTTCTATAGCTGTCAACCGTCGATCGTTTTGTAGTCTGATGTTCCAGGCTACGCTTGCATAAATGAGAATTGACTGTCCCAAAATTTTATATAATTTAAGTCTTGTGTGTTTTTTGAGTTTTTTTTAAGTGGAAAAGCTTGATTGATGATTCTCAATTACCTATTGTAAGTTTGTACTTTATTAAAAGTATCACATTATTCAAGATACAGTAAAACTTGCTCAAAGCAGAATCGCATTTGACCTTTTCTCCCCCCCCCCACACATTAGACAAAATTTCGCATTATAAAAAAATAATACTTATTAATAATCTTAGATTATGTTTTTTATGTACTTTGGATTAATTGTATTATAGCTACGCTGCCTTTCAAAAGTGAAATAATGTATGTATGAGCTACTTCGACGGTAAAGCGCGAAAAAACAGTCCCATTTCTTCAGCGTTAAAAATTCTCTTAGGCGCGTATCCTGAAATTAAAGTATGCATTTTCGGATTCCGCCCACTAAGTACACTTACGTCCATATCCTTAGATTCTCCCCAAATATCATTTCACACTACATTGTGTGGTCTTTTAAAACTGTCCAGCCAACCTGAAGATGCCTTGGAATCGTTATTCCCTAGGAATTTAGCAACAGCTAGAGCTTGACTTTGGAGCATCGGTCCGGAAATTTGGAGACTTATCTTCAATCACTTTCACTTTTTCGCTTAATGACGATAACATATTATTTTAGCCATTTTTTTCGTAAATGCAGAACGCTACCTGTGAAAGGCCGGTCTCAGGACTTAAACTAATTTAAGATTTTACAGTACAATAAGACAGGTATCTGTATTTCGCGTAATGAAAATGCAGTAAGCCCTAAATTAAATTTCAGGTACAAGTAGAATCTGTAATTCACCTTGCGGCAGGAATCATTCCTTATTATTTGTTTGGCCCAACGGGAATTCAATGAAGTGGAAACTAATTTATTTCTCTGTCTTTCCGCTTTATAATTTTTTTCATGAATTGTGTAGAAATATTCTTCCGTGTCCGCGATGGACAGATTCCGTTTTATGCAAAATAAATACACGTAAAATTACTATTATTTCGCCGGGACCAATACATTTGTTCACATTAGACAGGTACCCGCATTATTCACGTTCCTGATTAAACAAGTTTTACTGTATTTTAAGGAGTTAACCTATTCCAGTATAAAATGATTGGTGCAAATCTATTTCTCACTGGCTCTTTTCACTTTTTGTTTATTTGCTATGAGATTTAAGTGGTGAAAGTAGTATTTTAATTCATCTCCCATATAGCATTGGTTGCAAAACCATTCTACCTTTTTGTTTTAAATTTAGTAATATTTATATTAAGGCCAACACGCACACACTATTGAGTAACACTAAGAAATTTGGACTGGATGTAAATATCAATGAAACTAAATTTATGGCCACACACAGAAATACAGACTATACTGGAACTGGACAGCTAATGACAAATGAGGAAATTTGAGGGCGGAGCGAATGAATTCAAATACCTAAGAACAAAAATCACAAACAGGAATTGAGGTGCACAAAGAAAGAAAAACTAAAACATAGGCTCAATTCTGGAAATTGCGTGATATTATGCAGGAAAGGGACTATTGACGTCCCAACTCCTTTCAAAAAAACGTTTTAAATGGAAATAAATAAAAACTATTTAGTACACCGGTTATATGATATGGGTGCGAACCATGGACTCTTAACTTAAGGGTCGAAAGGAGATTACGAGTATATGTGAACACATTTCCTAGGAAAATGTTTGGACCAAAGAGAAGATGTAAGAAAGATCAGATTGAATGGAGGAAGGACTTACTTAACAGGGGACGGACTACATGGTCGTTTTTGGAAGCCAGATATAATATGAACCAGGTAAGTCTCTTAGGATTTGCGAAGATGGACAGGTCATGTGGCACGAAACGGGGAATGAAAAACGTTTGAATTGGAAAGCTTCTTGTAGGAAAACCAGAGGAAAACGCCTAATTTTTGGACTAAGAATGAGGTGAGAGAATAACATTAACTATGATTTGAGGGAAGTTGATTATACAGGGAAGATCGGTAAACATTAGCTCAGGATAGGGATGTATGGAGAGCTTATGTCTGCGCGGCCATGAACCTACGGGTTCGATAGTGCCAGTGAGTTAGTTAGAACCAAGATAGGCATAAGTGAAATCTAAAACCTGTTAGAATGTTAAATATTTTATTTTGTTTATAGTTTGTACAGAAAGTTTATTTAACTTATTATTAGAAAAATGTAGATTTGAGAAATCTGTGATAAAACACTAAGTTACCTAGATAATCGATACTAGTAAAATTCATGGTGATTTTCCGTTGAGGTATTAGTTCACAGTAATATAATGTACGGTTAAAAACTATAATATAGTTACCTTGTAGGTCCGTCTCCTCAACTTAAGATCACAACCAAGTCAGTGCTTCAACAAGGGTCAACAAGAACGGACCTAATGCATTCTGCTGATGATGGGATTAGTCCCGAAAGGCCTACAGAGTTTTAAAAGAACTTAAGTTGAGGAGACGAACATACAAGGTAACTATATTATAGTTTTTAACCGTACATTATATTACTGTACCTAGATAAGGAATGTGGTGTTAATTGAGCAGTAGGTAGGCCGGATGACGCTGGGGTGTCGATAATGACGCCATCCCATGCGGATGTTGCGCACTAGCTGCATATATCACTTCATTCTACAAGATTTATTAATATTTTCTGAAATTCTATTCGCCTCATCTCATTTCCACGCGATCGTTTTCAGTTCTATCTCTGATATTTATTACTACCATCATCATAATCACCATCATCAACTATGAACTTTATGAGGCTTGTTTTCGGTCTCATTCTTAAATATTGTTAATCCCTTATTAGATTCGGTCTACCAAACTTTCTTCAATATTTTGGGTTGTATTTACAGTCAGTCAATAAAACTAAATATATGGTCACACGTAGAAATACATTATATAATGGAAATGGACATTTGAGGGAAATTTTGAGGAAGTGGCTGAATTCAAATACTACCTAGGAACAATAATCACAAATATGAATGAGATGCACAAAGAAATTAAACATAGGCTCAATTCTGGAAATGCGTGCTATTATGCATTGCAGAGACTCTTGATGTCCCAACTCCTTTCAAAAAACGTTAAACTGAAAATATATAAAACTATTATCCTACCAGTTATGTTATATGGGTGCGAAACATGGACTCTTACTTTAAGGGAGGAAAGGAGATTACAGGTATTTGAGAATAAAGTACTTAGGAAAATGTTTGGACCAAAGAGAGATGAACAGACAGGTGAATGGAGAAGACTACATAACAATGAACTACATGGTCTTTATAGGAAGCCAGATATAATAAGAACAGTCAAGTCTCGTAGACTGCGATGGGCAGGACATGTTGCACGTATGAGGAATGAAAGACTTGCATGGAAGCTTCTTGTAGGAAAGCCAGAGGGAAAACGGCCAGTTGGTTGACCAAGAATGAGGTGGGAGAATAACATTAACTATGATTTGAGGGAAGTAGATTATACAGGGAATGATTGGAAAGGATTACCTCAGGATAGGGATGTATGGAGAGCTTATGTCCGCGCGGCCATGAACCTACGGATTCGATAGTGCCATTGAGTAAGTAAGTATTTACAGTCAGTTATTTTCATGTGTTGTTTCCAATCACTTATATATTGTTATAATATATTAGTTTAAAGGCGATAAACCAAGTAAACAACACTAACGGGACTAAAAAGGAAATACATTAGAGAATTTAAAAAGCCAATGAATGCTGCTATAGAATGATAAAATATTTAAATCAAAATACCTCATAAGATAAAAATTAAAATTAAAATGTTCCTGTTGGCAGGTGCCGTCGTCCTCAACTTTGTTAAAATGATGTATTTAAAATATTAGTTGGAGGCCTTTCGGAAGTTAACTCCCATCATCAGCATGATGTATGCGCTACTAGTTGATGTATCTATGATGTTGTAGACGCTGGTGGTCTCGGTGCGTCGCTAGTCCCTAATAGAACATCATAGATATTTCAACTAGTAACGCATACATCCTGCTGATTATGGAAGTAGCGACGCACCAAGACCATCAGCGTCTACAATATCATAGATACATCAACTAGTAGCGCATACATCCCGCTGATAATGGAAGTAGCGACGCACCAAGACAATCAGCGTCTACAATATCATAGATACATCAACTAGTAGCGCATACATCCCGCTGATTATGGAAGTAGCGACGCACCAAGACCATCAGAGTCTACAATATCATAGATACATCAACTAGTAGCGCATACATCCCGCTGATTATGGAAGTAGACGCACGCACCAAGACCATCAGCGTCTACAATATCATAGATATCAACTAGTAGCGCATACATCCCGCTGATTATGGAAGTAGCGACGCACCAAGAACATCAGAGTCTACAATATCATAGATACATCAACTAGTAGCGCATACATCCCGCTAATTATGGAAGTAGCGACGCAACAAGACCATCAGCGTCTACAATATCATAGATACATCAACTAGTAGCGCATACATCCCGCTGATTATGGAAGTAGCGACGCACCAAGACCATCAGAGTCTACAATATCATAGATACATCAACTAGTAGCGCATACATCCCGCTGATTATGGAAGTAGCGACGTACCGAGGCCATCAGCGTCTACAATATCATAGATACATCAACTAGTAGCTCATACATCCCGCTGATTATGGAAGTAGCGACGCACCAAGACCATCAGAGTCTACAATATCATAGATACATCAACTAGTAGCGCATACATCCCGCTGATCATGGAAGTAGCGACGCACCAAGGCCATCAGCGTCTACAATATCATAGATACATCAACTAGTAGCGCATACATCCCGCTGATTATGGAAGTAGCGACGCACCAAGACCATCAGCGTCTACAATATCATAGATACATCAACTAGTAGCGCATACATCCCGCTGATTATGGAAGTAGCGACGCACCAAGACCATCAGCGTCTACAATATCATAGATACATCAACTAGTAGCGCATACATCCCGCTGATTATGGAAGTAGCGACGCACCAAGACCATCAGAGTCTACAATATCATAGATACATCAACTAGTAGCGCATACATCCCGCTGATTATGGAAGTAGCGACGCACCAAGACCATCAGCGTCTACAATATCATAGATACATCAACTAGTAGCGCATACATCCCGCTGATTATGGAAGTAGCGACGCACCAAGACCATCAGAGTCTACAATATCATAGATACATCATCTAGTAGCGCATACATCCCGCTGATTATGGAAGTAGCGACGCACCAAGACCATCAGCGTCTACAATATCATAGATACATCAACTAGTAGCGCATACATCCCGCTGATTATGGAAGTAGCGAAACACCAGACCATCAGCGTCTACAATATCATATATAAATCAACTAGTAACGCATAAATCCTGCTGATGATTGAAATTAACTTCCGAAAGGCCTCCAACTATTTTAAATACATCATTTTAACAAAGTTGAGGACGACGGTACCTGCCAACATGTACATTTTAATTTTAATTTTTATCTTATGAGTACTCACCTCAACGGAATTTTATATTAATTTTATTTGTATAGACTCAAAATACCTCACTTTTCACACAAAAATCAGATTGCATAAGGCACTCATTAACTGGCATGATCCCCATTTGGGGATTATTGTTTCTTTTTTAATTTTATAGCTATTTTTATGTTGGCAGGCTTGATTTCTCCTTTGCTTTGTTGTCTGTAGTTTGTTCAAACTTGTGCATTGTGTGACAGTTAGAAATTTTAAAGCAGGCCATTTGTAAAGAGTGATTTGTGAGAAGGGAGCAATAGTTTCAACACTCTATTATATCACAGTTTTCAAAATAAATGTAAGTAGTGTAATTATCTATGGAATTTTTATATCTATATATTAATTTGTTTAATAATGTTTGTAGATTACATCCATTGTCGTTTAACTTTCACATATAATTTTATTTGCTCTAACGGTTGCTTGAAGCTCGATCCCCATTTGGGGCTCATGATAGATGCCAACTAGATTTTTTTTTTAATTTTCAGATTTCAATGAAACGTCATTGTAGACTAAGAGTCGTTAGTTGTCATGAACTGGAGGATATTGTTAATGATCTCAATTTTATGGCATCTGACAGTGAAGATGAGGATGATTCGTTTGAAACTATTGGCATCGTGGAGCTTCCTCCGGATCGTGTAGTTGATGTACTGACTGTGAGGTAGTTAATGAGAATATATTACATGATACACTTCCAGCTGATGTTCCTGGCAATTTGTAGTTGCACACTATCCGTGTAGTGAAGGCTCCTGAAACTTCAGAGCGTAGTTCTACTACAGAGAGTGATGTTCCCAGGAGGAAATAATGAAGACTCTTGTCGAATCCAAATGGGCCAAGAAAGTTGGAACTTACTGCAGTACTCATGCTTATATGCAAGAAATTGAAAAGCGTAGAGGCGATTTGATTTAAGTCTGAAAGGAAAAACTGCAGAAGAGCTATTTGAGGAATTTTTTGACGAGGCAATGTTGAACATGATTGTCAGGGAAAGTGTGATATACGTCTGTCAGAAGAACAATCACGACTTTAAACTTTCAGTTGAATGTGTTAAGAAGTTTGTTGGAATACTATTCTTCATAGGTTATCACGCACTTCCTCAAGGGCAACTATACTGGTGCGAAGATGAGGACATAAAATGTGTGAGACTATGTATGAGTCGCAATAGATATCTAGAGATAAAACGTTATTTGCATTTCAATAATAACGAGCTTCTAGGCAGCATCCTAGTGAAAGAAAGAGACACGATTTTCAAAATCCGTCCCCTTATGGATCATCTTAATAAGAACTTCTTGAAATTCGATGTTTTCTCTGAAAATATAAGCATAGACGAGCAAATGGTTAGATACTATGGTCATCACTATCTAAAACAATTCATTCGGGGGAAGCCGGTGGTTTCAAGCAATGGGCTTTGTGTTGCTCCCAAAGTGGATATTGTTATCAGATGTCAGTGTATGAAGGTAAAAGTAAGGACACAGAGGTTATTGCAGTTATGGGTCTTTGCGCTTCAGTGGTAATAAAACCATCTTCTTCTCGTGTTCCAGTGGAGATCAGGACCTCTGGTTCTGGCCACATGATCTAACACAAGACCATGGGAAGACAAAGAAAATGTGCAGTTTGCAAGAAAACAATGTTGTGTGTGCAATGTAGGACTTCATGTTGACTGTTTTTCTGTCTGGCACAGTAAACAAAAAGTGTAACAAAATTGTAAATTAACAAATAAAAAAGTATTCAAATGAATTGATTGTTTTTGCTCTTGCACATCATCAAATACCTTAAGAAACATGATAAAAGTGAAAATTGCAGGGGAAAAATTGGCAGTTAATGGGTTAGTAGTGCCTGTGCTAACATATGGAAGTAAGGCTTGGGTCTTGACTGAAAATACCATTGCTCAGCTCGAATTTTCTGAAAGCAAAATTCTGAAAATAATATATGGACTCATTTAGGAAAGAGAAAAATTATGAATACGATATAATCAGAAATTATATCACTTTATATCACTTGTATAAATCACCTGACGTTAATGCATATATTAAAATAGCTACAGATTGAGAAGAGCAACACATATCCACAGAATGGATAATAGTGAGGCAGTTAAACAAAATAATGATGGACCATCCAGATGGAAGAAGGAATGTTGGAAGACCTAAAACTAGGTGGATAGATGGTGTGGTGGCAGATGTCCAAAAAGATTAAAATTCTAAATTGGTGGACAGTCGCCAGGAATATAGAGGTCTGGAGAAGAGTTCTTATGGAGGCTATGACTCGACATGGGTTGTTAAGCCAAACATGATGATGATGACGATGAAATACGAAAAAATGTTAACATAAAACTGTGACGCTAAAGGTAGAGAAGGTCCGTGGCCTACCAGACTTATGCTGGTTTCACAGCAACATTTATTAATCACATACGTGGATGATCATCCAGTCAGTATAGGGGTGACATGTTAGTCATAATGGTAAATCCCCGGCAGTTATAGCTGTTTTTTTTTTCAACCTGAGGCCGATAGTTATTTTAGCTATACAAATTCTGGTCCCAAACTGGTCAAAATTCCATAATAAAAACTTCCCCCATGAGGACTCGATTCAGGCTCAAGTCCCGTAGCTCCTCCCCAAGGCATGATGCCTTATACCGCTCAGTTACGGTGCTAGACGTTTAGCAACAGATGGGTCAGAAACTTGCAACAAATTTTAAGTTATTATCTATTAAAATGAACTTTTGGTGAAGATCAGCTTTCATATAAAAACATAATTTAACTTGAGGAGGTAATCACTCATCCGGGGAGGTCCTCCACGTCCTTGTATGGTCCAAAAAAGTATTTATGTGATCCATAGTTAAAATCTTCTCCTGTTAAGTCGTGTCCCTGTAAGACTCTGGAGGCATGAATTGTGTAAGTATATACAAAGGGAGAGGAATAACACTAAGGTAAAGAAAGAAATAAAATAATCTCAACATTAAAAGTGATAGATTTACAAACATAATCATTTAACATTGTTACACTGCTCAAAACAATTAGAGGAACACTTGTAATAAATTGAATAAGTAATTGTTTTATAAAGCTGTGATGCTAAAAGTTGGACAATATGTAAATTGAATTATTAATTTTATCATTGGATACAAATTTTAAATAATCCTGGCCTAAATACAGAGAAATTACCTCAAATAACAACCATAGAGAATTTTATTTATTTTGGAAGGCACTGGCCACTTCTAATTGGTAAGCTTCCTGATGTTGCTATAGTGACGAATGTTGATTATTGCCTTGTTTATTGAAGTCTCTGACTAAATGAGGCATTTAAATGAGTTTGAAGTGTATCATGCTCTACATCTTTTACGACAAGGTCAATCTCTGCGACAAGTGGCTAGAGAGCTTGGGGTTTCTCCTTCCGTGGTGTCCAGGTTACGCAACATGCACAGAGAGACAGGTCAGTATTGTAGAAGACGTTGCCAGGGCCGTAAATTTAAAACAAGCCCCCAAGATGACAGATACGTTGTTCTTTCTGCTCTTCGACAGCGTACAAAACTGCAAAAGACCTGCAGAATGACCTTCATATGGCTTCCGGAATCCGGGTTTCAGACCAAACCATAAGGAACAGATTAAGGAAAGAGAATATTCGTCCAAAAAGGCCCGTTAAAAAACCACGCTTAACAAATGGGCATAAGGCAGCAAGACGTACATATGCTGAAAACCATGGTGATTGGAACCTGAACCAGTGGGAGTCTGTGCTCTTTTTCGGACGAATCCAGGTATCGTCTTACACGTTGTGATGGTCGATTGAGGGTGTGGGGACGGCCAGGAGAAAGATTTTCTGCAGAGGCTGTACAGGAAATTGATAGATTCGGAGGAGGTTCCATAATGGTGTGGGCCGGAGTTATGTACAACAATCGTACGGACCTTGTACTTGTTCCCCAGCGACTGAATGCTGTCCGGTATATCGAGCACGTTCTGGAAGAGCATGTAGTACCTGCTGCCATTGGAGTAGGCCCTGGATTTCTGTTTATGCAGGATAATGCCAGGGCACATTCTGCGGCTGTCACCAGGGATTTCCTGAGGAGGAATGAAATTGAGGTAATGGAGTGGCCAGCGGTCAGCCCAGACCTCAACCCTATTGAACACTTGTGGGATCTTCTAGACAGGAAGGTCAGGAACCGACATCAAGCTCCACAAACTCTGCAGCAACTTGGAGATGCTCTGAAGGAGGAATGGGAGAATATCCCGCAAGAGGAAATCCAGAATCTTATTGGGAGCATGCCACGAAGGTGCCAAAGTGTCATCGAATGTCGTGGAGGCCATACATGATACTAACTCTATATAACGAGTGTTTAACTTTGAAAAATAAGCACAAGATTCAATTGCTTACATAGCGGAATTATTTGAAAAGTTAATTGTCAGCGTTATTCATTTGTTTTTACTGACATGAGCAATAAATAAATAAATAAATAAATAAATAACCACAAATAATGTACTTTATTAATTTCATGTTTGTACCTTTATCCAATGAAAAAATATTTGCATATTTCATAGTGTTCCTCTAATTGTTTTGAGCAGTGTATAAATAGATGCAATGAAAATATCATACATTTCTAAAGGAAGATGACCCTCGTTGAAAGAGGGTTACATTTAAATAGCAATGAGTTATATAGGGTGTTTCAGAAGTGATGGTCAATAATTCACACATGGAAAGTATAGGCCAAAAGTAGCTAAAAAGCTCCAATAAACATGGGTCCGCAAATCAACCGTTTTCCCATTAATTCGATTGTGAACCAACTCTAAACGCCCCTGAATAATTACGTTGGTATCTCAAGGTTTGGGATCGACTACCGGTTTGTTGGCGCATGCGCAACAACTTCGCTTTCTCCCTACGTGCACTGTGCCTACAGGCCTCACAATCAGTTTCAAAAGTAAAGGCACCATGGTCAAAGGTTACACTAATGAAGAGTATGCTGACAATAACTTCATGTATGGCAAAGCGAATGGCAGTGCACTTGAGGCTGCATGATTGATGAAGATTTCCTCGTCTCCGGCAGCCCGACTGGCGTACATTTATCAGGATACATCAGCGCTTTAGAGTCTCGCACAACGTGTACGGGAAGGTAGACCCGGATCCATTACACCTTATGTTGAGGACAGGGTGTTACGCAGTGTACACTAAAGTCTGACTACTTCAACAAGGAGGATTGCTATCCAGTAGCGTGTTTTGAGTCAAAGTAGCGTGTGGCATATTTTACATCGGGAATTACTGTATCCGTATCATCTTCAGCGAGTGCAAGCTCTCAACAATGCAGACTTCCATCCTAGAGAGAATTTCTGCCAATAGATGCAACAACAGTTTACCCTGAAACCCCTGTTCGTATGCAGTATTCTGTTCATGGATGAACCTGGGTTTACCCGTGACGGTATTTTTAACATCCCAAACTATCACATTTGGGCCGATGTCAATCCTAATGCAACACACGTGTCACGACATCAGCAGCGTTTTTCGTTGAACGTCTGGGCAGGACTGCTCGGAGACCGCATAATTGGACCACACTTCCTACCGCAGAGACTAACCCGAGAGCGGTACAGGCGGCTTCTGCGGACTGTACTTCCAGATCTCCTTCATCATGATGATGTTCCACTGAACAAACGCCTGACGGTGCTCTAGCACATTTTCTATTGCGTGTGCACGGCTTCTAACTCGAATATTAGATAGGTAGAGGATGGCCCGTGCAATGGCCTCCAAGGTCAGCTGATTTAAATCCCATGGATTTCTGTGTGTGGTCATGTCAAAAGCCTGGTCTACGCTACTAAGGTCTACTCTCTTGAGGAATTAAGCTTGCGGATTGAAGCAGCCTTCCAGTATTTACAGAATTATCCAGGACTGCCTGACAGGAATTATAACTCATTTCAGGGACGAGTTCGATGTTTCATTCAGACGCATGAACAATATTTTGAAAACCTGCTTACAAGTTTAGCGGTGTCATGTGTTCCTACACACTGATGGACCGCAACAAAAAATGTGTTTCTATCTCGACAACGGTTGATTTCCGGACCCATGTTTATTGGAGCCTTTTCCTCTACTTTTGGCCTGTACTTTCCATGTGTGAATTATTGACCACTTCTGAAACATCCTGTATACAGATATGGAGAAGCATGGGACAAAAATAAAAGGGTCAAGTTTGTAAATTGGTGATTATTTTATTTCATGATAAAATATTTAATCGCTATGAATATATTAGATATAGGTTTTCTTTTAACCTGTTCCTATGTCCCTTGATTAACCCACCTTTATTTTGGTTTTCCTTCGCTTCTGGTTGGCACAATAAAGTTTTTTTATGTGTCTGTTTGGGTCCATTCGCTACAAATGATCCTGCCAATAATTTTAATAACTCTAAATGTCTTATAATTGTTCGTGTCACTTAATGTTGCCCTTATATCTATATTTTTCATTTTGCCTAGTCCAGTTAAACCTAACAGTGTAAAAATCTCATATGGACTGCTTCTAGTACACCACTGTATTTTTAAACTGCTTAATTTTTATATTATATAACCGATATTTGTATACTTATTGACATTATTTTTCAAAATGACATTTAATAAATCCATTAATTTTGTTATATTTCTGTAATTTTCTCTATATCACTATTTATATTAGAAATTAATGGCCTAAATAAGTAAATTAAAAAACACGATCCAACATTTTTCGTAAGTAATGCCACGAGTGATTTCCAAATTATCGATAAATTCACGACTCACGAAGTGAGGAGTGAATTTATCTAGAGAATTTGGAAATCAAGAGTGGCATTTGTTAGGACTATTTAACGAATAAAATTAAGCTGTTTACTCACAAATCATTATTTAACTATAGTTATTTTAAAATATTTATATATTTAATGTAAACGGCGATGTTTGAAAACAAATGAGAAACTATAGGTACGCTTCTACTGCTTCTTTTGTGTATCACTGCAACCAGATCATGCTATTTATTGCCAAAGGAACGCAATATTGTAAGGAGGAGCTTTCTTTAATATGGTAATTATAACACTGATAAATATTTGGTGAAACACGACTATGATTGGTTGTAAAACAGAAATCATTGAAACGTGATTGGTCATTGACTCCCATTTGAGGCATGAGTTAAATAGTCCTTATAATTCCATTTTATTTCTTCTTAAACACTTTCCACACATGGCTAAGGTTTGGTTTTGCCTATAGAAATGTTCATATTATATTTTTTACCGATAAAATTAAATATTCAATTTTCCAAAAAAATATATATATAACAAATATTCCTGTAAGTTCAGTTTTAATTGATTTATAAGGTGCACTATTCTTTCTTCCTGAATACACGAAATAAATAACAATGAAAAATAGTATTATCATTTTTGTTTAATTACAAACACGTTTTTAAGAATATTATTATAGCCACTCAGGCAACCATCTATTTAAGATAAATTGTGGAGACAATGGTTGTATTATGAGAAAAGTATTATTCAGGCAATTAATTATTTCAAACTTATAAGTAAATATTGAATCTCTTTATAAATTATAATATAAATATATCTGTAATGTCACAAAATCTTTAAAAAAACACTATTCAAAACATTTTTTCAGATAACTGAACACAGTGCATAATATGAGTTTTTTTTAAATATAAGGTGGTAATATGGGAAAGTGTATGTAAGAAACATTTAAATTAATAGA
Source organism: Diploptera punctata (assembly GCA_030220185.1). NCBI lineage: Eukaryota > Metazoa > Arthropoda > Insecta > Blattodea > Blaberidae > Diploptera > Diploptera punctata. The sequence goes on along the minus strand of JASPKZ010008026.1, from coordinate 188,093 downwards.
GACATTCTAAATTACACATTAATGAACAATTGAACCTTACAGCACAACGAAAGTAAACAAAAAGTAATAAAAATACACGCTCAAATTCACAACAAGCAATAATACAAAATAATTTCTCTGGAATAAACCAAAATGTCCAGGTAGAATGAATACATTTTCTGAATTTGAATAAGAAAAATTGACGGTTAATATATTTCTTCAATTACACTGAGCAACAAAAAATAAACTTTCTTTTTGTCTCAGAAAGAAAAAATTGTGATTCTGATAGTATTTTTTCTTCTGAATTCAAATATGGTATAGGTTTTTCTTCATCACGCAAGGTTTCCGAGAGACAGGCATTTATAATTTCAAACACTTTAATATTTTCTACATTTGTAACTACACAATATTCGAACATTCGGACTCACCCAGAAAGTAAGAAATGACGATTTACTGCTATATTTCGCCTATGAAGCATCCCTCATGATGGTCCAACAATAATCGGCCAGCATATTAGGATTCCATTTGCCTTGATATCTCTTTTCCATAGCTGAAACCATTTGAGTTAGCTCATTTGGATTTATTTTACAATGGACAAATGGACGAAAAAACGTTTATCAAAAAAAAATATTATTTAAATCCATTAATTGAAATTGAAATAAAAAAAACTGTGGGTGATGGAGAAATTCCGGATACATATTTGAAAACACAATAAAAAAACTGCATTAATTACAACTATTGGTACTCATGGGACAAAAATCATGTTGACCAGAGTTATCTAATAATTAAAATTTAAAACCACAATATAGTTCTCAGCAGTGAATATACAAATCCATTATCTTGATATTTAAGAGTACTTATGAGCTATATTTTATACAAATGACATTGTCCTAGTAGACGAGAAACGAAAACAATAATGAGGTGCGTTTTTACCAAACCAGATAACTGATTCAAATTAGGTTTGAGATATCAGGAAAATCATTATACTCTGTGACAAGTCTTATGTTTTCTTCCAAGCTGTCATAAATCTATCTGCCCAAGCCGCCATTTAAAACCGGATATTTATCCCCATATAATAATAATAATAATAATAATAATAATAATAATAATAATAATAATAAGGGTTTTTGTTTTATTTAATATTTAAATATAATTATATTTATTTATATTAAGAATGACATAAGATCGATTTAAAGAATTCAATTTTTTTATAAGTATATAAAAAACTCAAACTGGTCAATATAAACTGATAATACAGTTAGATGTTTTTCTAACTGATGCAATATATGTAAAATACTTCAAATATTCAAATTGATATTTTTTATAAAACAAATAAATGGGATTGGACGAATTGGATAGGAGTCAGCTAGGAGTACTCCTTCCTTTACAGTTGGACCAATCAGAACCTCGAGGTTATAACTGAATAAGAAGATGGCTACAATACTTGAAGAAGGTCAGTCATGTTAAGGAACTGCTCCTCAAGAAATGAGAGAATAGTGGTATATTTTCTTGATATTAGTTGGAAGAATAGTGTTAAAGTTATGGAAGATCATATAGTAATATAAAATTCATCCATCTTGAATATAAATAGTCCATAAGTGGAAATAAAGTATAATACTTGAAGGATTGACCGTTAGAATTCGTCATCCATTATATACATAAAATGGTAATCTTCTATAAGTGAAAATTATTAAACCTAAGCCGGAGTCTTTTGAATTATTAATCTATAAGATTCATCTAAACTGAAGTGAGAGTTTTAATAAAATAACTTTCAGTTTAACTGTTAAATAAAGTGTCGTTATTTTTTGTGTAAGAAACTTTTCCTCATTCCCCTGACGGGAGTTATTTGTGCCGTGGCAGAATTAAAGTGATTCAAATTATTATAATCACAAATCTACAACTTGGGACATCACACCCAGCAACCCACCTTTACCCTGATGGAGAGATCATTGAACAAAGGCGACATGCCGGCAAACTCTCATTAGTGTCAGTCACTGAAATTTTGCGAGGTTGTCAGCATTTCTTTTTAAAATATATTTCCTTAGTTTTTTCAGTATTTGTTTGTATACTGGGAAAGACAACTCTGTCAACATTTTTTTGCCACATGCTTACGAGGGTGTGAGTTGAGTTTAGCTAGTGGAAAGGGAGCTCTTGAAAGACAATTTTAGACTTATCTTTCACTATAGTACAGAATATTGATAGTATGACATTTGGATACTTTTTATTTATTTTTGTAATCAATATTCTAAATATTTTACATTTAAATCCAGCATACATACCATCATAAAATTTTGTTAAGACCTCTGCAAAATCAGATATCTACAGCAGAATGAATTACGGGTAGATATCTGATTCTGAAAAAAAACACCACTTACAACAGGTAGTAAATGAATGGTATGGAGAATTGAAAAAGAAAGGATTGAAGATAAAAGTTAAAAAGAGTAAAGTTGTGAGGGTCTCTAAGGAGGAGAGGCAGAAAGAAGAATTAATTAAAAATTAAAGTATAAAATTATGAAATATTTACCTACAAGGTCCGTCTCCTCAACTTTATTAGTTATTTATCTGTAACGCTTTCGGGACTAGTACCATCATCAGCATGATTCAAAACTGGTGTTTCACTGAAGATCTGGTAGAAGGGGTTACACGTACTGGGTTCGTTTTTATTTATCAATTTATCAGATGGTCGTTGTTGTTGACTGCCTTCAAAATTTCCATCTCCTCGCGTACGTATATCTTCGCTGAATTGTTTCCTCTGTGCATTACCGTCAGGGTGTTTTGAATATCTAACATACGATGTCCTTCGTGGATAACGTGTTTTGCATAGCTGGAATTTCCTTCTGCGTGAACAAAGTCTCGAAAATGTTATTTAAATCTGATGTTAAAACTTCTGTTTGTTCTTCCTATAAAAAATCTGTTGCAATCTTTACATGTCAATTTATATACTCCTTTGCTGTTGAAAAAAACACGTTTGGTTTCCGGAAGACGGCGGCAGCTGCCATGATTCCGGATGATGACGATGATGAGTATTATCACCAGTATTATTACTATTATTATTATTTAATCAATTGAGTTGGTGTTTACTTGATGAAAATCCATATTTATTAATGAAATAAAATTAAAACTTAGTTTTATTTGATTTTCAAATTTATTAAGATATAATTCAGTGACAGCTGTCGGTACACTGTACCTTCTTCAGACATGTTAACAAATCATGAATTGTGTTATTATAGTACATATCAACTGATCTAAGCAACAATACAACAATAATTTATTTAATTTTTTTGAATTTAACAAAGGTGATTCATTCAAATCAAGTGTACCGAAACAGCTGTCACTGAATTATATCTTAATAAATATGAAAATCAAATAAAACTAAGTTTTATTATTATTTTATTATTATTATTATTATTATTATTATTATTATTATTATTACAGTCATTATCATTACTATTATCAATTTTTTATCATTATTGTGAAAAATGTAATTAGGAATTAATTGTTTTGATAAATATTTTAGACTCTAGTCCCGTCTGACAATCTTAAAAGTCATTGCCTACGCAACTATTACTTTTCCTGGCCAGGAAATGTCTTTCTTAATTATAACAGATATGTTTGAGCATAAACATTCCACGTGATGTAAAATTGAAGATATATTTCCACATGTCCCACAGGATGAAGATGTCACAGAAATGTGGACCAGTACACCACATTCAGTATGAAGAATGAGAATGGGAAAAAGAACCGCGACACCTTGTCGATGTAAAGAGCAGTTTCACGACCGTTACAAAACGTTGCATACTGAGGGATCGTAGGGACCGATCTGATGGGGCTCCTGCCGTTCGGAGACAAATCCTGCAAACAAATAAAATAGGTATAAATCCAATGTTTTTCTTTCAGTACCAATACATTTTTAGTTCCGTAAGATCCATTCGAATGTTATTCTGCCACCAAAGTCAACCCCTTCCTAAAATCTCTTCCCCATTAACAAATATTAGTGTTTCAACTGTCACCCATCCAAACTTTAACGGAGAATATTCGTCTTAGGATCTTATTTTCGAATGAACTATTTGAGCCAAATAATGCCAAATTAAAGTTCAACAATAATAATAATAATGATGATGATAATTATTATTATTAATTATTATTATTATTATTATTATTATTATTATTATTATTATTTTAAATAATTTTGAGAATTTTCCTCATCATTGAGGGTTTTCTCCAACCAATCGTAATAATTAATACGAATTAAAAATAAATATATATCCAACCAGAGTAATTCTGCCCCAGGGCAGGTCTTTTACTGCAATTATAGCATTTTCATGCTATGCTTTGCAGCTTTACTAGGGAATTGTGGGTGTGGTAGCTTCCCGTTGCCTTCCACACCGGTGAATGATGATGATGATAATGATGATGGCCATATGATTTCGGGGACCGTTTGAGTATTAAAGTTTTCCTGACATTTGTCTTACGGGTGAGGAAAAATCCCGATAAAAAACCTCACCCAGAAAAACTGCCCCGACCGGGGATTGAACCCGGGCCCGCTGTGTGACAGGGCAGGACCCTACCTCGAGACCACAGCAGTGGACCATTAAACATAACAAAAATATATTTTGTACTTATGTTTATCGATTGTCAATATTTTAGACTTCAAAAATGTACAATATACAATCACTTTTAACATTAATTGTATATAGTATCACAATAAAACCTGTATTAATGATCTTGTTCTGTTTAGAGAGTGAAAGAATTAAACCTCCCGTGTATCCTATAGGGTACGAAGAGACTGAAAAGGTTTTTAAAATCATAACTTACTTTAGAATAAATGTTGGCCTCCATCTTTAATTGTTAATTCTATTTGGATATGTGAAATGTCGACATTGTTTGCATCATACCTTGTAATCATCCACCGCGCATCTAATGTCTTCTTCCGAGTAGCCTTTCATTGTTTTCGTAGCGATGGGTCCCATGTAATTGTTGACAACTGCAAACTCCATAAGCGAGAGGAACACGAAAACGGAGCACGAAGACATCCACACGTCTATCGCCTTGACATAAGAAACTGGAGGCAACGACTTCTGTGATTGAGTGTTCTGTGTCGCTGGAACATCAATTGTAATATTGTTTTTAACATTACTGATTCTAATAATAATAATAATAACAACAATTACTATTATTTTTATTATTATTATTATTATTATTATTATTATTATTATTATTATTATTATTATTATTATTATTATTATTATTATTATTCCAGTTCCTCTAAAACTTTAAACGAAAAAATATATAAACTATTATGGGAAACTACATATAAAAAAATTAGGTCTCGGAGACTGCGGTAGGCAGGGCACGTGGCACGAATGGGGATTGAAAGATGGTATGGAATTTTCTTGTACGAAAACAAAGGAAAACGCCCAGTTGGTAGACCTAGAATGAGGTGGGAGAATAATATTAATTATAATTTGTGGGGATTTCCAGTTCAGAAGACGATCTACAAAGAGCTATTTTTAATTTGGAAAAATAAGTGTCAATTAAAATTTAAAAATGTAAAAGATTAAAACTAAAATTTTAACATTTAAAGGACATGACACCTTAAAAGCAAAAATAGTAATTGATGATAAAATTTTAGAGCGAGTGAATAGTTTTAAATATCTAGGTTTAAATTTATCATATGTTAAAATTGAAGATATTAATGACAAAATAAATACATTTAATCTAATGTTTGGCACTATTAAAAAAACCCTTAAAACACAAGAAAAGAAACAAAAAATAAATATTATAAAGTAATGGCTATTCCTGTATTGATGTATGGATCAGAATGTTGGACGATCACTAAAAGACAATAACAAAGATTGGAAGCAGCTGAGATGAGATTTTTAAGAAATGTAGCAGAATATACTCTGCTGGGTAAGAAAAGAAATGAAGATATAAGAAAGGAAATAAATATTTTAAACTTACAGACCGAATAATTAAATATAGGAACGACTGGAAAGAACATGTTGATAGAATGCCAGAAGAAATATTTCCAAAATGATTGCTAAATTATAAACCACACTGAAGGAGAAATGTTGGACGCTCACACAGAAGATGGTCTGAACAATTTTAACAATTTTAGCTTTCATGGAACCGGAACAAGCCAACGGGCTTAATACCTGGATGATGATTATGATGATGATGATGATTTGAGGGAAGTAGATTAAACGGGGGTGATTGGAAAGCATTAGCTCAGGATGAGTATGTATGGAGAGATTATGTTCGCGCGGCCATGAACCTATGGGTTCGATAGTGCCAGTGAGTTATTCTTTCTGTATTATTATACAGACGCGAATAATTATCTCTTACTTTAAGGAAGGAGAACATATTACTGGTATTTGAGAATAAAGTTCTTAGGAAAATATTTGGACCAAAGAGAGACGAACAGAAAAGTCAATGGAGAAGACTACATAACTGAGCTACATAATCTTTATGGAAAACTAGATATAATAACAGTTAAGTCACCTGTACTGGTACCAGCCAGGCATTTGACACGAATAAGGAATTAAAGAAGGGCGTGGAAAACTAGAGAGAAAGCGACTAGCAGTTATGTCTAGAATGAGATGGGTGAATAATATTAATTATGATTAGAGAGAGGTAAACTAACCAGGGAATGACTGGAAAACATTGGCTCAGGATATGGATGCATGGAGAGAATAATTCCGCGCGGCCATGAACCTCCACGTTCGATAGTGCCAGTGAGTTACACTCTAATTCAAACCAGGAATTTACTACAGGCTTTATGGGCTATGCCAATGTCCTCCTACCTACAAGTTAGATGTTGCCAAACTCATAATAACGGTATTTGTTTGTTAAGGAGGTGAGGAGGGGCAAGGTTAGCGGTACCTTTTTCCAAATCTTTGTACTATAAATTTAAAGAAACATAACATTTATTTTACGGCATGCAAACTAGTTTTATAGTAAATATGAGAATCGGCACTTTCACACAGGATAGTACAGATCCGCACGAGCTCAGTGACAAGTGGTAACTGTTTTTTTCTTTAAGAGGGGGTGGCTTGGACGCCTACAACTTACAACTATGTACCTGCTGTGTTGCAATCTTCAGTTTTATATAATGATTTCTCTCAAGAAAATACTGTTAAAATGCAACCCAGTTCCCTATTCAAACACACAGTAACTTCATGGGTTGAATCCGAGTGTAGATAGTTATTGGAAGGCCATGTAAAAAAGATGAATTTAATATGGAATATATTTCTTTTTTATGTAATTTACATTCACAAAAAATGAGAACTGGAGCCGGGCACTTAATGCCCTTAAATATGTGCCCAGTACGACTAATGATTCACCTAATTATCATAAGACGCGATACGACCTTGATATTAAAGTGTGTGTATACATATATCAGATGGAATTTTAGAATAACTAACTAACTCACTGGCATCATCGAATCTTTAGGTTTATGACCACGCGGATATACGCTCTCCAATCACCCCTGTCCTGAGCTAATGTTTTCCAATCATCCCCTGTATAATCTACTACCTTCAAATCATGGTTAATATTATTCTCGTACATCGTTATTGGCCTGCCTACTCGAAGCTTTCCTTTAGGTTTTCCTACAAGGAGTTTCCAAGCCCCTTTTTCATTCCCCATTCATGACACATGTCCTGCCCGTCGTAGTCTACGAGACTTAACTCTTCTTATTATATCTGACTTCCCGTAGAGATCATGTAGTTTACTATTATGCAGTCTTCTCCATTCACCTGTCTGTTCATCTCTCTTGGGTCCAAAAATTTTCCTAAGAACTTTATTCTCAAATACTCGTAATATTTCCCCCCTTAATGTATGAGTCCATGTTTCACATCCATATAATATAACTGGGAGAATCATCACCATCATCATCTTAAGATACCTACAACTTTAAAATTGAATGTTTTGGTCTTCTCAATAATCTTCCTCCAGACTCTTTTACCTTCTGCCAATTTTAGGTTTGTCACCCTCATCATCTTCAAATCCTCCCAAACATCGTTCTTCCATCTCATCCTAGATCTACCAACAGCTCTAGTTCCTGTAGGCTTCCATTTATATAGTTTTTTTAACTGATCTCTGTTGATCCACTCTTATCAGATGACCAAACCATCGGATCGTAAGAGATCTGATTTTTAATTATATTATTTAATTCACTATTTGTTATCATTTTCCAAGTTTGGTCTGGTCCTTTATTTGCACCATACATTTTTCTAAGTGTCTTACTTTAAAAAAATAACTATGTTTGTTTAATTGTTGCTTTGAGGGTCCAAGTTTCATTTACATAAGTCACTATTGGTCTCATTCACTCCTAACATTTTTGTCTCCCTTAAAGTAAGAGTCCATGGTTTGCATCCATGAGAATAACAGTTCTATTTTTTTGTTTTTGTTTTTTTAGAGAAGTTAGGACAACAATAATCTCTGTATTGATAAGTTTTTTATTATACAGAGTGTAACATAACTCAACGGAAAAATTTCAGGAATGAGTTTCTCACATGGAGAGAATAAAAAAAATGTATTACAACATGGGTCCGGAAATTGATAATTACAAAGCTATTCGAACTTTTATGAATATTAGTACATGGGGACAAAAATGCAAGGGACTTTTTGGAGCCCTCTGTTCTGACAGATGAAATCTTCAAAGTGACCTCCATGTGCCTCAATACAGGCATATTCTTCATTTGTGTACATCACAGCAGCCTACAATCAGCAGAAAACAGACTGTCAATAACTACTGTAAATCTTAATAACCTAACATTCATAAAAGTTCGAATAACTCTGTAATTATCAATTTCCGGACCCATGTTGTAATACACTTTTTTTATTCTCTCCATATGAGGAACTCATTCCTGACAACAGCCTACAATAAACAGAAAACAGACTGTCAATAACTACCTACTGTAAACCTTAATAACCTAACATTCATAAAAGTTCGAATAACTCTGTAATTATCAATTTCCGGACCCATATTGTAATACATTTTTTTTATTCTCTCCATATGAGGAACTCATTCCTGAAATTTTGCCGTTGAGTTATGTTACACCCTGTATATTGATATTACTTACCAAGAGTGAGGAGAGAAGTGACACCGAGGGTGACTCTTGCTGGAATGGCTTCTGGCTTAATCCAGAAAGAGATCCATGACATGACGACGATCAGTGCGGATGGAATGTAAGTGTGGAACAAGTGATATCCAAGACGTCTTTTCAACGTGAACACCACTTCAATGCACGTGAAGTTTCCTGCAAATTAAACGTTCTTATCACGCCCAGAGTTTAATTCTGACTATAATTACATTACCTGTTAAACAGCGTCCTTAAATTAAATAATAGCAACCGTCAATGTTCATACAATTAACTACTAAAATGCATGCCTGAACTGGGAATTCAACCCATGGTCTCCAGTTTTGCGCGCTGGCACTCTTCCTTTGAGCTACCCAGACGTTTGTAGACATGAATTTTTATCATAAGTAATGCCACGAGTTATTTCCAAATTATCGATAAATTCACGACTCACGAAGTGAGGAATGAATTTACCTAGAGAATTTGGAAATCAAGAGTGGCATTTGTTAGGACTATTTAACGAATAACATTAAGCTGTTTACTCACAAATCATTGTTTAACTACAGTTATTTTAAAATATTTATATATTTAATGTAAACGGCGATGTTTGAAAAATCAGAAATGTGAGGTTATGTTCATTCACTGCTGCTTGATCATATTATTTATTGCCAAATAGGATTGCAATATTGTAAGAGTGCACCCAAGTGGAGAAATAATGAAACACATCAAACTATATATCAAAATCAACATTACGGGGTATTCATTTATTTTTTTAGTAAACAACTGAGTAAAACCAAGGAATCTTTTCATTATTTGCTATATTCAATGTATTTATTGGAGAAAAAATAAGCTTTGACCTGTTCAGAACATTAAAAAGGAGCTTTCTTTATCACAAAAGCAGGAGCTAATAAAGATAAATCGATAAAGAGCGAGGTGAAACCCGACTGTCATTGGTTGTAAAACAACATTCATTGAAATGTGATTGGTCATTGACTAGCATTTGTGCCATGAGTTAAATAGTCACTTTAAATCCCCGTGTATGTTAACATCATGTTTCCATGATATTATATTTTGATCTTGCTAAAATCGTATTATATGAATGAGGAATATATACGATACAATATAAAACACCTACAAAGATCATAGCAAAATGTTATTGAGATATTTTATTTTATTTATTTATTTATTTTTTATCATCCATTAGAACATCATAGATGCTTTAGGACTTGTCCAGGTTACAACCTATACATGAACAACAACAATATATATATATATAGAGTAGAATATGGAATTTATTGCCTTTTTTTTCAGAATAAAGAAAATACATATGCATTTACATTGCGCACGGGCCTGCTTGGCCGTACGTGCATTAGTTTTCCACGAATAAAAAAAATAAAACTAATAATATAAACAAATACCTACAAATACACCTGTATCAAAAAACAATAACAGGCTACATATAAGTAAAATCTATGTCTGCACTAAATCAAAATAATAAATATCTACATTCATCCACATTCCGTACATTAATATTAAAAAAAAATGCTAGAAAACAAATTAGAAAAAAAAGTACACACACACACACCTACACACCCCCACACATATACACACCGCACGCTCATACCCCCTCCCCCCGTCCCTGCAGACATTAAGTGCACTATCAGACTATTCAACTTATCAGACCTACTTATTGTATAACATGATTAAAGATCGAAAACAAAGACCATATTGAGATTCTTCTTATTGTTAATACATATATCCTTAATCTACAATTTTGTTATATCTCAATTTTCTTACTGTACCCAAAATTTGCATGTTTTTGATTCACTCTCGATCCGTCCTAAAAGATCCCAACACGCCACTCTCCCTCGATCCGACCTGAGAAATCTCTCCGGCAGCATCTGTAATCTAAGTTGTTCTGTCTCTCTACAGAATGCTATAATATGCTGCCAGTTTTCATGGTCATCGCATAGTGGGCATAGTTTAATGCCTTCCTCATTTGTTAAATTATGGGCCATCCATCCCCCCAAATGAAACCATGCAATAGCACTTTTATCATCCCCATCCGAAGAGTCAATATATTTCTCCCTTCCCCACGAAAGTTTCAGTTCTGTCTGCAGGGTGAGCGATATTTTCTGACTACACTCTGCTTCTATATACACTCTGCTTCTATATTCTGTCTATATCGGTTAGTCTCTTCTTAACTGTCCTCCAAACATTTCTATTATTCCGCGTACTCCTCTCCCATACCCAACCCATCCCTATGCCCTTCAATTCCCTTTCTACACCGATTACCCAATCTCCCGAAACACACTGCCTTTTCTGTTCATTGTAACACTCTGCTCTAAGCGAGTCCTGATTCCCGTTTATTATGTCCAACCAATACTTAATAGCCATAATTTTGCCCCTTATTGTGTCCGAAAATGTATCGAATTCCTTCAGTATGCCACAATTTGAAGTCCCCGTTGCTAATCTCATCGCTTTCTTAAGAAACATAGGTTGAATTTTGTCTAGTGTCCCCGTTCGTTCCCAACCCCATAATTCTGAGCCATACAGCATGGTCGCTCTCACAGTCGAAGAATAAACCTGTTCTAGTGTACGCATCGGTATGTTTCGCAATTTTGACTTATTATTAAGCATTTCGCTTGTCCGGCACCTAGCTCTCATTGTTGCATTTTCGACGTGTCTCGTCCATTTTCCATTCATTGTCAAAGTCATCCCCAAGTAGACAAAGTTTTTAACATTTTCTAAATTCTCACCACGGTATGTCCACCTTTCCCTCCCGCTGTATACCGACCCGTTTTTAAAAGTCATGGCTTTCGTTTTGCTAACGTTAACAGTAAGTCCCCAAGTCATACAGTATGTGTCGATAGTAAATCTAAACCCTTCTGCATGCCATCTATTTTTGTGGAAAAGAGGCATAAGTCATCTGCATACATTAGAACAGGAATACTTCGCTCACCCACCGTTGGAGCATCGATCCCCTCTACTTCCAGCATCAAAGCTACATCGTCTATAAATAAGTTAAATAACAATGGTGACAATGCGCATCCCTGTTTTACACCCTTAACTGCCTTTATATTTTCTGAAACGTGGTCCCTCCCATATTTAACACAGAACTCCACTTTTTTATAAATTCCCATTAGCGCCCTAATCATAGTTCCCGATACTCCTAGTTGCCATAATTTCTGCCATAGGGCATTGCGTTCAACAGAGTCAAATGCTTTTTTCAGATCTATAAAAGTACAAGTGTAACCTGCCTCGTTTGACACTCAAACATCTGTTAATTGCTGTTCTCAGGACAAATAGATTGTCCGCCGTCCTGAAGCCTTCCCTGAACCCGGCTTGGTATCGTGAAATTTTATTATTTTCATTTATCCAATTTTTTAGCCTGTTATATAGCACTGTGCAATAAATTTTTCCAAACACCGGCAGAAGAGAGACACCGCGGTAATTGTCCGGATTGTTAACTCCACCCTTACCCTTGTAAATAGGATGCAGTATTGATGTGGACCATTCATCTGGATAGCTTCCTTTTTCATAAATTTTGTTAAAAATACCTACTATGTATCCTGTCCATTTATCAATTTTCAAGGCTTCTTTATAGAACTCGGCTGGTATACCGTCTAGACCAGGAGCTTTTCCATTTTCATGGATCGAATCGCATCCCTCACCTCTAGTTTTGTTATCTCCGAGTCTAGCATTGGTACGTCTTGACCAACTAATAATAGCCGCGGTCCCTCCCAATTCCCCCCTCCTGTAAACACCCTTTCGAAATGAAGTACCCAAGTTTCTGGCGAAATTTGATTACTTTTTTACGATATTTAATTTCCCTAATTACTTTCCAGATTTTGGTAACATCCCGTTCCTTCATAGCTGATTAATTCTCTCCAGATTTTTCCATCCCAATTCTCCCTGGTTCTAGCCGTTATCTCTTTATATCGTCTCCTCATCTCTATGTACACCCGCCGATTGAAGTCGCCACCCTCCTTTCTGAACCTCACTAAAGCCCTCTCCGCTCGTCTTTTTCCTTCCCTACATGCATTATCGTACCAGCCTTCATATCGTTTTTGCCCTGATTTTCCTCTAATCTGCATATTTTTCCCCCCTTCCCACATTAGTAATCTTAATTTTTTCACCTCTTCCTCCACATGCCTAATACCTCCGGTGTCGAAGACTCTAGTTTGTTAAGTAGTTCCTGTGTCTTATCCTCTCTCCAACAGAACCGCCTAACAGTTCTAATGTCTCCTCTCCTTCCCGTACTCAAGCTCCCCACTTCCTTTCCCTCTTCTTCAAATTCTAATTGGATTTCGATAGGTGAGTGATGCGATTCGATTCTGTCCGCTACTTTAAATGCTGCAATCCTAGAAATAAGATTCTGTGAGCAGAGCATATAGTCCACGACACTTCTTCCATTACCGTTTATGAACGTAAGTTCTCCTTCAATATCTTCCCCGTATTTTCCGTTTAGCATTTCTAGGTTATGAATATCGCAAAACGTCAGAAGTTCTCTCCCATACGTATTAATAACCCTATCCTTACTCGCCCGAAATCCCGTCCCTAAAGTTATATTTTCTCTCCCAGTTCTACCATTAAAGTCCCCCATTATAAGAGTATCTGTATCCGGGAATTTATGTCCGAGTATATATATATATATATATATATATATATGAGGAGCCGGACATCATGGACATTATAACATAATAGAAAAGAAAATATTACAGTGGTATGGCCATGTCAAAAGAATGCCAGAGCAAAGATTGCCTAAAATTGTTAAGGAATGGATCCCAATGGAAAGGAGGAAGAGAGGAAGACCGAAGAAAACTTGGATTGAAGGGGTACAAGCGGCTATGAATATCATAGGATTGGATGAAGATCAATGGATGAACAGAGAGGAATGGCGTTTGGTTTCCGGAAGACGGCGGCAGCTGCCATGATACCGGATGATATATATATATATATATATATATATATAACGAAACCAGTTTACATTGCAACCAAAAAACACCAAAATACCAAGGGGCAGCACTTTCACAAGAAAATATGGCGATGCAATTCCAATCAAATTTGTTTACAATTTTAAATTTAGGTATTCACCCAAGCTTAATGGTATGTGAGACAATAAAATGTCTTTACAGCAAGCTTGAATTGTCTGCCCTTATTAAAGAATAAAAAATGCAAACATATTATGGTAACCCTGTGATATCAGGTTATGCCGTGATATTATTCAGGTTATTCCCGTGCTGATTACCCGGTGTTGCCAAGGAATCTAGCCTATTTATCCCGATCTTCGTGGCATAAATTATGTGAAAGACAAAAATGAATATTTTGAATTATTCGTAAAATAATACCCGCCGTGTGCTGCTACGCTTGCTCGGGGATCTATTCATTCCGATATTCTTGTCATCAATGGGTTGAAAGACAAAAATGGTTATTGTGAGTTATCCGTAAAAGATAGACATATGCTGTTGCATACTTTTTTGTAGAATTTTTTGAGATATTTAATTCTGTGAACATTCATTTCTTGTTTTTTTTTTGTGTAGGCAGTGTAAGCCACTTAACTGTCTAAAAAGCGACTTTTTTAGTGCACCGATACACTTGTTTCTTTTTAGCTCCGGCACTATAGTACATAGGGTAATATGTTATATAAATTAATTGTCCCAGGAAAAAATCAATAAATGATGGGGAAAAAAACTACGTGTCGCAACAGGCCTAGAAGTCCCTTGGCCTACCATCCAGCTGCTGGCCTCACATCCTTACTTACCTACTTACTTACTTACTTACTTACTTACTTTACTTACTTACTTACTTACTTACTTACTCACTGGCACTATCGAACCCGTAGGTTCATGGCCGCGCGGACATGAGCTTTCCATACATCCCTATCCTGACCTAATGCTTTCCAATCATTTCCTGTATAATCTACTTCCCTCAAATCATAGTTAATGTTATTCTTCCACATCATTCTTGGTCTACCAACTGGGCGTTTTCCCTCTGGCTTTCCTACAAGAAGCTTTCATGCAAGTCTTTCATTCCCCATACGTGCAACATGTCCTGCCCATCGCAGTCTATGAGACTTAACTGTACTTATTATATCTGGCTTCTTGTAAAGACCATGTAGTTCAATGTTATGCAGTCTTCTCCATTCACCTGTCTGTTCATCTCCCTTTGGTCCAAAAATTTTCCTCACATCCATATGTTTTAATCACGGAGGTAGACGTTCATCCAGCCAGTGTAGGGGTGACATGTGGTCAGAATATCGGGTCTCCCAGCCATTTTAGCTGGTTTTCTCAACCTGTAGCCACTACTTATTGTTGACACTCAAATGTCTCACGATACTGGCTGAGCACTGGTCCCATAATCGCCGATATTTAATGAGAAAATTTCTTCCCCATGGAGACTCGAACCAACGCAAGTCCCGTAGCTCTGCGCCAAGGCATCTTGCCTTAACCACTCTGTTGCGGCGCGGAACAAATGATGGAAAAAGATCCATTGAAATCGGTCAAGTAGTTTTTAAGACCATAAAGGACATCAAACAGACTGCCTCGCACTCATTTTTATATCCATTCATCCATAGTAATTCTGCCCGAGGGCAGGTCTTTCACTGCAATCATAGCATTTCCATGCTATGCTTTGCAGCTTTACCAGGGAATTGTAGGTGTGGTGGCTTCCCGTTACTTTCCACACCGTTGAAGGATGATGACGATGATGATGATGATGGTGATAAGGATGACGATGATGGTGATATGATTTCGGGGACCGTTTGGGCCTTAAAGTTTTCCTGACATTTGTCTTACAGGTGGAAAAAAAAGCTATAAAAACCTCACCCAGAAAAACTGCCCCGACCAGGGATCGAACCCGGGCCCGCTGCGTGTCAAGACAGGACTCTACCTCGAGACCACAGCGGTGGACCATTTTTATATATAAATATAAATGGAAATACTGACCTGTAGAATATTGAATAGTGCAGTCATCAGTGTGATTGTTGGCGATGTCCAGCTGTGGAAGTTCAATATCCGGGTTCACCACGAGCGGGTCCGTAACGTTCCACACGAACACCAGGTCATGCACCGTGTGAGACACTACAAAACAATTTTACATCAAATTATCTCATTTACTTTCTCGTTACTCATGTTGGACCTCGGGTTATTGTCGGATCAACAGATCTGTGCCTCCGTAAGATATGCGAACTGAACCCTAATTAATGTTCTGCCTCGATGAATAATTACCCTCCCTTCATTTATCTCTCTTTCTATTTCTCCCTTTCTCCCCTCCCATTACTCACAAATTTGAACCTTCTTGCAGGACAGATTACACTGAGCAACAAAAAAAGAAACTTTTTTTTTGTCTCAGAAAAAAAATCTAATTCTGATAGTATTTTTTCTCCTGAATTCAAATATGATATCGGTTTTTGTCCATCACGCAAGGTTTCTGAGAGAACAGGAATTTATAATTTCAAACACTTTAATGTTTTCTACATTCGTAACTACACAATATTCGAATATTCGGACTCGCCCAGAAAGTAAGAAATGACGATTTTCTGCTATATTTCGCCTGTGGAGCATCCCTCTTGATGGTCCAACAATAATCGGCCAGCATATTAGGATTCCATTTGCCTTGATATCTCTTTTCCATAGCTGAAATCTCTTGATGAAAGTATTCCCCGTGCTCATCGCTCACTGCGCCAAGATTTTTCGGGAAGAAATCTAGGTTTATTGATAAAATGATTATTTAAATCCTTCAATTGAAATTGAAATTTTAAAAAAAAACTGTGCGTGATGGAGAAATTCCGAATACATTTTTGAAAACACGATAAGAAACTGCATTAAGTACACCAATTTGTACTCATGAGACAAAATCATGTTGACCAGTGTTATTTGCACTTGCAGTCCAGTGTTGTCAACTTAACATGAACACTGTAGCACGGAATGGTGAAATAAATATTATTAAGCAAATAATAAAAGTCAATCAGTGTCATTAGACCTACTTAAATATGAAGAAGTAATAATTAACCTTACATTATTCAAGGACCATGACACTGTTTGGAGGAAGTTTGGCAGCATTCCTACTCGGAAATGTTAGTGGCTGTTGTGGGGGGGGGGGGGGGCAGCTCAAGGAACGGAGTTAGTATATGCGATATATTTTCTAAGAACGATGACAGAGCTGAAGTTGCACAGATCCGTTGGTCCGACAATATCATGCTTGCCTCTGATTCCAAGGTTAGTGGATTCAAACCTGGCTGAGGTCGAAGGATTTTTCGGATGTACAAATCCAGTCTCTCTATACCCTTATATCCCCACGAGGAGTAGGGTGCTTACTTGCGGGAAGGTTACTTAACCAAGGCTAATTTAATTACGCTTATTTCCCTACATATATCAGAGAGTGCAAGTGGTTAGCTCATCGCCTCAAAGAGACACTTGGCAGACAACTAAGGTAACCATCTAAATTTCACTCATAGGCTCTAATTTAGGGTTAAGGTTCATTTAACAGCACGAAAATCATCAGATTCGGGACCCACAGCTCAAAGTCCCTCCAGGATGAATACGCGTAAGTCCTACTTGGATTTTTCCATCCTAAAAATCCATCGACCCCGGCCGGATTTGAACCTGCGATCCTCGAAACCAGAGCCATAGAAATTAACCCCTAGTCCACCGAAGAAGATGTAAAAATAATCCTGAAAATTAGGAAATCAAATGGAAGGTACATCATTTAATAAGTGTAACCAGACTCTTGCTTATGAAGATGATTCTGTGATTTCGGGGAAAAGAATGCAAGTCGTTATTGAAACAATGCTTGCGGTGTCAACTCAAATATTAAAACTTGGATTGGAGATAAATGAAAAGAAGGCAAATTGTATTATTCTTTCTAAGAAAATGTATCATAAGTAATGCCACGAGTAATTTCCAATTTATCTAGAGAATTTGGAAATCAAGAGTGGCATTTGTTAGGACTATTTAACGAATAAAATTAAGCTGTTTACTCACAAATAATTATTTAAATATAGTTATTTTAAAATATTTATATATTTAATGTAAACGGCGATGTTTGAAAACAAATGAGAAACTATTGGTACTCTTCATCTGCTTCTTTTGTTTATCACTGCAACCAGATCATATTATTTATTGCCAAAGGAACGCAATATTGTAAGAATTCACTCTAGTGGAGAAAAAATGTACCACATCAAACTGTATGTTAATTCATTTCTGATGTCCTATGACAATTATATTTATCTTTAATGTTATTTCCTGGGAAAAAATAATTTAAGAAAGTGCAAACAGTGTTTTTTTTTGTATAATCAATTGCTACAAATGTTTTTTATAATAACTCCCGCATGCTCTACGTGTTGATATTCATGCACTATATATACAATCGGGTAATCGTATTTCTTGGGGAGTCGGTCACTGCAAAATAATGCTATGACCTATTCAGAATGTTAAAAAGGAGGTGCTGTCTTTATTATGATAAACTTTAGTTGGTAAATTCTAGGCCAAGCACGAGTGTGATTGGTTGTAAATAAAAAATAATTGAAATGTGATTGGTCATTGACTCCCATTTGGGGCATGAGTTAAATAGTCAGAATATTTTGATGGGAAATTAAAATTTCGACTGAACGGCATTTGAGAGTATAAAAGTAAGATTGCTGTAAAGGGCCCTAGGTTTGTCAAAATATAAACCATCGAGGCTGATATACGAATTGAAGAGGGAAACGTATTTAATTGAAGATATGCGCCTAAAGCTTATGCTACCAGCAACGGACAACTGGCAGAAAGCACTGCAAGAGCGAGAAGGAAGAAAATACAAATGGAAAGATTTCTACACTACATACGCAATGATAACAAGAAACTACTAAAAAGTTTATGTCGTCAACGGTCTAGCAGGGCAGATTTTTCTCTGAGATTTCTCCCGTTTTTCCTGCCAAAAACCCTACACTTCTCCATATTCACATCATAACACATAACTCTGCAGTCACCGGAGACTGTGGGCTTCTTATATCAAAACACTCGAGCAACATTCCTGAACAACCTGTGAACGTTTGTCTGTAGAGATATGTTCCAGTCTGTATAAAATTTCTTGAGAATCTGCACAAATTTAATCGAATTTTTTGTCACTATATTACCAAGCTTAAGTTCCCCCCCCAAAAAAAATGTCCACTAAAACTAAATTAAATTGAACAAAACCAAAAATAAATTAAACATAATACCTCTGTATATCCGAAAGCAGTACATGCGCGGCTAGAGTTGGGTTTTGGACAAAATTTCAGAGCTTTTTCTGCCTGCACGCCTTACATTTTCAAAAGCAACATCAAAACATAATTCCAAATCAAAATAACTTGAAACCTGAAAAATATTAATGTAGTAAAGGGCATCAAATAAGACCCTTATCAACCGGGTATCCGCAAGGAATCCAAAATTAATTTGGGCGGTCACAATATTTCTTAAACAACGAAAACATGAAACAATAAACTTACAGCTTTCTATCATCATCTTGCAGTTCTGGGTGTCGTGTGGATAAGACTCGAACTTCATAGCGCAGGATAAAACCAACGTTAACCTAAGAAAAATAAAACTATTGATCATATATAGCCACTTTACATTGTAATTTACATATGCTGTTACAGTATAGAATAAGATTTTTACAATGTAAACAATGCAAGCCTGGATTGGAATCCTCATGATGCAAGGAAAAGGAGGAATACCAGAAATAACTTGGAAGAATACTATTGAAGGAGTAATACGTGAAATGAGAAAAACTTGGTTGGAGGTGAAGAGGTTGGCAGATGATAGAGCTAAATGGAGAAATTTCATTACAGCCCTTTGCTCCAGTTAGGAACGAAAAGAAATGATGTTGATGAAACAATGCAAGCAAATTGGTTTAAATGTAAATACAGAAAACGAAGTACACCGAAACGCGCCGCGATAGAAATATAACAATTTATGACACGGCAACTACAGGCAATGGTAATTATTTATTTTTTAACCAGAATTATTAGTTCATATAAACCATGTCAATATTAAAAACAAACTGTATGCGAAGGCGCCATTTTTAAATTATATTTCCTAATGTCAATACTAGTATTTAAACTGCAGGTTCCACAACAAGCAATTCTATTGGAGATTCTGTGCCACCATTTTACATTGTAAATATGAATATATTTTCACACATAGAAATGCATTATGTAATGGAAATTGGCAGTTAATGACAAATGAGGAAAATTTTGAAGAAGTGGCTGAATTCAAATACTTAGGAACAGTAATTACAAATAGGAATGAAGTAACTAACTAACTCACTGGCACTATCGAACCCGTAGGTTCATGGCTGTGCGAACATAAGCTCTCCATACATCCCTATCCTAATCTAATGCTTTCCAATCATTCCCTGTATAATCTAATTTCTTCAAATCATAGTTAATGTTATTCTCCCACCTCATTCTCGGTCTACTTACTGGGCGCTTTCCCTCTGGTTTTCCTACAAGAAGCTTCCATGCACCTCTTTCATTCCCCATTCGTGCCACATGTCCTGTCCATCTCAGTCTACGAGACTAGGCAATTAAACATAGAATCAATTCTGGAAATGCATGCTATTATGCTTTACGGGGACTCTTGTCCTCCCAACTTCTCTCAATAAACGTTAAATTGAGAATTTATAAAACTATAAATCTCCCAGTTATATTATATGGATGCGAAACAAGAACTCTTACTTTAAGAGAAGAGAAAATATTACGAGTAATATGAAAGTTCTTAAGAAACTTTTAGTACTAAAGAGAATGAACAGACAGGGGAATGCAGAAGACTACACAAATGTGAGCTACATTATATTTATAGAAAACCAGATATAATAAGAACAGTTAAGTCTTGTAGACTACGATGGGCAGGGCATGTGGCACGAATGGGGAATGAAAAACTTGCGTGGAAGCTTCTTGTAGAAAACCAGAGTGAAAACGCCCAGTTGGTAGACCAAGAATGAGGTGGGAAAATAATATTAATCAAGATCTGAGGAAAGTAAATTATACAGGGAATGATTGGAAAACATTAGTTCGAGTTTCGGATGTGTGAAGAGCTTAGGTCCGTGCGGCCATGAACCTACGAGTTCGATAGTGCCAGTGAGTTAGTTGAAATATGGCGATTTAAATTACTTTGTGTTCAACTTCTCCCTTCATTTTAAGGAATTTCTCATATTACAATAAATTCATATAAAAAACGAAAAAAAAAACAATTTATTTTTGCAGTAAGTGAATAATTACCTGAAAGAAATATAGGCCTATATGTTGAATTTTTTCCAAAAAAAATGTGAGAAAAGCCTTGAAATATATTGAGAAGTTGAACTCAAAATAACCAAAAAAATCACCATAGGCCTATTTCCAATGTAAAACGTGTACTAGTCATTGATCAGACTGTGTAGCCAACTTATCAAAAAAAACCCGCTAACGAACAAGTAAGTGTTAAACTAATCTGGTGTACACTACCATTTTCTCACCCAAACTTGCACAAACTGACACTAACTTGCCCCTTTTCACGTCTTAACTTGCCCACTAATGTAGGTGGACTCCTGGAATTGAATCCCTTTATATGTAAGTAGGCCCTATACATGTTGGCAATTGGATCTAGCGGGAACATGTGTTATCACATTAGCCAACGTGATGGTAGCTGTCACTTGTTCTCCTATAGAATATTCACAGGCGGCATGGTAGCATATAATAGCCACACACATACACACACACACACACACACACACACATATATATATATATATATATATAATATTGTAGATTTTCGCAGATATAAGTGTGATTAAGAAAGTTTTCTTGGGTTTTCCGTGTCATGGATTCAACGTCTGCTGCTGGACACTGATTCGTACGTTTCGGCATGATCCCACATGTCATTAATGGAATGATGATAATTCATTGATAATGGCATGTAGGATCTTGCCTGAACGTCGGAATCAGTGGCCAGTCATGCCATTATCAAGGAATGATGAGCATTCCTTGATAATGGCATGTGGGATCATGCCGAAACGTCGGAATCAGTGGCCAGAGGCCGACGTTGAATCCATGACGCGGAAAACCCAAGAAAACTTTCTTAATCATATATATCCATCCATCCATTGTAATTTTGCCCGAGGGCAGGTCTTTCACTGCATCATAGCATTTTCATGCTATGCTTTGCAGCTTTACTAGGGAATTATAAGTGTGGTAGCTTCCCGTTGCTTTCCACACCGGTGATGGAGGGCGATGACGATAGCCGGATGATTTTCGGGGACCGTTGGGCCCTAAGCTTCCTGACATTTGTCTTACATGTGAGGAAAAAACCCCGAAAAACACCTTACCCAGGAACCTGTCCCGATCGAGAATCGATCCCGGGCCCGCTGCGTGACAATGCAGCACGCTACCTCGAGACCACAGCGGTGGACATATATATATATATATATATATATATATATATATATATATTTCACATTGGTCTTAAATTTAAAAATGTAACAAACCAAATTAACACACACTAATCCTACATTTGTTTAGCATAGCTTGTTTTTTAGGTCTCATTTCAGTTTAAAAATGCCTCATCCGATGTTTACCAATCATATTTTAATTTTACTTCATATAGGCATATACACATAAGTTTTTAATTAAAAAAAACCTAACTTCAAGTCCCGTTGGGGTCAGGATTTTTAAACTGACCCAAACCCTCTGGCGGCACTATGGTCCTGGGGTCAACTCATCCTCTAACGAAAATGAGTACCAGACGCTTGTTATGGGAGTAAAGGCGGCCGTCACGCAGGGCTGGCAACCCGGCTGACATAAAGTGCCGATGGTCTAGAAAAAGTGGGAGCCTTAACCTCCTACTACCCCAAGGGCCTCCGGGCACGTTGTGGGATCACTTTACTTTACTGAAATTATTAATTTTAACCTTATATTTGTCTTTTTTTTCAGATTGATTATCGATCGATTAACTTTTAAGATGCCTTGTACTTGAAAAAAGTCAATTTTCGAAATTTGATATAACTTGGTGTCGCTCGTAACAATGGGTGACGTCATTAGAATATCGTAAATAATTTCACGGATGTTCAAAAAATGTCGCTTGTCGAAACAATGTGTATTTATCACATTCACGTCACTGCAATTACCATTGATATCGACATTTTTAATTTTGAGTTTAAATGGCTTTGATTTTCATGTAGGCATATACTAATGTAAGGAATATCCCTTTAAGGAAAGGAAGTCGGGGTTCTCGGGATGGCTCACATAACCTATGTTTTACCAACTCGATCAATCGTTTGTTCATTTGAACGCTTCAGATTGAAGGAAATCGTTGGCTGACAAGTAAATAAAAAAATAACCAGGTAGTAATTCATACGAAAAAGTAAAAACAACCAAATATCAAAGAGTATTTGTAATAGGTTATAGTAATGTATGGGAAGAGATTAAATATCCCAGGGGTGTTACTTTTAGCTGTCCGGGATCACCCCTCAACCGCCTAAACAAAAAGCGCCTCCTCTGTCAAAAGTTGTGATGAATTATATTCATCAAAACATATTTTAATGAATAACAACCTGTGCTCTTAATTTTGAGGACCATGTCTGCTTTTCTTCCTCAAAATAATATATTAAGTTAAAAATATATAATACGCTGTATCTTAAAATTAAAATAAATCGAGGGCCAGATTTTTTTTCCTCAAGATATTTTTTGATTTGTGCAATACCTATTTTTCCCCGGAAATTTCAAAATTCATTATTTTCCTTTTATTATTGTGGATGTGAATTTTCTCATCCGTTTCTTAGGTTGGGGCACCTGGAAAGCGGAATTACGTTACCCCGTTGATATGGATGATAAATGATAATGAATGGCGAGGAGAACCCTTAACCTAAATTCCGGACCATGGACAACCACAGGAATAATATCCAGGAAGGAAAAATTCCTATGGTCTGACCGGGAATCGAACCCGAGACCTCAAGAACTGTAGTCAGGAACGCTGATAACTAGCCTATAAGCTGGTCAATTTTTCCTCAAAATATGAATTTAATAGTGCATTGAAGTACACAATTAAACACCATTGTTACAAATGTACAAATCACAGATTTCTTTTGATATTCTCAATAGGTGTTCATCTCTCTGAGTGTATCTATTAGTCAGCAAATGTCAGAATAATAACGGTGACATTGAGAATAAACGCGGTAATAGAATAAAATGAAGAAAATATCAATAAAACTAAATATATGGTCACACGTAGAAATTCATTATATAATGGTAATGGACAGCTAATGACAAATGAGGGAAATTTTGAGGAAGTGGCTGAATTCAAATACCTAGGAACAATAATCACAAATAGGAATGAGATGCTCAAAGAAATTAAACATAGGCTCAATTCTGGAAATGCGTGCTATTATGCATTGCAGAGATCTTGATGTCCCAACTCCTTTCAAAAAACGTTAATCTGAAAATATATAAAACTATTATTCTACCAGTTATATTATATGGATGCGAAACATGGACTCTTACTTTAAGGGATGAAAGAAGATTACAAGTATTTGAGAATAAAGTATATAGGAATTTTTTCGGACCAAAGAGAGATGAACAAACAGGTGAATGGAGAAGACTGCATAACATTGAACTACATGGTCTTTATAGGAAGCCAGATATAATAAGAACAGTTAAGTCTCGTAGACTGCGATGGGCAGGACATGTTGCACGTACGGGGAATGAAAGACTTGCATGGATGCTTCTTGTAGGAAAGCCAGAGGGAAAACGCCCAGTTGGTAGACCAAGAATGAGGTGAGAGAATAACATTAACTATGATTTGAGGGAAGTAGATTATACAGGGGATGATTGGAAAGCATTAGCTCAGGATAGGGACATATGGAGAGCTTATGTCCGCGCGGCCATGAACCTACGGGTTCGATAGTGCCAGTGAGTAAGTAAGTAAGTATAGAATAAAATGAAAATAATTTATTCCAGACAAGCCATCTGTATGACATAATTAACAACTAGAGAGAAAAAAATTCACCTGAGCCGGGATTTGAACTCAAGACTTCCATCTTTACGCACTGACGTTGTACCATCAATCTATTTAATAACACCTCTAGGAGCAAGCACACATTTCTCTCTCTGTTCATCCCCGAGTCTCCGTAAGCAGTGAAACATTTTTTACAAGACTTGATATGGAATACTCGTACTGTGAGAAGCCATTATGATGAGAAGAGAGAGAAATTTGTGCTTGTTCGTGGAGATGTGCTTAAATAGCTATATAGTAAAGCGTCAGCTCGTAAGGTTGCGGATCTTGGATTCAAATCCCGGTTCATTTGCAAAACTTTGTTTCCAGTTATATTAACACGGTATTACTTTATTTCCATAGAGATCACAAATTTAAAAGAATGGATTTTTGACAACACGAATAAATCGTGGTGAACTGTAATTAAAACTCCTCTACCAGATTTACCAAGATACGAAGCAGTAGCATAGAATCGATAATGATTACTTGACATCTTATTCAAATAATAGGCTATAAACAACTCCAATTTGTGTGGCATGTTATTTAATAACAAACTAACTTATATACTAACCGACACAGCGGAACATTGACTTGCTTAGTTTGTGGATAATTTGTGAACTAAAGCCGTGTCATCCCGCGTACACTCGCTTCACGTCAGTCTGTGGCGTCGAGGAAACTGTAGCTGTTACCCTAAGTAATCTGGGTAAGTGTTTCATTTGCTATTTATTCCTGACTATACATGGTTAGTAAATACGTCCATGCGACGCAGCAACAATGCTGCTATGACTGGAGGTCAACGTTCCGGTATGTCGTATATTAGCTCACTGTAAGTATTCGTTTAGCAACTAATAATAATAATAATAATTTAATTTATCAAAAATAGTATTAAGATTGACAAATATATTAACTTGGTGTTTTAAATATTGATAACCGACAAGTTAGTTTATTGTATCTATTTTTTTAATTTTTTAGGGCAATAGGGACAGTGTAGCTATTAATTTGACTTGTCTTGCTTGCGTACATTTTATTATTAGTTTCTTCTTTAATATTAATTTTCATTAACATTAATAAGTTATTATTATGATGAATTATATATACTATATGTTATATAGTTATTATATTATATTACTAATATCTTCAACATCTATAAAGATAATGAAATCTCTGTTAAACAAGATGGCAAATTATCTTCTTGGGAAAAGATCAACACTGGAGTAAGACAGGGATGTGGACTTTCACCGGTGCTTTTCATTATATATGAATAAATTAATAAACAAACATCTATAAAGATAATGAAATCTCTGTTAAACAAGATGGCAAATTATCTTCTTGGGAAAAGATCAACACTGGAGTAAGACAGGGATGTGGACTTTCACCGGTGCTTTTCATTACATATGAATAAATTAATAAACAAATGGAGGAAAACACAACGAGGATATATACCCATCAATAGGAACCTCAAACTCGATGCTATTCTTTTTGCAGACGATTTAGCTCTTCTGGCACTTTCCGAAAATGATTTGCAACGATCAATTTATACTTTACAAAAAATAGGCGCCAAATTTAATATGGAAATATCAATTAACAAAATTAAAATTATGGCATTTCATGGGAAGGACCCCATACAAAGTAAAATCTGTCTCCAGAATAAAATTTTAGAGAGATCTAATCATAAGTAATGCCACGAGTGATTTCCAAATTATCGATAAATTCACGACTCACTAACTGAGGAGTTAATTTATCATAAGTAATGCCACGAGTGATTTCCAAATTATCGATAAATTCACGACTCACGAAGTGAGGAGTGAATTTATCTAGAGAATTTGGAAATCAAGAGTGGCATTTGTTAGGACTATTTAACGAATAAAATTAAGCTGTTTACTCACAAATCATTATTTAACTATAGTTATTTTAAAACATTTATATATTTAATGTAAACGGCGATGTTTGGAAACAAATGAGAAACGATAGGTACGCTTCTACTGCTTCTTTTGTTTATCACTGCAACCAGATCATACTATTTATTGCCAAAGGAACGCAATATTGTAAGGAGGAGCTTTCTTTAATATGATAATTATAACACTGATAAATATTTGGTGAAACACGACTCTGATTGGTTGTAAAACAGAAATCATTGAAACGTGATTGGTCATTGACTCCCATTTGGGGCATGAGTTAAATAGTCTAGAGAATTTGGAACTCAAGGGTGGCATTTGTTAGGACTATTTAACGAATAAAATTAAGCTGTTTACTCACAAATCATTATTTAACTATAGTTATTTTAAAACATTTATATATTTAATGTAAACGGCGATGTTTGGAAACAAATGAGAAACGATAGGTACGCTTCTACTGCTTCTTTTGTTTATCACTGCAACCAGATCATACTATTTATTGCCAAAGGAACGCAATATTGTAAGGAGGAGCTTTCTTTAATATGATAATTATAACACTGATAAATATTTGGTGAAACACGACTCTGATTGGTTGTAAAACAGAAATCATTGAAACGTGATTGGTCATTGACTCCCATTTGGGGCATGAGTTAAATAGTCTAGAGAATTTGGAACTCAAGGGTGGCATTTGTTAGGACTATTTAACGAATAAAATTAAGCTGTTTACTCACAAATCATTATTTAACTATAGTTATTTTAAAATATTTATATATTTAATGTAAACAGCGATGTTTGAAAACAAATGAGAAGCGATAGGTACGCTTCATCTGCTTCTTTTGTTTATCACTGCAACCAGATCATACTATTTATGGCCAAATGAACGCAATATTGTAAGAATGCTCTCTAGTGGAGAAAAAATTAAACACATCAAACTGTATATTAATTCATTTCTGATGTCCTATGATGTAAATATGACAATTATATTTTTCTGGATTATTACCTGGGGAAAAAATACATTTAAGAAAGTGCAAACAGTGGTTTCTTTTTTTGATGGTATAATCAATTGCTACAAATGTTTTTATATTAACTCCCGCATGCGGCATGTGTTGACATTCATGCACTATATATACAATCTGGTAGCCGTATTTCTCACAGGCTCAGTCACTGCAAAATAATGGTCAGACCTGTTCAGAATATTAAAAAGGAGGAGCCTTCTTTAATATGGTAATTATAACACTGATAAGTATTTCGTAAAACACAACTCTGATTGGTTGTAAAACAGAAATCATTGAAACGTGATTGGCCATTGAGTCCCATTTGGGGCATGAGTTAAATAGTCAATTTAAATATCTTGGATATTATCTCTCTATCTGGGATGAAAAGGATATCCCTGAAAAATTACTAGTTATAATAAAAGTTTGGGAAATATTAGTCAAGTTAAGAAACCATCCCCTGTACAAAAAACGCCAGATTACGTCTATATAACACTTTGGCTAGACCAGTATTGACCTATGGTAGTGAAGCATAGACACTAAAAAGACAACATGAAAGCAGAATAACGGCTTGTGAAATGAGATTCAAGCGCAGAACAGCGGGTTACACCAGATGGGATCGGAAAAGGAACACCGATATCTTAAGATAATTGAAGACTACGCCAATTTTGGAATGTATTAAACAGTAGCAACTAAATTGGAAACACCATCTAGAAAGAATGAGTTCAAATCGGATCCCCAAAGCTGTTTATAATTATATACCAAGAGGACGAAGTTCACTGGGCCGTTCTATGTAACGCTGGAGGGAAAATTTTCTATAGGATCGTAACAGGCCTTGGCCTAATACTTGGAAGGAAGAAGAAGAAGATATAAACTATATGGTGATACAGATATCATTACGACAATAAATATGGCAAGAATCAGATGGCTGGGACATCTCTACAGGGAAGAGGAATTAGAAATATGTCTTGAAGTTACACTGACAACTATAAATGGAAACCGAAGAGTTGGACGTCCTAATATTAGATGGTTGGACAGCATTGAACAGAACCTGAGACTACTGGGTGTACGAGGATGGAGAGGGAAAGCGGAGAACAGAGACGAATGGAGGCGTATTGTAGGGTCTGTCAAGGCCTGCAACGGGTTGTAGAACCATGATGATGATGTTCATGATTATGTTATTGATCTTACTCTTATAGATATTACATTGATGGCCAAATTTTCATTTACTTACATACTTACTCTCTGGCACTATCGAACCCGTAGGTTCATGGCCCCGCGGACATAAGCTCTCCATACATCCGTATCCTGAGCTAATGCTTTCCAATCATTTCCTGTATAATCTACTTCCCTCAAATCATAGTTTATGTTATTCTCCCACCTCATTCTTGGTTTACCAACTGGGCGTTTCCCTCTAGTTTCCTACAAGAAGCTTTCCACGCACGTCTTTCATTCCCCATACGTGCGACTATTATAGTTAATTGTGATTGTTTTATTCTAATGTAACATAGGTTTGTCCTGGCTAGTGGAAGAGAAGACCACATGACCTTAACTAAACCAGTCTAAATAAATAAATAAATAATAAAATAAAGAGGAGAATTCAAATATAAATTGGAGATCATCTCACAAAATACTCTGCACTTCAAAACTTTTGGCATCAACCTTTACCAAAATTATACTGGAAAGCAAGAAGGAGAATGAAGATGATCCAAGATCCTGGTCATTAGATCACTGCTGCTGCTTTGTTTTCAATGTGAAACCCAACCCTCTGTCCTATTCGGAGCCAATATAAAGGGATAGGAAAAGAGAGAGAAAAATAAAGTAAAACTCACTTGGACATGTAAAGAAGAGTCTTGTCGTGGTACAACCAGAGATAATGGTTAGGTATACTCATCTCGTGGAAAGTGACCTTTTTGGCGTTTTTGAAAAAGCAATCCGGTCTCCATATGTCCCTCAGCCAGTCCACATCCAGTATCCGGTATTCCTCACTCATGTACTCGGGAAGTCTAAGTCTGGGGTCTCGCCAGCTCTGTGCCAAGAAGATATCAGCAACGTAAGTCTGCGAAAAGAATCAGTTATTTTATGATAATAATAATAATATAATAATAATAATAATAATAATAATAATAATAATAATAATAATAATAATAATAATAATAATAATAATAATAATAATAATAATAATAATAATAATAATAATAATAATAATAATAGCAGCTTTATTTTACCTGGCTGATTTAAGGCCTTAAGGCCTTGTCTGCCACTCAACCGGTTTTAAAGAATACAAAAAAAAATAGTCTTACATCTAAATTACAATATACATAAATGATTACATGTTATAAATGCAATACAATTAATATTTATAATGTATTTTGATTTACTCTAGATATAAAGAATTAAATATATAATATGTACAAGATATATAAAAAACGAGAAAAAGTTACTAATGGCGCAGTATAAATTTAAATAAATAGAGAAAAAATAATTATTAGATAACAGGTAACTGTATAAGCGTGACTTAAAAGTGACAAGTATGCGGCAACCCTGATATCTTGAGGAAGGAAATTGAAGGAGCGGGCAGAGGCTGCTGTGAAGGAAGTGTTATGAAGAGGAATTGTTAGCAGACTGTAATCTTGTGACCTAGTGTCAATATTGTGGTAAGAGGATAACTTCTCAAATCAGGACGCCCGATAAGTAGGAGTGTAGGAATTCAGAAGCTTGAAAACTTGTGAAAGAGAGTGCAATTTACGTCTGTCAGTAAACGCAGCCAAGAGAAGTTATTAAAGTGTTCGGAAATATGGTCATAACGGCGGATATTGAAAATGAATCGAATGCAAGCATTATGAACACGCTGCAGTCTCAGCGACAAGTCATGGTTTAGACCATTATATATAATGTCACAATAATCGAAGTGTGGCAACATAAGATTCTGCACAAGGATTTGTTTTAACGAAACAAGAGACTATTTTAGAAGATATGTCAAGCCGAGCGGTGTAACGCTTCATGCTTTAACTACAGGTTAAGGAAATTAGCTCTGATGGCAGCGGGGCTCGACATGTCATATATTTTTTTTTAAATCACAAGCCACAAGGTTGTCATTACAATATTTCTGGTATTCTCTCCTGGCATGACGTACTTGTAACCCACTTCTGAGATTCGGGCGCCTCGAATGCGGGGTTACGCTGCCCCGATGATATGAAAAGGGAAAATGATGATAATGATGCGCTAGGAGAGGCCTTAAACTAAAGTTAATCTAATGAGGCGATTATGATAATGATGGCCAGATGGTGTTCGGGGACCATTTGGGCCTTAAAGTTCCCTTATACTACTAGAGTCATTAAGTTCTGAGACTTTACGCCTGGAAGGTAGGCATCCCCAAGAATTTGGATGTCTCACCAGATGCCGATAACTCGGCGTACACTTAAACAGAACCACTTCCACCCTCAAAATAGTTGCCGTTGGCCGTTAGGCCGTTATGCACGTTTGCCAACGTTGGTATAGCTAGTGGAAGCATCGCTGAAAGATGTTGGCAGGAAGGTCCCGTATGGCTTCTCTTGTGGCAGTCATGACCTCTTCGAAAGAATGAAATCTACGCCCACGTAGGATTGTTTACATACAAGGAAAGAGAAAAAAATCGCATGGTGCGAGATCAGGTGAGTACGGAGAGTGTTGGCAAAACTGTCACCTGTTGCCTTGCAAGTTCCTCTTGGACAAGGACATAACTATGTGCAGGGGCGTTATCGTGTAGCAACAGCCAATTCTTTGTACGCCAAAGCTCTGATTGCTTACGGCGAATTGAATCGCGTAAACGGCCAAGGATCTCTTTGTAGCAGGTTTTGTTTACAGTTGCACCTTCTGGGATGAATTTCATGTGAACAATTCCATTTGAATTAAAATAAAAAACAGTTCGAGCATCACATTTTCTTTTGACCTGTCCTGTTGCGGTTTTTTCAGTCGTGGTGATAATGGCGTTTTCCAGGTGGCGGATTGTCGTTTCAGTTGCTGATCGTAAAGATAAACACCATATTTCGTCTCCAGTTATTATCCGGTTGAGAAACGTTGGATCATCGTCATCACTACTGATGAGTTCACCACAAATCGTTATACGATCATCACGTTGGTCTTGCGACAAGATTCGTGGCGCATTGTTCAGGTCATCATACAGAATTTTGTAGCAAGTGCTATGGCCGAACCCTACTGCCGATTGAGAGCGGTTAACACGCACCAACGTTACAACTTTTTCGATCTTGCGTTCAGTTCGAATTGTTTGTGGCCGACCAGTACGCACATCATCTTCCAAACTGTCTCTTCCTTGCAAAAAACGTCGGTGCCACCTAAACACAACACTACGACTCAATGCGTACTCACCGGAAACTTACTGCATCATTTGAAACGTTTCGGATCGGTTTTGCCTAATTTCTGACAGAACTTGGTGTTTGCCCGTTGCTCAAACTGTGACATCCCGAGTTCCGACGTGGGCATTCAAATCACCGTCACAACAAAGACCGTAGTTCTGCTTGTAGTTCATGAACTGAAATGTCTCTTGCTGGGGACGAGAGACTAACTGACAAGGTACCATACCACGGCGCCACCTATGCGCTATAGTGCATCACAGCGCTACTATGCGCTCAGTCTCAAAACTCAATGACGGTACCACGTATTTGACTTACAGGTGAGGAAAAACCATACCCAAGAAACGTCCCGACCGGGGATAGAAACCGGGCCCGCTGTGTGACAAGGCAGCACGCTACCTAGAGACCACAGCAGTGGTTATGCTCCTTGCCTCCGGTCTAGAGGGTCGCGTGTTCAAACCCGGCAGGGGTCGATGGATTCTTTTAGGATGGACGGACATAAGCGTAGGTCCCGAGTCTGAATATTTTCAGGCTCGTAAAAGATCCTTAAACCTGAATAAAAATGCCTCTAAGCAATATTTACCGACCCCATCATCCTAGTAATACCAGCTGTATGCTAGATGTTTCATTGTGTAGGTATGTTGACCGCATACCATTCATGACATCTATGGAAAAATAAGCCTAACTAAATTTACTTGGTCAAGTAACTCTTAACAAAGGAGGGGCTATGGCTCTAATATTGGGCTATGCCATTGTTGATATAGTATTACAGGTACTTATTGTAATAGAACTAGCTGATTAATAAATTTAGAAAAAAAAGCTAGTTTATTAATCTTCAAAAACAATATATAAAATTTAGGCCGCATACGCCGTCACAATAATTTCCTTCAAACATTTTTGAAGACACATTTTAGAAAAAAGTTAAGGGAAAGACCAAGGAAGATACCGTAAAACGGGGCTACTTTGACATATTTTCCAAGGTTATTAAGGTCTAACACGTATGATTTATCCCGAAAAAATTGAATGTATAATTTATTGTACCAATTGATCCTTAGACTACAAATCCAATTTGGTACTGTTCTCCTCATATAAAAACTTAGTAGGAAAACAATGAGTTTTGTTTAGGTCTGTTTTGCCCATGTGCTGGGGCTACTTTGACATCACAATTGTTTTTCACTATAATTCAAAGTAGATCCTCTGTAGGTACTACTTTGACACCAATTTATAGTCTCTAACCGTTATAATTAACGTGTAACTCCTTTCACACACAGAAAATCAATTAAGAATTTATTTTTAAATGCCCCAGATGGTCTTTCGACATTCCTGTTTCTCTCCTGGCATGGCGTACTTGTAACCCACTTCTGAGGTTTGGGCGCCAATAGAGGTTGCTCATTGTAAATTCTTTTTGTAATCCTTTTGCTGTCCATACGAATAATGTGCCCACCCCAGGCCAATCTATTAACTTTGACAAAATTCAGAATATCTGGCTGATTGTACAGTTTATACAATTCATGATTGTATATCTTTCTCCATAGACCATCATAATCATCATTTTTATCCGCCTGGAAAGTGGGGTTACTTTGCCCCGATGATATGATGGGTGATGATGATGATAATGGTGCGCCAGGAGAGTCCCTAATCCTAAGCTTAACCTAAGATAAATATGAATAATGATGATTGCGATGGCCATATGATTTCGGGGACCGTTTTGGCCTTAAAGTTTTCCTGACATTTGTCTTACAGGTGAGGAAAAACCCCGATAAAGACCTCACCTAGAAAAACTGTCCCGACCGGGGATCGAACGGGCCCGATGCGTGACAAGGCAGCACGCTACCCCGAGACCACAGCGGTGGACTACTAAGAAATTATTGAGAAATTAATTTTATCCTTGCTAGCAATTTATTGTTGTTGAAAGTGACTCAGATGTGTCTCCAACAAATAGCATCCGCTTTTAAAACAACTTAATCATTCGTGCGCCTTCAAGGAATTATCATAAGTAATGCCACGAGTGATTTCCAATTTATCTAGAGAATTTGAAAATCATGAGTGGCATTTGTTAGGACTATTTAACGAATAAAATTAAGCTGTTTACTCACAAATCATTGTTTAACTATAGTTATTTTAAAATATTTATATATTTAATGTAGACGGCGATGTTTGAAAACAAATCAGAAATGTGAGGTTATGTTCATTCACTGCAGCTAGATCATATTATTTATTGCCAAATAAGATCGCAATATTGTAAGGGTGCACCCAAGTGGAGAAATAATGAAACACATGATACTATATATCATAATCAACATTACGGGTTATTCATTTTTTTAGTAAACAACTCAGTAAAATCAAGGAATCTTTTCATTATTTGCTATATTCAATGTATTTCTTGGAGAAAAATAATGATTTGACCTGTCCAGAACATTAAAAAGGAGGAGCTTTCTTTATCACAAAAACAGGAGCTGATAAAGAGAAATCGATAAAGAGCGAGGTGAAACACGACTGTCATTGGCTGTAAATCAAAAATCATTATAACGTGATTGGCAATTGACTCCCATTTAGCACTGAGTTAAATAGTCTACACCATTGCATTGTTGTCAAAATAGCCCAAAACATGCAAGAAATTAAAAATGTGAAAGAAGCCCCAATTCTGTCAAAGTAGCCCCTCGAGTCAAAGAAACCCCGCTTTACGGTAGTTTTGGAAGATGTAACACAGTTTATAGGAAATGAAATGAAAAGGGTATCTGAAATTAGATAGCGACGAGTGTTTTCACTACAAGACATTGACTTTAGAAGATGATAATGAAGCTGTACTCACCATCGATTCTTCATTGATTGAATCAATCGATAAAACGGTGACATGGAAATATACGATTGTGGGTTGTCCCTGATATTTTGGAGGTCTATTTTTATCGTAATGTTTCTGGTTTGTTGGTAGAATGTCACGAAGAGAAAGACTTGATTCGGGAGGCATCGTGGGTCCCGTGTTCACGTACCTCACACTTCTGTAAACAAAAATATATTAGAGAGATGGGTTCCTGTACTGGGATCTTACTCATAAGTAATGCCACGAGTGATTTCCAAATTATCGATAAATTCACGACTCGCGAAGTGAGGAGTGAATTTATCTAGATAGTTTGGAAATCGAGAGTGGCATTTGTTCGTTCCAACGTCTCTCATAAAACATTAAACTGAAAATGTATAAAACAGTTATTCTCCCAGTTATAATATATGTATACAAAACATGGACTCTTACTTTAAGGGAGGAGAAAAGATTAACGAGTATATGAGAATAAAGTTCTTATGATATATATATATATATATATATATATATATATATATATTTTGGACCAAAGAGAGACGAACAGGCAGATGAATGGAGAAGACTACATAACAGTGAGCTACATGATCTTTATGGGAAACCAGATGTAATAAGAAAAGTTAAATGTCATAGACTGCGACAGGCATGCTATGTGGCACGAATGGGGAATGAAAGAGGGACATAGATAATCCTTGTAGGAAAACCAGAGGGAAAACGTACAATAGGTAGACCAAGAATGAGGTAGGAGAATAACATTAATCAAGAGGTAAATTATACAGGAGATATTGGAAAACATTAGCCTAGGATTGGGAGAGAGATGTCCGCGCTGCATGCACCTATGAATTCGATAGTGACAGTTAGTTAGTTAAGTAATATAATTACTATTTTAGTTTCCCCTATTCACAACCGGACTCCCCATAAAAAAGAGTTTGAAATTTAAAAAAAAATGTTTTCGCCATTTTTATTCAGTATTTTTTCTCCGTTAACTATTTATTTTTATTTTTACACGTTTTCCTCATTTTTATTGTTTCTTGCTTACACAAGCAAAGAACGCACATATAGATACAAGTGGAGATTTAAAATCCCCTACCCGCCGTGATTCTAACACAGTTAAACGGAGTGGAAGTTACGAGCTCTTCCGAATACGTCACAGTGACGATCGTAACGATGGAATGACCCACATATACAAGAAAACAGCTGAGATTTATATATTTAAACCAGACCTTGGTGCAATGTGGCTATTAGATACCGTATTTTACGGACTGTAAGACGCACTTTTTTCTTCGAAAAATTCCCTCGGGTGCGTCTTATACTCGAAATTAACATAAAATGCCCAGTGTTTGATTTCAAATTCCCGAAAATCTTAAAAATGGCCAATTATTCGATGCCGCGGAAATTATCTCTATCTGGCAAAATTGGATTCAACTGGCAGCAGCAGTGCACCGATGCGACGAACATGAGTTGCGGGGATTCACAAGCTTGCTAACACTGTCTCCCTTCCGCCCCGTCGTCACAAACCCAGAACACTGTCTAGCCTATGATGCGTCATTGCAGTCTAAGATGCCAGTGAACTTAAACAAATGGATGATGGATGAAACCTAATATGAATTCACGCCGAAGGGAGCTTTAAAACGACATACAATCAAACAAGTGTGTCAGTGGATAAAACAGTCGTGGTCTAGGGCGAGAGAAGACATTATTGTTAAATCTTTCAAGAGTGCGGCGTAAGAAATGGTCTCGATGGCAGTGAAGACCATCTTATATATGAAGAGGACAACGATGACGATTTTCAGAGATTTTAAAGATCAGAACGGTTTTATAAACTATGTTTTTTTAGTCTGGCTTTGCAACCAAATAATAATCCATCCATAGTAATTCTGCCCGAAGGCAGTTCCTTCACTGCAATCATAGCATTTTCATGCTATGCTTGCAACTTTACTAGGGAATTGCAGGTGTGGTAGCTTCCCGTTGTTTTCCACACCGGTGAAGGATGATGATGATGGCCATATGATTTCGGGGACCGTTTGAACCTTAAAGTTTTCTGGCATTTGTCTTACAGGTGAGGAAAACCCCCGATAGAAACTTCACCCAGAAAAACTGCCCTTACCGGGGATCGAACCCGGTCCCGCTGCGTGACAAGGCAGCACGCTACCTCGAGACCACAGCGGTGGACCCGAATAATAAAAATGTTAATTTTTTTTTTAATTGCTTAAAAATTAAGGTGCGTCTTATAGTCCGTAAAATACGGTACTACCTCATTGTCCCTCATAAAAGTATTAGAAAAACTCACTGTGAACCGCCGAAGAAGGATGCAGCCAGTGTTAACTTGAGAGCCACGTAGAATGTGCGTTTAGCTACACCGGCAACCTGCACAACACAAGTTATTATTCTATAACAAAAAATATACAGGTTAAAAATATTACATTTATATAGGAATTGAAATTTACCTCGTTAGTTTTCAATTCATCGACGCCCCACTCAAATATGACATAATCTACCATTACCTGTCGTTTCTCTATCTTCTTTTATATAGATAGATAATGGAATTATTGCCTTTTTTTCAGAATAAAGAAAATACATGTGCATTTACATTGCGCACGGGCCTGCTTGGCCGTACGTGCAATATTTTTTCCATGAATAAAAAATAAAACTAATCATAATATAAACAAATACCTACAAATACACCTGTACCAAAAAACAATAACAGGCTACATATAAGTAAAATCTATGTCTACACTACATCACAATAATACATATCTACACTCATCCATATTCCGTACAAAAATATTTTAAAAAATGCTAGAAAACAAATTAGAAAAAAAACACACATACACCCACACACCCCCACACATATACACACCGCACGCTCATACCCCCTCCCCCCGTCCCAGCAGACATCAAATACACTATCAGACTATTCAACTTATTATATAATATAATTAAATATAATTAAAGATCGAAAAATAATTTAGTTGGGACTACAGCAGGTCCTAACACCAACCAGGATAAAATGGCGCAAGTACGAATTGTTTTATATTGTTTCAAATAAAGTTCAGTTCACTTAAAATGCAGTGATTTGTTTTCGTATAATGTATATATCTCCAGGTTTACAATGTACATTTGCCCAAAATTGTATGATACAGCAATTTTTTCCTTCCAGTATTCTTTATTTCCCCAATATATTGCCCCAGCTCCTTCCTGATGATAATCTATTGTATCTCCTGTATCCAGGAGTGACTGAGTCGATCTTTTCTTCTTCTCCTCGATGGCTTCCATTCCAGATCTTCCATGGGAACACTAAAATCCTCCATTATTTTCATGTGTTTTCAAGTTATATGGTTCAATTTTTTCCCCTTCTTCATTCGTTGTCTAATTTCCGATTCCTTGCTCTCTCCATTTTTTTATACCTTGATGGATGTATGAGAAAATCCATTTTTTATTTACTAAATAAAACTATCAAAGTTTTATATGATTTTCATAAATATATTTTTATTGAACATTCGTAACAGCTGTTTCACTACACTGTATCTTATTAATTAAATAAACATAAAACGTAGTTTTATTTGATTTTCATATTTATTATATAATTCAGTGACAGCTGTTTCGGTACACTATACCTTCTTCAGACATGTTAACAAATTATGAATTGTGTTCCAACTGATCTAAGCAACAATACAACAACATTTATTTAATTTTTTTAATTTAACAAAGGGGATTCATTCAAATCAAGTTGAGAATTTAACAGTTTGTTACTACTTTTAAATTTATTAATTTCTACAGCCTCCAAAAGATCTAACTTCTTACCCTTATCACAAACATGTAAAATTTCAAAATTTGGATCGAAACAATGATTAAATTGGAATAGGTGGTTAGCATATTTTGAATATTCTAAATTTCTGTTATATGCTCTCATGTGTTCCTTTATCCGAGAGATAAAAGGTCTACCAGTTTGTCCTATATAGACATTGTCACATGTGCCACACTTCAATTTATATACACCTGATAATTTTTCTTTTTTATTTTGGTTTTATTGCTTTTTATTATATTTTGTAGAGTTTTATTAGTTTTAAATGCCACGTAAATGTTCAACTTTTTAAAGTGTTTAGATATTTTATTTGAAAGTGGGCGTATGTATGACATTACGACATATTTCTTTACGTTTTCTTTGGGTAAAGGAAAAACTTTGTTAATTACTTTTTTGTAATGAACTTTCTTAATTAAATATTCTATAATTTTAGGGTCGTAGTTATTATTAATAGCTAATAACACTGTATCTTATTCAGACGAAACAGCTGTTACGAATGTTGATTAAAATAAATATTTATGTAAACCGTATAAAACTTTGATAGTTTTATTTAGTAAATGAACATCGTGGATTTACATCAAGTTAACATCAACTCAATTGATTTATTAATTAAAATCCATTTTGGTGCCAAAAACTTGCTTTTAAATTGTGTGTTAATTTTCATTTCTCGGCTGTGTGTAATATAATAGGTAGTTTATTTCTCTTTGATATCGTAAGTACAGAGACTATTATTTATTTATCTTATAATGCTCTGTTTTATTAATTCCTTCACACAACACTCTTTTCTACACTTCGTATTTCAATGTTACAGTTGCTAAATCTTGTAATACCATCCAATATTCCATCAGAGATTATCGGACGCTATCAGAATTCAAAACTAAATCAACAAGATATGTATAAAATAATATAATAACACTGAATTAATAATTTCACATCAAGTGGATATATCGTTGCCTTTTCATATTTTATGTTTTCTGTAATAAATTATTTATGTACAATATATAATAGCAATTTTTAATACATTATTGTATGTTCTCTTACATTCATAACCTTTTAATATTCCTTGATATTTTTTTTACATTTATATATGTCATTATTGTTATTATGACTGTTATAATTATAATAGGGCCTATTAATAATAATAATAATTATTATTATTATTATTATGATTATTATTATTATTATTATTATTATTATTATTATTATTATTATTATTAGATAGAAAGATAGATTTATTTTCTATTGTCACGGACATAGAACACACTATGACGTTAATTATAGTATGTTAATTGGTGTGGTGTCTCATTGTTAAAATGCTCATGGACTCTGTAAAGAGGGTTCAAAGTCAATACTCATTTAATTTTTCTTTCAAATTTTAAAACAGGATTATATGTTGTTGTTATTATTATTATTATTATTATTATTATTATTATTATTATTATTAATCCCTGGATTATTATTGTTATTATTATTATTATTATTATTATTATTATTATTATTATTATTATTATTATTATTATTATTATTATTATTATACTGAAAAATATACTAAATTAAAAATACTGTCAACTAAAAAGGACTATTTAAGATCAGCTAGGAATTCTTGATTGAAAAAAAAGTAACAATAAAATCAAGCAGGAAATGAAAATCAAGAATTCTGTATTATACTTCAGAAGAATTCCGGAGCAGAGATTATATAAAAACATAAGTTTGAGCGGACTCCTGAGTAACGAAAGAAGGGTCGACCAATGATTTCACGGATACAAGTAATTAGAAGTACAATAGTGGAGAATGGATAGGAGGAAGAAGATTGGGAAGACAGAAATTGAGGAAAAATAAAAGTTGATACAAGAAGATGTTTATACATTGTAACCATGTTAAATAAAAATAATGTATTGTTATATGCTTATTTTAATATGTAATATTTAGCACTAATGATAAAAGTACTTTTGGGCACCCCTGAAGAAAATTGCCTAACATATTTTCTATTTTAAGTATGTATGCATTGCAGAAGTTGATTTTCATGGTTTTGATGTTTGCTAATAAAATTATTTTCGACTTGTAGTAGTAGTCTACGTTGTAGATGTCCACAATAAAAATGATCACAACACAACTCCATTTTTGAATTGAGAACGTAACACTGATCACATTTATACAAACAAAATACGTGTATATTTGAGAAATGCAGGAAACGCTGGTGTTGATCAGTGGGGATGTGTATTTACCATGATCCTGCTGCACTGCTCACAACTGAGGTCGTGTCACCCTGCAAGACGTTAATACAATAAGATGTGCTAATTGGCTCACTACCCCACTCGCCATTCCCTTGCATAACCACATAAAACAAATATCGATTTGCTCTTAAAGTATGCCATATTTTTACTCCATGACGCGACATGCCTTGAAGGCCCTTGATTTACCAGCTAACTGCTGGCTTTACATCCACTTGTCATTTACAGAGGCGGCGGATCATCTAACCGGGAAACACGTGAAATGTGGTCAGCATGTAGGTCCTCAGCCGTTATAGCTGGTTTTCTCAACCTTGAGCCGTTACCTATTGTACCTATCCAAATTCCTCACGATGCTGGGTGGTCACCTGTACCATACTGGCCGAAATTCCAAGAGAAAAGTTCTTGCCGCACGGGAATTCGAACCAGCGCACGTCCCATAACTCTGCACCGAGGCATCATGCTTTAAACTACTCGGTTAGGGCGCGGGATTACATATTATTATTATTATTATTATTATTATTATTATTATTATTATTATTATTATTATTATTATTATTATTATTATTATTATTATTATTATTATTATTATTATTATTATTATTATTATTATTATTATTATTATTATTATTATTATTATTGAGAGCAGCAAGATGTTCAAAATTAGACAAAATAAGAAATACTGTCATAAGAGAAAAAATGAGTATTGGTTATTCAATTGTAGATTATATAGGCCTACGGTATAAGCAATTAAATTGGTATGGGAACGTACGACGATTGCAAGAAGAAAGATTACCCAGGAAAACATTGGAATGGTGTCTCCACCTGGAAGAAGGAGGAGGGGAAGACCTCGAAACTCGTGGATGCAAGAAATAAGAACTGGAATGAGAGCAAGAGGACTGGAAGGCATGGATTGGATGGAGAGAGACGAGTGGAGAAGAAAAATAAAACTTTAGGCACAGAAAGATTAGTAAACATTAAAATTCTGTATATATATAATAAAAAATTATTATTATTATTATTATTATTATTATTATTAAAGTGATCCCACAACAGGCCCGGAGGCCCTTGGGGTAATAGAAGATTAAGGCCCCCACTTTTTGTAGACAATCGGCACTTTATGTCAGCCGGGTTGTCAGCCCTGCGTGACGGCCGCCTTTACCCCCAGAACAAGCGTCTGGTACTCATTTCCGTTAGAGGCTGAGTCGACCCCAGGGCCACAGTGCCGCCAGAGGGTTTGGGTCAGTTTAAAAATTCTGACCCCCAACGGGACTTGAACCCTCGACCCTCTGGCTTGTAGCTCAGTGCCTTAACCACTACGCTACGGCGTGCCCCATTATTATTATTATTATTATTATTATTATTATTATTATTATTATTATTATTATTATTATTGTGGTTGTTGTAGTAGTAGTAGTAGTAGTTGTTGTTGTTGTTGGAAATGAAGCATGGGAATTCAATACAAACTTAAAACAAAAACTTATATCGATGGTTATGGACGAGAGCAGCAAGATGTTCAAAATTGGAAAAGAATAAAATAAATAAAGATATACGGAAAAAATTAATATTAAATATTCAGTAGTAAATTGTATAAGATATAAGAAATTAAATTGGTATGTTCAAGTACGTCGAATGCAAGAAGAAAGGTTGCCCAGAAAAATATTGTAATGGTGTCCATCTGGAAGAAGAAAGAAAGGAAGTTCTCGAAACTCGTGGTCACAAGAAATAAGAACTGGAATGAGAACAAATGGACTGGACGACATGAAGTGGATGGATGGGGACGAGTGCAGAGGAAAAATGAGAACTGTTAGAAACAGAAAGAGCTGTAAAAATTTGAATAATCTGTCCACAAAACGTATCAGCATCATACTCCAGGGATTTAAGCTTGTTGGCTCGTTTCCGGTTTCATGAAAGCTAGAAATGTTATAAAAGTGCCTTCAGAACATATTGTCTGTGTGGCGACCAACATCTTCTCCTTCCGTGCGGTTTATAATTGATCAATACTTTGGGAAATCTTCATGCTGGAATTATATCAATATGGTTATTTCTCCAGTCGTCCTTAGCATTAATGGGTCGGTCTGTAAGTTTGAATAAAATTAGTCTCCTTTCTTATATCTTCATTTCTTTTCTTATCCAGCAGAGTATATCCTGCTATATTTCTTAAAAATAAAAATCGCATCTCAGCTGCTTTCCAATCTTTGTTTCTTGTCTTTTAGGGATCGTCAAACATTCTGATTCATACATCACTACAGGAACCAGACATTACTTTAGAAAATTTAAGGGTTGTGTCTTCTCTTGTGTTTTTAAGGGTTTTTTTACTAGTGCAACACATTAGATTTTAAATAGTAATTTCTGTCATTAATATCTTGTATTAAGTTTAGAATAATAATTAAGTATATAATAATAATAATAATAAATAATATAATTATTATTATTATTATTTTTATTATTATTATTATTATTATTATTATTATTATTATTATTATTATTATTATAGTGTTATTTCGATGGTGGCCATGGTATGAAGCTGCATAGTTTCCTGCTATGAATATCAAGTATACTGTCGGTGTATGTGATACTGTCCAGTATGTTGATCCAATGTTTTAAAAAATCTCTCCCGACAGATCGTGTTCCTGTAAGGAACGGTTGAGGTGAAGAATACGTAGGAAAGTACCTAAAAAATGGGAGGCCAAGGTAAGAAAAGAATGAAAGAACTAAATCTGTCGTCTGGTAGATTAGACAAACTCACCAATGGTCCATGATCGAATTCCGTCATAACCTACCCTTAAATATTATTCCGTGAAAATCTTCCGTGAATGTTAAAGGTACTTTTCCATCTACAGCTAACTAACTAACCAGTCGGAAAAGTGTGCCCTTAAGTACGGTGAGCCAATAATATCTATCTTTTTACTGGTCAGTATTTTTTTATCTACTTATTATACCTGATAGAATTATGACCGTTAGGTCTTCTCTTCCACTTCACCAGAGTTAAATTATAGGCCTACATATAATAACAATTATGAATTATCTACATGTAGATTAATAATACAAAATAGATATAGACTACACAATATAAAGCTAACAAGGGAAAGAAA
Source organism: Diploptera punctata (assembly GCA_030220185.1). Lineage (NCBI taxonomy): Eukaryota > Metazoa > Arthropoda > Insecta > Blattodea > Blaberidae > Diploptera > Diploptera punctata. The sequence continues at coordinate 143,866 of JASPKZ010008026.1, read as the reverse complement.
GAGAAATAGCAATAATAATAATAATAATAATAATAATAATAATAAATGGTGGAGGTAATAATTATCTTCTATTCGAATTCCTATGTATTTGCAGCGACTTGACTAATTCTTCGTACAATAATCAACATATATTTTCAACAACGTTGGTGATAAGCAACATTCTTGTAGTAGATCTTTCGATGTTTGGAATTTTTCTGAAAGTCTGTTTCCCATCTTAATTTGGCATTTATAATGATATTATAATACTAATTGTTTTGTCATTTATATTCGCCTCTTCTAGGGCTTTCCAGAGTAAGATTCTGGGTACACAAAAAAAGTAATAGTAAAAATAGAAGAAAAACGTTTGAAATATTATGGACACCTCATAAGAATGGAAGAAGAGAGAATACCAACTAAGATCCTTAATTGGAATGCTAATGGAAGGAGTGGAAGAGGCAGGCCTAAAGAACGATGGATGGATGGAGTGAAGAGAAGTATGGAAGCTAGAGATTTGAGGGAAGAGATGTTTTAGACAGGAACCTCTGACGACAAATCATTTTGCGTTGAAGGAGAAACACTGTATTGTGGAATATTCCTAAATAATAATAACAACAATAATAATCCATCCATCCATAGTAATTCTGCCCGAAGGCAGGTCCTTCACTGCAATCATAGCATTTCCGTGCTATGCTTGCAGCTTTACTAGGGAATTGTAGGTGTGGTAGCTTCCCGTTGCTTTCCTCACCGGTGAAGGATGATGATGATGATGATAAGGATGATAATGGCCATATGATTTCGGGGACCGTTTGGGCCTTAAAGTTTTCCTTACATTTGTCTCACAGGTGAGGAAAAACCCCGATAAAAACCTCACCCAGAAAAACTGCCCCGACCAGGGATCGAATGCGGGCCCGCTGCGTGACAAGGCAGCACGCTACCTGTACACCACAGCGGTGGACACAATAATAATAATAATAATAATAATAATAATAATAATAACCTATAATTGGTTTAAGTAATTGGCATGGTAAGAAAAGTTTAAAATATAAAGAAGTAACAAAAGAATACATGGAACTCGGTTATATGTTATATTGTCTCAGGAAATATGAAGTGAGTTTTGTTTTGAACTGTTTTTGAGTCGGGCTGTCCTCGATATTCGAGGGGAGGGAATTCCAGAGTCGGGTGGCTGAAACAAGGAAGGATGAGGAATAGTGAGATGTTCGATGTAGAGGAACAGCTAGAGATAAATTTTCTCTCGATCGTATGTTTAAGTTTTGGTGGGAGTAGTCATCATTATGATTGCGAATCTTTCCCAATTGTTTTTTTTTTTTTGAGAGGGGGGATCTATGTTACGGCGCCACCTACATAAATTCAAATAAAAAACGGAAATACACACAATTTATATTGTTCCAGTATGTGAATAATTATTTAGCAGATAGGATCCTCCTTCGGACTAAAAAATCCGTTCCAAATTCAGGTCTTTCTGCACCCCGTAGTATAATGCAAAGCTTCCTGATTCCTGACAACCTTCTCCTGGCCACCTAACTTCCTGTAAAGCGACTATATCCAAGGGTGATTTATCTATTGTATAAAGTCCTAACATTCCAAGTTCCTAGGAACATGTCCCTGTGTTTGAGTCTTTGGCATGTGTTCCCTGAAGTAGTCCCCGCCCGGAGATCCGAATGGGGGACTATTTGACCTCCAGAAAATTTTACCCCAGTAGAACCCATGTCCGCATTTCTTGACGGTTGTAATTTTTACGGTGAAAGATAGTCACTCTTTCGACCAAGGTACTTTTTTCGTCTGGCTTATCACCTTCGACCAACCCGGCATGGGTAACCCTATCGGCAGCAATGTTACCGCCGGCATAGCTCTCAGGATCATTTAAGCACGCAAGCCACTCCACCACGACAATGTAAAGATAAAATGGAGGTTATTACCTGAGAAAAATATATATGTTCATTTTTTTCCCAAAAAAATGTGAGAAATGCCTTAAAATGAAGTGAGAAGTTGAGCTCAAAGTAATCTAAAGTCGCCATATATATTGTAAAATATGCATTAATCGTGGTTCAGACAGTGCAGTCAACTTATCACAAAAACTTGCTAACAAACAAGTGAATGCTAAACTAATCTGGTGTAAACTAACTCGCCTATTTTCTCACCCTAACTTGCCTAATGTAACACTAACTTTCCCATTTTCTCACCCTAACTTGCTCACTAATTTAGGTGAATTCCTGAGACAGTATCCCCTTATATATGGGTGAACGTGTTGGCAACTGGTTCTAGCGGGAACGTGCATTAACACATTGGCCAATATGACGCTAGCAGTCACTTATTCTCCAATCTAATGTTCACAGGTGGTATGGTGGCATAGAACAGCTTTTGTTTTTAAATTTGTTGCAATTACTGTTCCACTGTTCTATAATTCATTGTATACAATGGTGAGTGTTACTTACTCTCACAGCGCCGATGGGCTCACACAAATAATACCGCACTGACTGTACAAACCAGTTCAGTGCTGGGTCTTTCAAAATGTGAATAATGTAGTATAAATTTACTATTGACGTATAATGCATTGTACCCCACTGATCAGAATTCATAACTAACTAACTAACTAACTCACTGGCACTATCGAACCCATAGGTTCATGGCCGCGCGGACATAAGCTCTCCATACATCCCTATCCTGAGCCAATGTTTTCCAATCATCCCCTGTGTAATCAACTTCCCTCAAATCATAGTTAATGTTATTCTCCCACCTCATTCTTGGTCTACCAACTGGGCGTTTTCCCGCTGGTTTTCCTACAAGAAGCTTCCATGCACGTCTTTCATTCCCTATTCGTGCCACATGTCCTGCCCATCGCAGTCTACGAGACTTAACTGTTCTCATTATATCTGGCTTCCTAGAAAGACCATGTAATTCACTGTTACGCAGTCTTCTCCATTCACCTGTCTGTTCATCTCTCTTTGGTCCAAAAATTTTCCTAACAACTTTACTCTCAAGTACTCGTAATCTCCTTTCCTCCCTTAAAGTAAGAGTCCATGTTTCGCATCCATATAATATAACTGGTAGAATAATAGTTTTATATATTTTCAGTCTAACGTTCTTTGAAAGGAGTTGAGAAGTCAAAAGTCTCTGTAATGCATAATAACACGCATTTCAAGAATTAATGCCGTTTATATTTGCAACTAAGGGATCGAAAACTATTCACAAAGACAGGCGCGTTTCCATGAGTATCTGAACGCCTGGGTCTGATTTAATATCGAAAGAGTTGCCCCAGGCAACTGTTTTACGGGAGATTCCAGCCTCAAATCCAAGTACCGACCAAATTGCCAGGGATTTAAAAAAATCGTTCTCATGATCTTGTGATTAGTGGTTTTGGCTACATAATAACAGGCTCCGGGTTTGATTCAACATGAAAAATTGTCCACTTTCCATCTGGGGCTGGGATTGTGTGTATATTGTGAGAGTATTTGTTTAAATCATACGAGTACTAGGTAATGCCCGGCGTGCGCTGCTATACCTAAATAAATGAAATGTGTTTTTATGTTTAGTTAAATAAGTGAAAAGAAAAATAATTATAAATTTATATCGTAATTATTTTGGGTCCACCGCTGTGGTCTCGAGGTAGCGTGCTGCCTTGTCACGCAGCGGGCCCGGGTTCGATCCCTGGTCGGGGCAGTTTTTCTGGATGAGGTTTTTATCGGGGTTTTTCCTCACCTGTAAGACAAATGTCAGGAAAACTTTAAGACACAAACGGTCCCCGAAATCATATGGCCATCATCATCATCATCATTATCATCATCTTTCACCTGTGTGGAAAGCAACGGGAAGCTACCATACCTACAATTCCCTAGTAAAGCTGCAAGCATAGTATGGAAATGCTATGATTGCCGTGAAGGACCTGCCTTCAGGTAGAATTACTATGGATGGAATTACTTTGGACTCCCATTTACTAGATGGGAATATTCATTAAATCTCACTTGATGTGAAAACGGGTCAAAAGGCCTAATTTCATGAAGTAGAAGAAGAAGAAGATTATTTTAGACACCCCGTGCTAAATACACGGCGTTGCCCGGGAATCTACTTATCCCGGTCTTCTTGGCATCAATGAGCTGAAATGTAAGTATGGTTATTGTAAGTTATCCGTAAAAGATAGACTTATGCTGTCTTGGACTTTTTTGTAGAATTTTTTTATATATTAAATTCTGTATACATTAATTTGGTGTATTTGTTTTAGTTTAGGCAGCGTAAGCCATTTAAGAGTCCTAAAAGCTACTTTTTTTTTTAGCTCTGGTCCTATGATACGTACGCCAATATGTTATATATGTTAATTGTCCAAGAGAAAGTACCTAAATGATGGTGAAAACCCCATTCAAATCGGTCAAGTAGTATTTGGATCCATAAAGGACAGACAGACTCATATTCAATTTACATATAATGATGTATGAGTAATAATAATCTTCTTGTATCTTGTAAGCCTATGTTTCCCTTAACAGAGATTTAGGCGCTCTCCACTACAGGGAAGAATTCTAACCATACTAATTTAGTTACACTTATATTATTTTTAGTCTGATCATCTTACCTCAATTTAAATATTAGTCACACTTGTTATTTTGAGTGGTCCGTGGTCAGCGTTCCGCCTCATACTGACATCTAGGAAACCATGGTAGTACTAGGACGGGAAAATTCGGTAAATTTTGCTTAGAGGCCTTTTCATTCAGGCTTAAGGATCTTTTACGAACCTGAAAATCTTCAGACTCAGGACCCATGGCTTAAAATCCCTCCCGGAGGACTTACTCCTTGGATTTTTCATCCTAAAAAATCCATCGACCCCAGCCGGGTTTGAACCCGTGACCCTCGGGACCAGAGGCAAGGAGCATAACCACTAGTCCACCGCGGCTATAATAATAATAATATGTATATTATTATTATTATTATTATTATTATTATTATTATTATTATTATTATTATTATTATTAATTTACTCACTGGTACTATCGAACATATAGGTATATGGCCGCGTGAACATAAGTTCTCCATACTTCCCTATCCTAAACTAATGTTTTTTCAATCATCCTCTGTACAAAGTATAATCTACATCCCTCAAATCACGGTTAATATTATTCTTCCACCTCATTCTTGGTCTACCAACTGTGCCTTTTCCTTCTGGTTTTCCTATAAGAAGCTTCCATTTCCCTTTTTATATCCCCATTCTTGCCACATGTCCTGCTCATTGCATTCTATGAGACTTAACTGTTCTTATTATGTCTGGTTTCCTATAAAAATCATCCAGCTCACTGTTATGTAGTCTTCTCCATTCGCCTGTCTGTTCTTCTCTCTTTGGTCCAAAAATTTTGCTAAGAAATTAATTCTCAAACACGTGTAACCTTTTCTCCCCCCTTAAAGAAAGAACCCATGTTTCGCATCTTTATAATATATCTGGGAGAATGTCATATATATTTTCAGTTTAACGTTTTTTGAGAGATGTTGGAACAAGAGTCCATATAATGCATAATAGCATGCATTTCCAGAATTAAGCCTATGTTTAATTCCTTTCTGCATAATATATAATAATAATAATAATAATAATAATAATAATAAATTATTATTGATATTGACAGAATTAAGGTAATGATGCCTTCTTTTCCACTCAACCACAAACAATAATGCATACTATAGCTTGGCAGCGAATAAAATGCAGTACTAATACATTCTTACTCTGATTGTACAGCTCTCATTATGTAGACCTATGTTCCCCTCCGTCCTTTTTTTTTTCAATCAATCAACGTCAACAATTGGACCCGCCACCACCCCTAGGGATACCTCGGGCAAAGCCCTATACTCACTAGTCAACTGCCTTGTTCTCCCTTGTCTACTTCGCGAAACCACTTCGGAACTCCATAAACTTAAAACCAACAGCCCGGAAGAAGGTGTTGGAGTTACCAATTCGGGTAAATTGGTTTGAGCTACATAGTACGTCAGGTCGCTCGGTCCTGAAGACCCCACAGTTGGTTCACGGGCTCCAGGAGTCTGGCAGGGAGGACTGCATTGCTTGGGAGCATCTCAGATCCACCGACCATCCCCCTGTTCTACCTCCAGGGACGCATCCTGCACCCGTATCGCTTGAATTGCAGCTGGTGCCACCATCAAAACAAAGCTACATAATAACCAATAACAATGATGCTGATGTAATTAAACGCCTCCCGAGGTTAAAAGTAAATCACGTGATCACTGGGATTTCTAACCAAACCTGACTGGAAGGGGAGCATTGTATCATAGAATTCTAGCGCATGAACAATACGACTGTATTTTTTTATGCTGCCCAAGCTATAGTGTTTATAATAATAGAATAAATGCGCACAAGTTGTGCAGAAAATATGTTACATAAGTTCTGTCATTAATTTGATTCACATAGTTTGTTATTTGCAGAATTCTACCAGGAATATCCCTCGTTTGTTGCAGGTGGTTACATGGTAACGGTCGCATGGTTTCTCGCACAGTTCACATACCCTATCGTTCCCGGGATCGTGGAAACACTTGGTATTGAATATCGTGTGGTGGTATCCATGCACTGCTATTGAGTTCACCAGGTGTCGGAATTCTTGATTGGTGTTGGTCCAGGATCTTTTTGCCATGGCTTCTGTTGTATAAAAGTCCAGCCATATCTCTTGTCTCTTCTTCTCCCTTTCCCGAAGTAGTTTATTTGAGCTGTCTGTGGATGGTAGCCTCATACGCAGTTCTTCTATGAAAAAGGGTTCCTTGGCCTCGACTTTGTGTGTTTTAGACACCTAGGGCGGTTTCAAGAATCGTGATTTGCTTATATACATTTAATTTTTTGTACAAGTTATGATTACTGAATAATGACAATACTGATAAAAAAAGTAGGCAATCAAGATCTTGTAGTCAGAAGAAAAAAGATAAGGAGTAATGAAATGAATAATGAAGGTAAAACAGAAAATGTATATAAAAAACAAATATTTAAAATTCCTGAAGATATACACAGTTTTAACTATGGAGAGATATACATCGGTAAAAATTTAATTTTTGAGAGACACGAAAGTACACAATTTATCTGGTAACGAGCGTTGAGATAGATAAAAGCAATATTTGTATATTTCATTTTTAATTTAATTTTTATTCTTAAAAATGCACTGTAACCTCCATTTCTCAGGTTTTATATGAACTCAGTTTTTTTTTTACACACCTTCACTTGTGAGTGAATTTTCCGTGTGAAATATTAGGAAATTGTTATTACAGTATGTTTTTGAAGACTGTAAATTTAAAAATAGTTAACAAATTATCACAGTTAGACTAAGGTTCGCGGGATTATTTCTGGCCGGAGTTGATGGATTTTTCTTCGACATGGGTTCCTTCGGAAGAAAATTAAGGCCGTGGGTCCCGTGTATTTATGTCACGTGAAAAAACTCAAGACATCTGATCAAAATTTATTGACTCTTTGACGCCCATATTATTTTAATTGCGACTTTAGCTTTTAAAGGGTGTCGTTAAATAAAATAAAAATATAGATTTCACAGTGATATGGCAGTGATCGCAGAATACATCCGTGGTAATACCAGGGATTAGTTGACCTGTGGTAATACCAGGGATTACACTGTAAAAAAAAGCTTGTAATTAATTCGATTGAGCTACCGTAATCGAAGAATTGAAGTAACTGTGTAAGTCACCTATAGATGGTTCCCTGCATATTCCTTTTTATGGGTTATCGCTGGTTCGATCTCATCATGTACCGGGTTGTCTCTGGTCATGTACTCTGTGGTTCCGATTCATAGAGAACGATTGTCTCACAGAGGGTGCTCTGTGGATTGTAAAGTTTATCTATGGGATTGTCCCACCTCGAAATGTCACATGATTTCTTTCATGTCCCATTGATCAGGTGTTAGGCGTGTATTTTTCTACTTTATTTTTAAATATATTTGGAAGTGAAAAGAATTCAAAATGTTGCGATCGAAAATTGCTTATACATTTCTTGGTACAGCTTCTGCAGCACTATTGGTGATAAGTAAGTAAAAATGTATATACGATTTGTAACTTAAATCTCATTTACCCATTTGAAGGAATTATACTATTTAATATTTAATCTTGAATGAACTTATCGAATATTGCATGAAATAATAACTGCAACCATTTCAATTCTTCATACATTGAATTAAAGTAAGTGTAATATTATTTGGCACATTTTTTTCAATATATTAAATTTATTATCCCCTAAAGAGGCATTTGACTTCTGTTTGTGACTATATTTTTCCCTCTTTGTATCAGTTCAATGTTTTTGTCCCACATAAGTATTTTCCAAGATATACGGAATAATATTCCATAAATTCTTTAATTTTTGTTAAAATCACTAATTATATTCCACCTGTAGGTTCTTTGCCAGAGAATTAAGTCACCCAGATATAAGAATGTTATGGTACTGGGATGACACAATAACTAAATTTGGCTGAAATGTAGAATATGGTTCACTTAGCTACACCATGCAACATTCGGCTGAATTTTAGAATAATTTGATGTATGGTTTTCCGTATGATATTTTTATGATACTGTTGCTCTAAGTACGATTTCCATCTCTACTAACGTTTCATACTCTTTTAAACTTAAAACGGAAAAAGTCGGTTTTATGTCTCTCAGGAATTATTCTAAGTTCCACAGAATCGCAGCGCGCATGCGCGAGTTTCTGTAATGGTTAATATAGACTCCAGTAGTCGGCGTTACCAACTTTGGGAATAAATTTCCAAATGAAAAAAAAAAATGGACGTTAACTAACTTGCCATTTTCTAACTAAAGAAAACAATTTACATGCATATTATTTCTTCCCAAATGCTTAAAAATGGACGTAAACCAACTTCCCATTTCCTAACGTAACAAAGCAATTTACATGTGTACTATTTAATGAACTATAAACTAATTTTACTTACACTAACACTAAATATAGTTTTAAATTATTTTCAAATGGTGGCAACGTTGGAACAACATGGGAAAGTAGCAAGGAAGTAATGTATCCACGATCATGTTTTACGTAAATATATAAATATAAAATATTGTGAAGAAAGCTTGAAGATCATTGCAAAATGTTTAAAACAGTACAAAATGTGTTTACAAGTGTTTAGTGCATCAGTGGTATAAGAATGTAAGTGTAGAAATGTGAGAGACATAAAACCGACCACATCCCTTAAAACATTTTTGTAGGATTATTCAATATTTAGGAAAAACTACATTTAAACTAGAGTGAAATATTTGCAAAGTACTTATCACTCCCTAACGCTGATCCAACCAGTGATAGAAAAATCATAGACTGAGTAATATACTCTATGGAGAAAATATCAGCATCACAATATTGTCTAACAGTGTCATAATATTGTGATTTGCGTATTTAAATAAATACTTCAAAATTGTCTAATAATGTTAGTAAATACAGAAGAGCTATAGTTCACAGCAATATAATTGAAAAATCAAGCGCTAGTAGAAGTGCAGTTGAGCCCTTACTTCGTTAGGTTACGAATTACCAGTTAGTGTATATCCATTTTCAAAAGTACATTTGGGAATTTATTGTATAAATTGGCCATTTCAACTGCCCAGATAGTCCTGCCATTTATGGATCAAGTTCATATCATATGCTATTCTGTTGAACTTCGAAAAATTCATAGTAAACTACAAACTCCAGGGTGTCCCGAAATTTTATTGAAACCATGACTTCATTTTAGAAATCTAATATATAAAAATCAATGTTTGTTTGTTGGTTTGTTTGTTTGTTTGTATTCTATGTGCAACCATACCGTTGATCCGATTTTGATGGGTTTTTTTTGCAAAAATATTCAGGAGATCCCCGGGATGAAAATAGCCATAAAAGAGTTGTGATATTCAACCCCTTCACCTCTAAAAATCACCCTTTGTAGTGAAAAACGTGAAATAAAGTCCTTATTTTGACGCTTAAATGGCTTATGCCATAACAAATACACCAAATTAATGTACACAGAATTTAATATCTTACAAAACTCTACAAAAATGTCCTTGACAGCATATGATTATCTTTTACGGATAACTCACAATAACCATTTTTGTCTTTCATTGATACCAAGAAGATTGGGATAAGTAGATTCCTGGGCAAGCGTGCTCTGCCAAACCATTCATCCGATTGAGATGGGGCTTTTTGAAAAATGTTCAGGATATTCCGGGGATGAACACAGGCTATAAGAGAATTTTAATACTCAACCCCTTCACCCATAAAAAGACACCCTTTGTAGTGAAAAAATGTGAAATAAAGTCCCTATTTTGACACTTAAATGGTTTACACTGCCTAAACTATAACAAATACACCAAATTAATGTATACAGAATTGAACATCTCAAAAAACTCTACAAAAAAGTCTGTGACTGCATATGTTTATATTCTATGGATAACTCACAATAACAATTTTTGTCTTTCATTGATGACAAGAAGATCGGGATAAGCAGATTCCCTGGCAAGTATAACAGCGCATGGCTGGTGGTAAAAACACATGAACATTTATTTATGAGTAGCAGTGCACGCCAGGTATTAGCTAGTTAAGAATAAAATCCTAAATTTGCTATAGTATCGGTTTATTTGTCTTTTTTTTAACCAATAGGAAGAATGTATGAAATAAATTTAATTTTGAAGAATTTATGTATGGAGGGACACTGCCACAGGTTTGACAACGTCCAAAGATTACAAAGTAATCTTATTATCAAATGTTATATTCACTTTAACTTTGGTTCCATCAAACAAACTCAAAGGACAATGTTTCCTGGAAATTTCACATTATCAGTAATTGACAATATTATTATTAGAGACCGGATGTTAGGGAAAATGCCTGCAGTTATTTATTATAGATATTGTTCAAGTGACTTCATATAAGTTCATACCAACGACCCTACAGTTGTTTTTCATGAAGTTAATTTTGTCTGTAAATGCCTATTTCAGCTTTAAATGCCTATTTGCCATTTTTTCTCAAAATTAACTTAGTTTATCAATGAAATTAATTGAAATGGACAAACTGCATGGCACAAATCAATGCATAGATACCTTGAAGTGACTGGCAATATTATTTTTGATGTTGGCAACACTTAATTCAGTCTGTAGTTTTCGTTCACAGATGGGTGTTTCAAAGACAAAGTGGTGCGACAAATGTATGTAGCTTTTTTTTATCTTTAGAACAGTTGTTTTACTATGCCATAAGAACGGACAACAGTAAGACAAACTGACCAATTTGGTGCGGAAATGTTCTCAAGTGACCGTTCAATATTGTTTTGCAAAGTATGTAAAATTTCAGTGAATTGCGCGAAGAAGTGCCATGTTTCACAGCACGTACACACTGCAAAATATACGTATGCTATTTGTAAAAAATAAAAGGCAAAACAAGTTCCAAAATCATCTCTGATATCTTCGTATGCTATTGATAGCATATGTTTATATTCTTTAAGCAAGGCTGTAAAAATGTATGTTGTCTTTTTTTAGTGCCTATATTAATGATGTTTAGTGCCTTTTTGCCTGCCTATTTTGAATTTTTTATGTACCTAACATCCAGACTCTAATTATTATATAGACGAGAAATCTGACCAATGAGAAACAAGGAACGTAACTTAGTGTTGAGATTAAATTTTTTGAAGGATAATAGGGAGGGCGAAACGGATATAATATGGAACAAAAGTGCTTGGGAGGGATTAAAGTAGATATCAAATGAAAATTTAATGGGGATACTATGCCACCTATATAAATTCAGTCTTCTATTGGTGTGTCATCTAATTTTTTAAAACACAAGTCTTGCAAACATTTGACTAGTGGTAAAAAAAGAGCTATCTTAAATGTGTTTCACAAGTTCTGTGAAAAATCTCACCAACTTTCTCGTAATCTACCCCATTCAATGATCACATGTCTTCTAGACTTCACATGTGCTCTCTGTCAATGTGACAGTAATTTTGACGCGAATGGCTGAAGGATACAATTGGCATTTGTTTATGTTAGGATCACTCTAATAGTGGATAAGTTATAGGTGTTATTTGTCATTATCAAGTAGTTGGTGTCCTGTTCCGATCACATTATCCATACAGTAATCTTAATGGTTGACTTTGGTGTCATTTCCCAAATCTTGGTATTCTAATATTAAATTGGGCTGCCTTTCTCTAGTCATTCTTCCAATATGTAGTCTCCATTTCTTTCTGTAATTATATAGACATTAATATTATTATTGTTATTACTACTGGGGCACACCGTAGCATAGTGGTTAAGGCACTGAGCTACAAGCCGGAGGGTCGAGGGTTCAAGTCCCGTTGGGGTCAGGATTTTTAAACTGACCCAAACCCTCTGGCAGCACTATGGCCCTGGGGTCGACTCAGCCTCTAATGTAAATGAGTACCAGATGCTTGTTCTGGGGGTAAAGGCGGCCGTCATGCAGGGCTGACAACCCGGCTGACATAAAGTGTCGATTGTCTAGAAAAAGTGGGAGCCTTAACCTCCTACTACCCCAAGGGCCTCCGGGTCTGTTGTGGGATCACTTTACTTTTACTTATTGTTATTACTACTACAATATCTGGAAAAACTGCACTTAAACTTGCGATAAATATTTTCAAAGTCCTATCGAATAACAGTGCGCATGCGCCAGAGTTTATAGAGCCAGCAAAAATCCACCATGGAACCACATATCAATTATCATCCTCGATTACTATCGATATCATACTAAGTTAAAAAATCTTATGCTAGATGGCAGCATGTCGCTATGAAATGTAAATTACCAATCTTTGGAATAAATCCCAAAATCTATGTTAAAAAAATATATTATAATATTTAAATTACCAAACTTTTATTAAAAATGGGTGTACACTTACTTATCACTCCCTAACGCCGACCCAACCAGTGATAACCCAAAACAGTGATAGAAAAATCATAGACTACGTAATATACTCTGTGGAGAAAATAGCAGTTAGCATAACAATATTGCCTAACAGTGTCATAATATTGTGATTTGCATATTTAAATAATACTTGAAAATTGTCTAATAATGTTATAAAAATTGTTTGAAAAAGATTAAAATATTAAATAATGTTAGTAAATACAGAAGAAGAGCTATAGTTTACAAGAATATAACTGAAAAATCAAGCGTAAGTAGAAGTGCAGTTGAGCCCTATATCTAATTCTGTAAAATTAAATTCCACAACCCTTCCACACTAGCCATTTTTAGCAATAGTTAAGCATATTTACAGCAGAGCCACTCTTATTTCTGACACTGAATCACGACAGCTTTTGGTCAGCTGACTAGCTGCTTCACTAACAGTGGTTGTTGTCATGATTATGCATCACAGACACATGTTACTATATTGCCAAGTCTACTCTTGTACGTGGGTCTGTAAAAGGTAATTAACCACCATTGTTCCCATGCTATTTCTTGAAATAATCTCTAACAGTGAGAATTGTTTCTCTGGTTTGCAAATTGATGGTCTTCTGACTCATCCATGTCATTCCATCAATCCATAGCAATTCTGTCCAAAGGCAGGTCCTTCACTGCAATCATAGCATTTTCATGCTATGCTTGCAGCTTTACTAGGGAATTGTTAGATGTGGTAGCTTCCCATTGCTTTCCACACCGGTGAAGGATGATGATGATTATAATTATAAGGATGATGATGATGGCCATATGATTTCGGGGACCGTTTTGGCCTTAATGTTTTCCTGACATTTGTCTTACAGGTGAGGAAAACCCCCAATAAAAAACCTCACCCAGAAAAACTGCCCCGACCGGGGATCGAACCCGGGGCATTATGATACTTGAAATTCACCGATAACACCATACTGAAATAATACTCCGTACTACTGACTTGACAACACCGCTTTGTCTTGTTAACCATGTGCAGCAGTCATGCCAAAAAATTTGGTGGGCATGGCCATGCCAGAAATAAGATTGTCTCAACTGTAAGAAAAAATGTGGCTCAACTGCACTTCCACTATCGCTTGATTTTTCAGTTATATTGTTGTAAACTACAGCTCTTCTTCTATATTTATTAACATTATTTAATATTTTAAACTTTTTCAAAAAATTTGTATAACATTATTAGACAATTTTGAAGTATTTATTTAAATATGCAAATCATAATATTGACACTGTTAGACAATATTGTGATGCTAACTGCTATTTTCTGCACAGAGTATATTACTCAGTCTATGATTTTTCTATCACTGGTTGGATCAGCGTTACGGAGTGATAAGTAAGTGTACACCCATCTTTAATAAACATTTGGTAATTTTATTATTATTAATATTTTTTAACATAGACTTGGGGATTTATTGCAAATATTGGTCATTTAAATTTCATAGCGACGGATAGTAATCGAAAATGATAATCGATATGTGGTTCGATTGTGGGTTATTGCTGGCTCTATAAACTCTGGCGCATGTGCACTGTTGTTCTATAGGACTTTGAAAATATTTCACGCTAGTTTAAGTGCAGTTTTTCCCCACACTATAATAATACTCCGTACTATTGAGTTGACAACACCGCTTTGTCTTGTTAACCACGTGCAGCAATCGCGCCAAAAATTTGGTGGGCATGGCCATGCCAGAAATAAGATTGTCTCAACTGTAAGAGAAAATGTTAATAAACTTACGGTCAGTGAATGGATAGAGAAATAAAAAAATGGCCCTTGCCTGATGAGAAATACATCTCAATAGTTAATTTGTAGAGCAGCAGTAGATCAGTGTGCAGTTGGAGATCTTCAAACATTACTTCCTTTGTAGACTGCATTGTTAATAAGTAGACTGTTATGTTATATTTGAAGAGAAAAATTCTCGCCCAGACCGGGACTCGAACCCGGGACCCTTGGCTTTCCGGGCCAAGTGCTCTACCAACTGAGCTACCGAGGCGAGTTACGATCTAGACACAAATTTTTCTCTTATGTACGTTGTAATTCCCTCGCGCCAAATGCTTGAAACCATAGCTTCTATCTTTTGCAAATGGCGGCTTCTTAGTTAAGAAGACATTTATTGGGAATTTAACACTACTTTATAGCCAGTAGGGCTTCTATTGACGATTTTATTATTAATTTAACACTTCTCATTGAAGGATAAATTATATTTGAAGAGAAAAATTCTCGCCCAGACCGGGACTCGAACCCGGGACCCTTGGCTTTCCGGGCCAAGTGCTCTACCAACTGAGCTACCGAGGCGAGTTACGATCTAGACACAAATTTTTCTCTTATGTACGTTGTAATTCCCTCGCGCCAAATGCTTGAAACCATAGCTTCTATCTTTTGCAAATGGCGGCTTCTTAGTTAAGAAGACATTTATTGGGAATTTAACACTACTTTATAGCCAGTAGGGCTTCTATTGACGATTTTATTATTAATTTAACACTTCTCATTGAAGGATAAATTATATTTGAAGAGAAAAATTCTCGCCCAGACCGGGACTCGAACCCGGGACCCTTGGCTTTCCGGGCCAAAGTGCTCTACCAACTGAGCTACCGAGGCGAGTTACGATCTAGACACAAATTTTTCTCTTATGTACGTTGTAATTCCCTCGCGCCAAATGCTTGAAACCATAGCTTCTATCTTTTGCAAATGGCGGCTTCTTAGTTAAGAAGACATTTATTGGGAATTTAACACTACTTTATAGCCAGTAGGGCTTCTATTGACGATTTTATTATTAATTTAACACTTCTCATTGAAGGATAAATTATATTTGAAGAGAAAAATTCTCGCCCAGACCGGGACTCGAACCCGGGAACCCTTGGCTTTCCGGGCCAAGTGCTCTACCAACTGAGCTACCGAGGCGAGTTACGATCTAGACACAAATTTTTCTCTTATGTACGTTGTAATTCCCTCGCGCCAAATGCTTGAAACCATAGCTTCTATCTTTTGCAAATGGCGGCTTCTTAGTTAAGAAGACATTTATTGGGAATTTAACACTACTTTATAGCCAGTAGGGCTTCTATTGACGATTTTATTATTAATTTAACACTTCTCATTGAAGGATAAATTATATTTGAAGAGAAAAATTCTCGCCCAGACCGGGACTCGAACCCGGGACCCTTGGCTTTCCGGGCCAAGTGCTCTACCAACTGAGCTACCGAGGCGAGTTACGATCTAGACACAAATTTTTCTCTTATGTACGTTGTAATTCCCTCGCGCCAAATGCTTGAAACCATAGCTTCTATCTTTTGCAAATGGCGGCTTCTTAGTTAAGAAGACATTTATTGGGAATTTAACACTACTTTATAGCCAGTAGGGCTTCTATTGACGATTTTATTATTAATTTAACACTTCTCATTGAAGGATAAATTATATTTGAAGAGAAAAGTTCTCGCCCAGACCGGGACTCGAACCCAGGACCCTTGGCTTTCTGGGCCAAGTGCTCTACCAACTGAGCTACCGAGGCGAGTTACGATCTAGACACAAATTTTTCTCTTATGTACGTTGTAATTCCCTCGCGCCAAATGCTTGAAACCATAGCTTCTATCTTTTGCAAATGGCGGCTTCTTAGTTAAGAAGACATTTATTGGGAATTTAACACTACTTTATAGCCAGTAGGGCTTCTATTGACGATTTTATTATTAATTTAACACTTCTCATTGAAGGATAAATTATATTTGAAGAGAAAAGTTCTCGCCCAGACCTGGACTCGAACCCGGGACCCTTGGCTTTCCGGGCCAAGTGCTCTACCAACTGAGCTACCGAGGCGAGTTACGATCTAGACACAAATTTTTCTCTTATGTACGTTGTAATTCCCTCGCGCCAAATGCTTGAAACCATAGCTTCTATCTTTTGCAAATGGCGGCTTCTTAGTTAAGAAGACATTTATTGGGAATTTAACACTACTTTATAGCCAGTAGGGCTTCTATTGACGATTTTATTATTAATTTAACACTTCTCATTGAAGGATAAATTATATTTGAAGAGAAAAATTCTCGCCCAGACCGGGACTCGAACCCGGGACCCTTGGCTTTCCGGGCCAAGTGCTCTACCAACTGAGCTACCGAGGCGAGTTACGATCTAGACACAAATTTTTCTCTTATGTACGTTGTAATTCCCTCGTGCCAAATGCTTGAAACCATAGCTTCTATCTTTTGCAAATGGCGGCTTCTTAGTTAAGAAGACATTTATTGGGAATTTAACGCTACTTTATAGCCAGTAGGGCTTCTATTGACTGTTATGTTATTGTTTACAGTTCTGTATTATGTTCTGACTGGAAAGGGAGAGCGCGTCAGTATTGGTTGGTAAGTATAATTTAATGTATGTTGTAGTCAGTCTTTATAACTCTTACATATTTATTGACTGTAACATTAATACAGGGTTCTTCATTTATAACCTAATGGGCACACAGCATTTTTCCTGTATGCGGTTGGGTGTGCCACAGCTGGCTTTGCTCTAACATAAACTACGCGTGTAAACTTGTATAAAAATCTTACCTCGTACTGTGCTGTTAGCACTAGATGCTTAAGGGGACCTGGAAGGCCAGATGTGATGAAAAAATGCATTTTCATATCATTTAAAATACTAGAAAGATTCCTCTTTAATATGGTATAATTATCTTGCCTGTATCTTGTTTCTAAGTGTGTTTATTATTTGTTTTAAATGTTCCCGTCCCTTTAAAATGTGGGCATGAGCCGTCAAGTCTCTCCCATAGTTAGCATTCATTTTTTCAATATATAAAGAACATTTTCTTCTAAACTATTAAATCTAGAGACCTAAAATTTTCAGGGCTTCAATATAGTGCTCATATATAATATTTACCAAATTGATGTTGTGATAGCTCGGTAATTAAAGAATTTAGGTTGCAAAATACAGTGTAAAAAACTGAAAGAAAATATTTGTAGAGAAAAGAAATTGTATTTTTGATATAAATGCATATCTATGTAAATCCTTATGATTAGAAGACTCCAAATATATGAACCTTCCCACTGTAAAAATTTCATCTTGATAGGATTAATAGCTCAGGAGAAAATGTTCCTCACATTTAACATTATAAGTATAGGATGTTCCGGGTCCCCTTAACTGGTCCAATATTTTATGAGCAGGCTGTAAATGCAGAGAGGTACCGAAATGACATTTTGATCCAATTTTTTCATGAACTGACAGAAGAAGAGAAATCATATGGGTGGTTTCAACAAGTTTCTGCTACTGCTCATATAGTATGTCCATGAATAAAATTAGGGAAGTGTTTCAAGATAGAGCGATTGGTGCTGGTGTATGGCCCTCTCGTTCCCCTGATCTTACAGTGTGTGATTTTTACTTGTGAGGTAACCTGAAAGACAAAGTTTACAAGACATTTCCTCATACATTGGAAGAACTAAAACAAAATATAAGGAATGAAAATGGAGACATTACAGTGCCCCAACTTAATCAAGTGAATCAGAATGTGTTTTCCCGATATAATGCCAGTTTAGCCGAGGGTGGATGACATTTCCAGCATCTTCTATGAGGTAAGATTTTTATACATGCTTTATGCGCAGAGTTTATGTAGGAGCAAAGCTGGCTGTGCCACACCCAACCAGGCACAGGCAATATGTCATGTGCCTGTTAAGTACTAAATGAAGAACTCTGTATTAGTTATGTTGCTCAAACAATTGAGGGAATTCATTCAGATTTTATGCTACAGTAGAGTTTGTGAATCATGGTATTTGTGATAGCTGCAACTGGAGCCTAGAGAGGGGATACAGTTAAGTCATGTAGGTAGGAAATAACACTATGAGACTTCTTTAATTTATGTTGAGTTGTTACTTGACTCACCTCATACTTCTTAACTCCCTTGCAGACCCAGGTTTCATCACTGTATTTGTGACATTCTCAATGCTGTATCACGTTCACAACTGACATCCAACGGCCTCCTCTCCTGCATACTGACCTCTGTGCCATGTGATGGCTGACCGACGAACTTCCAAATCAATCCCCTCTCCTTATCACCGGATATTTCAATATTCATAGTTATGTTTATATTCTTGCTTATGTAAATTTTTTCCCAAATTGTGAGTTCCTTCGGTTTTTCCAATTGTTTTAAGTAATTTTGTTTTGGTTTCTGTTCTGTGTTTTTCTGACCAGGCATGTGCAGCTATTGCAGATTTTTCTGTTTCTCCATTTTTAACATTTCTGAGGTGTTCCTAAATTCTTGTATTTATATTCCTTTTTGTTTTTCCTATGTATATCCTTTCACAATCTTTACAATTAATTTGATAAATTCCCAATTTTTGGTGATCTTCAATCTTTTCATTTTTGTTGGTTTTTATTAAATTCAGTTGTGAACGTGATACAGGATTGAGAATGTCACAAATACAGTGATGAAACCTGGGTCTGCGAGGGAGTAAGAAGTATGACGTGAGTCAAATAACAACTCAACATAAATTTAAGAAAAGGGATACAGTGTTGCCACTTATACATGGTATGATACCGGAGATGCTTAGGGGAGCTCCAGTTTGCCAGAATTTGTAATTCAGATGTGGTAACATGAATCGTGAAAATAGTCACAGTCAGTAACAATTATAACAGATATGCTCAATAATAGTGTCCTTAACTTATGACCCAATACCTCTGTCTAGGGTAGAAGTCCCCCAAACTTTTTGCCTTGTAGACCACGTGCCAATTGTTTCTATTTTGAATAGACCCCTCCCTTTCTAGGGACATGCCATAGCATAGTCGGTTAAGGCAATATGCTACACGTCGGAAGGTCGAGAGTTTGAGTCCCGGTGGGGTCAGGATTTTTAAACTGACATGAAACCTGACATCACCGTGACCCTGGGGTCAACTCAGCCTCTAACCAAAATGAGTATAAGACACTTGTTTTTGGGGTAAAGGTGGCTGTCACCCATGGCTGACATTAGCTCAGGATAAAGATGTATGGAGAGCTTATCTCCATGCTGCCGTGAACCTATGGGTTTGATAGTTCAAGTGAGTTAGTTAATGTTTTGAGGTTTTTTTACTCAAATTTACACACATCTGTATTTAATTTAGATTAATTAATACTATTCTTATAGGCCTATTTGTCCTTTTGTCTAGCACATATTAATATTTAGATTGGATTCTGATGAATTAGCTTTTAAGATTTGTTCTTAAAAATGGACATTTATTAAAACTTACCACTCACAACAATGAATGATGTGACTAGAATAATGTAAATAAATTTTACATTATGGTTCACTAAATTTAACAAGTGTAGTTCAAAAACAGTACTTTTTTTTTTCTACAGTTGCAAAATTTCTTAAGGTTACATTTAACTTCACTAAGGCATAAAGCTTTTATTCAAATGTTTCTCAGTTCAGATCCAGGTGTCAAACAAAGATATTATTTATATTTTTCTGTGAGTTTCCTCAGTTGTAATAGTATTCTTTGTTTAGGTTCTTGGAAGAAACAAGTCCATACATGTGGGCAACAGTTGGAATTGGCCTCTCAGTGGCTTTGTCTGTCGTCGGAGCTGCTCTGTAAGTTTTTATTAAATTTTCATTTTAATATTAAGTTTAATTTCATGTATTTAATTATAAATTTACTCCCAAGATCTAGATTCTATGCCAGGAGTCCACCTACATTGGTTGGCAAGGTGAGAAAATTTGCGAGTTTGTACACCAGATTAGTCTAACGTTCACTTGTTTTGATATTTAATATTAAATTTATCACTTCTCGCTCAATGACAAATTTAATTTGAAGAGAAAAATATATGCCAAAATCGGGATTTGAACCCAATATCTCTGTTTGTTAGCATGTTTTTTGTGATAAGTTGACTACACTGTCTGAGCAATGACTAATATGTCTTTTGTATTGTAAATATTGTGATTTAGGGAGGCAGAGGCTAATTGGGATTTCCGGATCTTTGATCTGGTCAAAAACCATGATGGATAATTAAAACATTTTGTCTGTTCATTCTTACCTCTTAGAGTTGTTTTTGTCGAACATATGTTTCAGAGCTTCTTGGCCCCATCGTCAGCAATTACAGACTGGATTTTCTCATGTTGTCGGCCCTGATTCTTGATTCCTTGGCTGACAACATGAGAAAATTCAGTCTGCAATCGCTGACGATGGGGCTAAGAAGCTCTGAAACATGTGTTCGACAAAAACAATTTAAGAGGTAAGAATGAACAGACAAAATGTTTCAATTATTAGGCAAACCTCTTAATGTTATTTCCTATTGTCTTTTAAAATAAACCATGGTGGAACTGATATTTAACCTTTGGGGTGGATTTTGGTGAAATACGGAGGATCTAACTTAGCTAAATCCAAGTTGGGATCACTTCTTAAGATCTTTTAAGATGCTGAGTTTGCAGAACACTATGTATGTATATGTATGGTGATTTTGTGTTACTTTTAGCGCAACTTTTCATTTCACTTTAAGGCATTTCTCCTTTTTTTTTTTTTTTTTGAAAAAGGTTAACATATATTTCTCTCGGATAATTGTTCACCTACTGCAACAAAAAATTTTGTTTTTCTAATTTTCTATTTGAATTTATGTAGGTAGCTCAGTGGCATAGAATCCCTGAAAATATTTTTGAGGTTGATAATAGTGATTTAATTTTTTGGTCCCGTGGTTACCATGTTTATATCTGAAACAAACCTTTGCAAATTCAGAAATTACTGGGATTAGAAAAATTCTGTTATGGTTTCCATTGGGAAGGAATCAATGCCATGGGTCCTGTGTCATAAATCTATAGAATGTAAAAGAACCTCTCACCTGTAATAACAGGCTTCTAAGTGAAATAGTTTTATCGTTCCATGCCCTACTTTGAATCACTAAAAATATGAGATGTTCCAGAGTATTGTTAATTAAAATACCTACTTATCTGAATCACATTTTACATAATTTTAAAAATGAGCTATTCTATTTTTCAGAGGAATCCACACAACTGGTGTCAGCATCGTAGGTGGTGGTGTGAAATCCCCGAGAATCAAGACAAAAAATTTAATTTCTGTAATTTTTTGTGAAGCAGTAGCAATCTATGGCCTCATTACAGCCATTGTTCTGTCTGGAATGCTTGAGGTAATGAAATCTGGTCTCTGATTTTCTGATGAGGAAAATAGTTTATCTATTCATGTATTTTATGTCTTTCGGGCTAAATGGCCATGGTCTGGTTTTATTAACACTCAACGTCTTGTCTATTACTGCGGTAGACATCCTCAGGAGATTCTGCACACTCATTGACCTCCTAACTCTTCAAATGTCAGCTGCAGAGTGGCTGTGCATTGGAAATCGTGTCCTTATTTATAGTTGAGTATTGTGTGGTGATGTTTTCTACACGGTCCGTTACTTTGGAGCTATTTTTTTTTATTTGTTGTCATGTTGTGACATCACCACACAATACTCAACTTTAAATAAGGACACGATTTCCAATGCACAGCCAGTCTGCAGCCGACATTTCAAGAGTTAGGAGGTCAAAGAGCACACAGAATCTCCTGATGATGTCTACCTCAGTAGTACGAAATGTTGAGTGTTAATATAACCAGACCACAGCCATTTAGCCCAAAAGACATAAAATACCGAATCAAGACACCTGCCATGAAAGTCTACAATTTTACATAGTTTATCTATTGATTAACCTTTAGAAGACTTGTGGGACATATTTGTCCCATGAAATGTAAAGCCCTAAAGGACTTAGTGGACATATTTGTCCCATGATAACATTATTTCTTTGTAAAATTACAAAAATTCAGAAAATATTGTAAAGAAATTATTAGTGGCTCTAACCTATTGTGTTCCGATCAAGTATTCACAAAAAATTAAAAAACATATCAGGTGCCTTTTTCACCCCTAATTTTTACAAATTTTTCTCATGATAACATTATTTCTTTGTAAAATTATAAAAATTCAGAAAATGTTGCAAGGAAGTTATTTATGGCTCTAACCTATTGTGTTTTAGATCAAGTATTTATATAAAATAAAAAAGAAACATGTGGTGTCTTTTTCACCCCCAATTTTATATTTAAATTATAATGAGTTAACATGGTAAATATCTTGTTAGTATTTATTTTTAAAAATATCTGATGTGCTACTCACATTATTTTGATAATCCAGGATGCCATATACGTGAAGCCATTTTTTTATATGTTAAAAAACAAACCACAGTCTACAGTTACTAATTCAAGACTGAATGTTAGTGTGGTATGTTATAAGGTTTGCTAAGGTTTGAGTGCCACAGAAAAAAAAAATGTGCTGATAACTCTGTCGTCAACAAGGCAGGGTACTCATGTTTATGCTTTCAAAGCAGATTTTTCATGGCACACGTGTTCAAACTACATCATCAAATCCCCCTTGCAAGAGTACAGTCACCTTCAAATCATAAACTGAACCCGTTATAAAGTCAAACCAAAAAATATAGACCTCGCAAATAAATTTTAACTTTTAATAATAGAATTCTCTATTGTATGTAAAAATTAAACATTTAATTGAATAATACACGCCTTTATGAATGAAATAAAAGTTATATAATACTTATATCTCTTATAGTTTATCGTAAAAAAAAAATAATTAGTATGCGCGCTCTACTAACCATTTAATATCACGGACTGGGATTTAAATTCCGTCCAGCAGTTCATGCAGTATTTTTAAATACACCAGAATATAAAGGTTAAGTGGCTCCATAATCCCCTGTACTGCTGATGTTTTCAAAGAGTTTCTCTTACAAGTGACTATTATTGGATTTACGTTACAACCCACCTTAACAACTCACTGGTACTATTAAACCTGGAGGAAAACAAGATTGAATAGATCCAGTAGATAGACCAAGAATGATGTGAGAATATAAGATTATTTAGGATTTACGGAGATGAATCATACAGGGAAAGGTTGGAAATTTTATCTCAGGAAGGTTAATGTATGGAGACCTTATGTCCATGCAGCCATTTGATACACACATCTCAGGAACTATTTCAGGTACAGCAATACAATATTAGGACACTTTACTCATTATATAATGAAACTCCTCTGGCAGATTCAGTAAAATAGTCCTTCAAAAACCACATCTTCATAAAAAAAATTATATAAAAAAATATATACAGTTTTTTTTAAGTTAAATTTTACCATATCCTACATTTAAAATATTACAGATACAACAATAATACTGCTAGGACACATTTTTGTATGTAATTGCTACTTGTAGTTAAAATTTCATTTTCCTATTTATTAAAGATGAGAAACGTGTACATCAATGTAAGTATGTGATGGCCAAACATAAATTATATAAAAATTATTTCAAACTGAATACTTCAAGATATCTGGAAAAAAAAAAACTATATATATGAATGATTAAGAAAGTTTTCTTGTGTTTCTGCATCATGGATTCAAGTTCGGCCTCTGGCCACTGATTCCGATGTTTCGGCATGATCCCACATGCCATTATCAAGGAATGATAAGTTCGAGTCATGGGTTTAGGTCTTATAGGGTAGCCCGGGGCTATTTTGCACATTTCAAATTAAAAGTTATATAACCTTCAGGAAAATGTTTTCAAGGAAAATAAAATATATATTTATTATTACTGAGATATCAATAAATGTATACACAATATTTAAAAACTCATAGTGTTAACACTAATAAACAAGAAATATAAATCTGAGACATGACGTGGCTTAACATTATGAACTTAAGCGGGGCTACTTCGCACAGACAGGGGGCTATTCCGTCCACATCTTAACTTACAATCATTTACCGAATATGAATTGTTTATTGCCAAAGGCACCAAGACACACCTTATGAAAACATTTTAAACATTTCTGACATCTGATCCACTCTTCCATACATATTGATTTACCTTACACAACAAAAAAGAACATGGCACATCATCTTCCTCCACATTCACTGTTGGCTGAAGTGGAAGTTGATCGTCTTCATATGACGAGGAATGTGTGTTCCTTTTATTTGCATATCTTCTTTAATCCACTTCATGTAAACCCCTTTAGATTTATATGTGTGAACCGTCTGTAACATTTTAATAAATAACTTCTGATAGTTTACTCACATTTTTATGAAAGAATAATATCTTAAGAAGTGTACGGAATAGCCCCTGTTATTCTGTGCGAAATAGCCCCCATATACTACATTATAATAAAGCTGTATAATTTCATAACCACTTATAATTTCTAAATTTAATTAACTGATATGATAATTGCAAATATTTACTATAAATTGGCACAGTAATTATTGGTTTACATCAATCTATATACAAATTATAGCTTAAACAGTGAGATGTATAAACTACTCAAGCAGGTATATGGCTCAAATAATACATACCGTGGTTGACAAAAGCTTCTCTTACAACAGCGTAGAACCTTTTTTTGAAACAAACAGATGACGACTGAATACCAGACAGACAGGGGTTGAAAAGACGTGGTCATCCGTCCTTGAAAATTCCAAAGGTTTCTTGCAAGACACAAAATACTTAAAGTGTGCGAAAAAGACCCGGGGTACCCTATAATTAGACATACAGAGTTTTTGCTGTGGCCCGTTTTCGAAGCCGTACACCCATCCAAGGTTTAGTTTTTATGTAGTTGAACACCTTCACTACATAAAAACTAAACCTTGGATGGGTGTACGGCTTCGAAAATGGACCACAGTGAAAACTCTGTGTCTAATTATATAAGACCTAAACCTGTGACTCGAACTTATCAGTCCTTGATAATGGCATGTGGGATCATGCCAAAACATCAGAATCAGTGGCCAGAGGCCGAACTTGAATCCATGATGCGAAAAACCCAAGAAAACTTACTTAATCATACTTATATCTGCAAAAATCTGCAATATAACATATATATATATAAAGTAAATATACTTTTAATTAATACAAAAATGTTTAGTAATATCAGGAAATTAGAATCAGAGTTACAATTTTTTGATTAATAGTCACTTTTATTCTTCTTGACATAAAATTCTCCATAACTGTTATTATTGTTATTACATCTGGTATTGTAGGAGTCATATGTTATGTATTGAAAGTTTAATATGAAGTTTTGTTGCAGCCATTTAGTTGGTCGAAAGCAATGCAGTATCCTGAAGTCCGCAACATGAACTGGCTGTCTGGGTACTTGATGTTTGGGGCTGGAACTACCGTAGGACTTGTAAATCTCTTCTGTGGCATTGCTGTTGGTATTGTAGGTAAGAAATATTCTTTTTCTTCTTAAACACAGTTGATGGGATCCGTTCTTCTGTTTTCCCATCTCTATTTCCTCAAACAACATTTCTGTATACAATTGAATATTTATCTACAGTTATTCTCACTATTGTCTTGCACCATAGCCCAAGCGGTTTAAGGCATCATGCCTTGGTGCAGAGTTGGGACTTTGCTGGTTTGAGTCCCAATGAGGGAAGGAAACTTCTTGTGGAAATTGTAAGGAATTTGGGTAGCTATAATAAATCGCAACTCCAAAATTCCAAAAGCCATTTATTATGGCTGGGGGATCTGACATGCTAACAATATGTCACCTCATAATGGCTAGAATATGACCACTTCTGTAAATTGAACGTGTGGATTTATATAGACAAACTGTGGGGTCACCAGGAGATGAGCACCTGGATGTACAGATATAAAGTCTCACACTGTGGGGCTTGTGGACTCAAGCCCTAGCCGGTCTCACAACGGCTTCAGGATACATCCCTGGAGGTAGAAAAGGGGAATGGTCAGTGGATCTGCGACACCAGCCTCCCGGCTAGGCTCAAGGAGCCTGTGGACCAACTGTGGGGTCGTCAGGAATGAGCAACCTGACGTACTATGTAGCTCAGCAATTCCCGAAGTTGCAACTCCAACACCATCTCCCTAGAGGTGTTGGTTTTAGGCCGAGAACTCTTGAATGTGGACACGAACTAGATAGGGAGGACAAGTCTGGGACTTGGGAGTATGGTCATTAAGACCGAGGTATCCCAAGGGGTGGAGGCTTGGGCCTAGATGTCAGCAGCCGACTGATAGACCAAGCATCTTCTAGGCTTCTGTTGGCATGCAGTTTTTTTATTCTTGCTATACACTATCACACTGCTGATATGTTATGCAGATGATTTACAAAAACCAGGTGGCATTATGAATCCAATGACTTACTGAACAAAGACATGACTGAGATTTTAAGTTGGACAAATAAATTTAGACTTTGTGGATGATTCTTTACTTCCATTTAATTTTTAATATATTTATTTTGATTTGCATTTGTTGCATAATACATATGTTATATAATTCACTTTTGCATAGATATTTCATAGAAGTGACTAGAATGCATTTATTCTAAAAATGCCTACTATCTGATATCACAATTTCTTTGTTGTGTATAAATGCAAGTCATTCATTTTCTTGCATATTCATTTGGAGAATGTTGGCACTACACATTTCTGTCTCTTTCATTAGGGAGGCATTAATTAAATATAAATTTTCTTTTAAAATCATTAGGAAGTTACATTATGAGGTTTAATTTAATATTTGAGTTTGTATTCTTTAACATACTTACCTCATGTAAGCCATGACTGAAAAGGGACAAGATATTGTCTGAAACTGCCGGTATCAAAGAAATTAGAAATTATATGAGGCGAGTCGTTAAAAATGTGTTCTCCACTCACTATTAATGTTGAGAACATGTTTCAGAATGCCTACATTCTATTGTCAGCTTGTTCCAACTGAATATGATCTCAAGAATTCTACAAATTATGAGGTGGGGTGTCTATATCTGGCTCTTAATATTATTAAAATAAACCTCATAGTGTTAATTAAGATATTTAGTCTGTATACGGAAAGTTTACTAAATGTTATGTATACAATTTATGCAAGAATTATTAATTCCAGATTGAAAGTATTGAGTAGTGCTAATCAGTAAGGAACAGAGTGGATTTAGACTTGGTAGATCATGTATGGACAATGTTTTTTACAATGAAGCAGATTATAGAAAAACAAAGAGTTTAATGTAGAAACCCACATGGCCTTTATAGACCTAGAAAAAGCCTTCAATAAAACGAATCGCCCTTTATTATGGAAGATAATGCAAAAAAAAAGGATAACTGATACGTCTATTAAAAACTATTCAAAGTTTATATGAAGATACAAAAATAGTAATTGAAATTAATGAAAAATGAACAGAAGAAATTAGAACTAACTGTGGTTTTAAATAGGGGTGTAGCCTTTCCCCAACACTTTTTAATATGTATTTAGATGACATTCTTGATGAATGGAAACAATTAGTTCATAAGGGATTCAAAATTGGACGAAATAAAACATTGAATGCATTATATTTTTGCTGATGGTACAGTATTAATTTCTGACAGAGAGGACAGGCTACAAAAAGCAGTCTATCAGCTAAATAATATATGTAAGAAATATAATATGATAATTTCAAAGTTAAAAACTAAAGTAATGGCATTCCATGAGAATTACCCAGTAAGACCAAAAATAGTAATAGAAGATAAAGTGTTGGAACAGGTTTCACACTTCCAGTATTTGTGCTGAGATATAACTTATGAAGAAGAACAAGATATAAATAAGAAAATGCAGAAATTTCAACATATGTGTAGAACAATCAGACGAACACTGAGGAACAAAGTAAGAAAGGATATGCAGCTAAGATTTTACTCAGCGATGGCACTAACTAACTCACTGGCACTATCGAACCCAGAGGTTCATGGCCGCGCGGACATAAGCTCTCCATACATCCCTATCCTGAGCTAATGTTTTCCAATCATCCCCTGTATAATCTACTTCCCTCAAATCATAGTTAATGTTATTCTCCCACCTCATTCTTGGTCTACCAACTGGGTGTTTTCCCTCTGGTTTCCATGCAAGAAGCTTCCATGCACATCTTTCATTCCTCATTTGTGCCACATGTCCTGCCCATTGCAGTCTACGAGACTTAACTGTTCTCATTATATCTGGCTTCCTATAAATACCATGTAGTTCATTGATGTGTAGTCATCTCCATTTCTTAAGAATTAAATTAATTAAAGCTAATAATGTTAAAAATTCCCAAATTTATTATATAAACTTCTCCATTTCACCTGTCTATTCATCTCTTTGTCCAAATATTTTCCTAAGAACTTTATTCTCAAATACTCATAATCTCTTTTCCTCCCTACCAGTGGCAATGTATGGAAGTGAGGCCTGGGTCCTAAAGGAAAAAGTAAAATTTAGGCAGCGGAAATGAGATTCCTACGGGCTGTGAAAGGTTGTACAAGAGAAGAACATATTATAAATGATAATATTAGAGAGGAACTAAAAGTACAACTACTTCTTCAACAAATGGAACGACACAGGAACAATTGCAAAGAATGATAAAGGATAATATACCAAAGATGGGACTGATGTATAATCCTGGAGGACGATGAGCGATAGGAAGACTAAGGGCCGCATGCAAATACATTAGTCTCTGGTGAGTTGAGTTTTCCGTGAGAACGTGCAAAGTTCAAATTAGCGAGTCGCTGACTGGTCATGTATGAAAGTTAGATTTTTTCGTAATATTGGCAAGAAATTACCCAGAATTCTCAACAATAAAACCGCTTCAGTTATTTTTGTCTGCTAGAGGAACGCATTTACACTTGCATCCCACAAATAATACCGTATACGACGATGTCTGCATCGTGCAATATTATGCCAATTCTCCTGTTCTTCCACTTAAATTCTTTGGTAGACTCTATCAAATTCCTCTTATCTGCATTATACCGAAAACATGATCGAAGTCTTCAAGGTCCGACATCTTGGATAAAGCAGCAAGGTTTCAAAGTACATCGGTTCCCATCAGGTTGCTCATGATTTGTTCTCTGCAAAGTCACTCGCCAGGTAGCTTAGGAATTTTGACAATTATTATCGCATGAACAGATTTTTTAGTAAGCAAAAACGTCTTTGGATGCAACTTTCTCAGCAGAGAACGACTTTTACGGTCTAATGTGTTCATAGATACGACCCTAAGAAAGCGCTGGGCTGAAAAGGTGTGAGATCGGAATAGGCAAAGACTTAATCCGTGAAGTTGATGATGATCAAAGTATTTTATTTTCTACTTTTTTCACTCATGACCTAGAGTGCGACAGCACTGTTGCATGTATGAGAAACTTTTATACAAACCTCATCAATTTCCTTGACAGAGTATCCACTCTCTGGTACAACATGGCATCTCTTATCTTTGTTATGAAGAAGATTACTAATATTGTTTATAACTGTTACAGGATCTGGTGCAGCACTTGCAGATGCAGCCAACTCTGCTCTTTTTGTTAAGATTCTTATTGTGGAAATTTTTGGCAGTGCCATTGGTCTTTTTGGTTTAATTGTTGGCATTTACATGGTAATAATTGCTTTTACAATCTAATAACACATTATTTTGCCAATAATCATGATTTACCTATATTTGAAGAGAGAATTTTACACCTAGACTAGGTTTCGAACCCAGGACTTTTAGCTTTATATGCTAATGTTCTGCCACTGAGCTATCCTAGGCCTTCAATCTAAATGCAAACATTTATCTTATACATTTTCAATTCCCAAGAGCACCAAACCATTTTTATATAATAAATTTGGGTATTTTTAACATTAAGGGGTTTAATTCAGAAGAATTAAATGAATCGCAATTTCTTCTTACCTCATACTTCTATGTTTTTTTAAACACAGCACTGCAGTATCAGTGACCATCGTCACCATCCTCAGCTGTTTTCACGACTGTCAAATTTTTTCTTTTGCTGGTAATTATCCAAACTACCATCTGGTGTTCTTTTGAAGGAATTATTTTCTAAACTGCCATCTGGTGTTCTTTTTAAGGAATCATTTTCTAAACTGCCATCTGTTGTATTTCAAGATTGTTTCTGTTCTTCAAAAATACAACAGATAGCACTTTAGAAAATGATTCCTTAAAAAGAACATCAGATGGCAGTTTAGAAAATAATTCCTTCAAAAGAACACCAGATGGCAGTTTGGATAATTACCGGCAAAAGAAAAAATTGACAGTCATGAAAACAGCTGAGGATGGTGATGGTCGCTGATACTGCAGTGCTGTGTTTAACCTTTACACTGCTATGAACGGGTATATCCGTTGGCAAAGAAAATGCTATCCGTGCTATGGGTGTGTATATCCATTCTCAACTCCAAACGCCTGCTAGTTATATAATATGTATTGCATTGCTTTCAAACTAAGCAGGCATATACTGCCATCTCTTAGGAACCTAAATAAACTTTTTCCATATTTCTCCCTGCATTGAGCAAGGAGGGTTTTAAAGGCTGGAAATATCTCAGCAGTGAAAAGGTTAAAAAACATAGAAGTATGAGGTAAGAAGAAATCAAAATTCATTTAATTCCAATAAATCATTGTTTGAGATAAATTTGTATTTAGATTAAAGGCCTAGGCTCTGTGGTAGATTATTAGCATAATAAATCTAAAGGTCCTGGGTTTGAACCCCAGTCTAGGTATACATTTTTCTCTTCACATATAATGTTAAATCTCTGAAAGATCTTCAACAATTGCTTTGAAAGTTGGCACATATATGCATTTTTTCATGAAGAGTGTTTTTATACTAACCAATAGGTGTAGGAGTTAATTTGAAATTAATATTAAAAAAGGTTACTCTAGTGGTCACAATGTTCAATGTTTCACATGTAATAAAATGTCATTCTTTATTGAACATCCCTCACGTAAAATTAATGCCTGTAAGGTACAGTATTCCTCAACTTGATTAATTTTTTAAAGCTGTATGCCTTTTGGAACTAATTCCATCATCAGCAGAAGATTGTATAGCTATTGTCTGTGATAATTCTATAGAGAGGTTTTTTTGCTTGGGTGCAAAGATTGTATAGCTATTATCTGTGATAATTCTATAGAGAGATTTTTTTGCTTGGGTGCATTCTTGTTTAATATCATATTGTTATATATATTTTTTTAATGACTATTCATTCAATATATATATTTGCTGTGTTTGTTTTATATTGTAAGAGAGTTTTCTATATTTTTCAATTACATATTTAGCATAATGGGATTAACTTCTACATACTTAAAATCTTTAAAATGTTGTTTAAATTTGATATAGAAATGTCTGCTTTACTTTAACAGTATAGATTTACTTTTAATTTATAAAACAACTGAATTATTTTATTTAACAAAATAGGAGCTTGGTAGAGTAGTAGGCTTTCATGGCTGGTGCCTTTTGACTCTTATTAAGTTGGTCTTCTGGGCTAAAACTGTGAAGATAATTATAATTTTTATTCTGGCTCTACTAAACACAAGGCCAAGCATGATTTCTGCCGCTCTTGCCAGGGCAGCCAATCAGAAAATAGCTCATAAGTAACTGACCGCCTAGAGAATTTCACCAACTGAGAGCCACCTATAATTAGAGGGACAGTTTCCAACACCCAGCCGACCTGAACCCGAGACCTTTGGTTTTACCATACCAATGCTCTTCCAACTGAGCTAATGGGGCGAGTTCCAATCTAGATGCAAATTTTTCTCTTATATACGTTGTAATTCCCGCCCACCAAATGCTTGAAGCCCTTGCTTCTATCAGCAAACCGGGACCTTTGGTTTACCATACCAATGCACTTCCAACTGAGCTACCGGGACGAGTTCCACTAGATGCAAATTTTTCTCTTATATACATTGTAATTTCCGCCCACCAAATGCTTGAAGCCCTTGCTTCTATCAGCAAACTGGGACCTTTGGTTTACCATAACCAACGCACTTCCAACTGAGGTACCGGGGCGAGTTCCACTAGATGCAAATTTTTCTCTTATATACATTGTAATTTCTGCCCGTCAAATGCTTGAAGCCCTTGCTTCTATCAGCAAGGGCTTCAAGCATTTGATGGGCAGGAATTACAACGTATATAAGAGAAAAATTTGAATCTAGATTGGAACTCGCCCCGGTAGCTCAGTTGGAAGAGCATTGGTACAGTAAACCAAAGGTCCCAGTCTGGGCAAAAAATTTTCTCTTCAAATTTAATTTATCTGTCAATGAAAAGTGTTAAATTAATAATAAAAATATCAAATCAAACATTATTTAAACAAAACTGATCCACGGCCATTTAGCCCAGAAAACCAACTTAAAATAGTCAAAATACGAGCTTCTCATTTAATTATTATCAGTAGAAATACAATTATATTAACAAATTACTTTTCTTTTTTTCAGACTTCCAAAGTGAAAATGGGTGACAAAATGTAATTAAAAAAGAGATTACATTTTTTGTAAAATATTGTATATTTTTAGATCGATACTCATAAAATGGCACCTAAGCCTTAATAGATCTGTGGTGGAGGTAATGGCATGAAATAGTATATATATGTAAATTTAGCTTCGTCACTGTGTACGTATTAGTGTTACTTAACATGTAGAATAGTTAATTTAAGTTACTATACTTCCACTAAAATAAGTTTCTTTTCCAAAGAGGTTATGAGGTAAGATTAGTACTTTCCATGAAAATCATGAAGCATGCAAGGAAAAGTTGAAAAGAACAACTAAAAATCTTGTTTAAAGAGTTTAAAAAAATGATACTGGACAGGGTTACATCTTGCCAAAGTAAATAGTGAGAAAGACATGCTCATTATGTAAACATGAATCTCTAAAGGGTGTCTGAATTAGACTAGTAGTCTTCAGGACTAATTAAACTACAATAAACTGCCAATTAATCTTCATTGGCAACATAAATATTATACAAGATTTATAAAAATTAATTACAAGTGGCACTATGAAGTAAATATCAATAATTTACATATATTTATTTTGCAAATTTCAAGCACATTATATTAAAATAAAATTAGCTTATTGTATATTTTTGATTGTAAGGAACACTTTGATTTATTTTGTCCTCATAATTGGGGTGTAGCTTCTTTCTTGTGTACCTTACAGATTTGAATTACAACACTCATGACTAGAGTCCGGATGTTAGGCTCTTAAAAAATTCAAAATAGGCAGGCAAAAAGGCACTAAAAATTCAAAATAGGCTCTTACAAAAAATGGACAACAACATAACTTTCTAGAGTCTTAAGTTAAGAATATAAACATATGCATGCGAAGATATCAGAGATGTTTTTCGAACTTGTTTTGTCTTCGAGCAGAACCCACTTTGTCACTCAGCAATGTTTGTATTGAAAAACCAAAAAAAAAAAAAGCATAATACAATGGGACATAGCATAGGGCTATTTCGGTTAAACGGAATGCATGAGGTGGAAAAATACAATATTTACCTAACGAGAGTGCATTGAGGGGGAAACCATCTACCTGCTAGGTTATTGGGTTATTGCCACCCTTATACTAAAATATTCTAAGGAAATTTTTAAAAATAACACTTGAAAACTTCTATGAAATGATTTGTGCCATGAAGTTTGTCCATTTAAATAGATTTCATTGAAATACTGAGTTAATTTCTAGAAAAATTGCAAATAGGCATTTATAGGCATTATAAGCTGAAATAGGCATTTATAGGCAAAATTAATTTCATGGAAAACAACTCTAGGGTCATCGGTATGAACTTATATGAAGTCACTTTTACAGTATCTATGATAAATAACTATAGGCATTTTCCCTAACATCCGGTCTCTACGAGCTTAGCTGTAAATATAGTAGTACATTAATTAAATTTGAATTGTTTTTTGACTCACCTCATATTCCTTGATTTTTATGCAGACCCAGGTTTCGTCACTGAATTTGTGACATTGTCGATTAATCACAACTGCCGTCTTGTGGTTGTCTCTCCTGTAAATTGATTTCTGTGCTCTTTGTTGGCTGACCAATGAACTTTCAAAACTTGGTCAGCCAACAGAGAGCGCAGAAATCAATTTACAGGAGGGACAACCGCAAGAAGATAGTTGTGATGCATTGACAATGTCATGAATTCAGTGACGAAACCTGGGTCTGCATAAAAATAAAGAAATATGTGGTGAGTCAAATTTAATTAAAGTAAACCTCATAATGTTATTTCCAAAACTACATATATTAATAATAGTGCATATCTAATCAATTGATTTGGTCTAATTAAATATGGGAAATAACATGATGTTCTTAATTCAATGAATGAATGAGTCACTTTTTATCTTACCTCACAGTTTGTTTTTTTTTAACATGGGAACTGCAGTTTTCAAGAGAGCATCTTTCTTATTTTCAACTGATATTATGACTACTGAAGTATCGTTGGAAACTTCATCTATAACATTGCCATCTGGTGTTGATTTGATGAACTTCGAAATCAGATCCTGTTCATCAGGAATTTCGAAATTCATGGATCTAATCAAATTATTATGAGTCTGTAATATCTTACATCCACTGCTGTGGTCTCGAGGTAGCGTGCTGCCTTGTCATGCAGCGGGCCCGGGTTCGATCCCCGGTCAGGACAGTTTTTCTGGGTGAGGTTTTTATCGGGGTTTTTCCTCACCTGTAAGGCAAATATCAGGAAAACTAAGGCCCAAATGGTCCCTGAAATCATATGGCCATCATCATCTTCCTTATCATTATCATCATCACCATCATCATCCTTCACTGGTGTGGAAAGCAACAGGAAGCTACCACACCTACAATTCCCTAGTAAATCTGCAAGCACAGTATGAAAGTGCTATGATTGCAGTGAAGGACCTGCCTTTGGGCAGAATTACTATGGATGAATATATATATCTTCTCCCAACATAAAAAACATAAACTGTGAGATAAGATAAGAATTGATTTCGTGTTTACTTGATGAAAATCCACGATGTCTATTTATTAAATAAATATTTATGAAAATCATATAAACTTTGATAGTTTAATTTAATAATAAATACATGTCTAATTTAGACACACCTTACATAAGTTTTGAAAAAATAAATTGAAAGTATGAAGTAGATAATTTTGGCATATTTTCCAGTATTCTTACTAGAATCTCTTACTCTTCTTTAATAATGTAATTTATATTTTTTTTATTAGTGAATTAAAGCCTTTAGACTTTCTCTTCCATTCACTTGTCAGCCAGATCCAATAAATGCCACATATCTTAGCACTAATGGATCTACAAATTATAAAATATGCAATAATTACAATTTACTTATTATCCTAAGTAATTCTGCTTATTATAAATTTCAAAATGTTATCACATGGCATGTGAGACATGGTAAAATCCTATGACATAAAAACTGTACTGAAATGTAAATACATCTAGGCCCTGCCGTCCACCCCTTGGGATACCTTGGTCGTCATGACCATACTCCCAATTCCTAGTTTTAGTCCTCCCTATCCTATGTTCGCGTCCACGTTCAAGTTCTCGGTCCTTAAACCAACACCCCAGGGAGAGAGTGTTGGAGTTTGCAGTTCTGGGAATTGCTGAGCTACATAGTACATCAGGTCGCTCAATCCTGACGACCCCACAGTTGGTCCACGGGCTCCATGAGCCTAGCCGGGAGGACTGCTGTCGCAGATCCACCGACCATTCCCCTGTTCTGCCTCCAGGGACGTGTCCTGCAGCCGTTGTGAGACCGGCTAGGGCTACAAGCCCAACAGTGTGAGACTTTTAGTACATCCAGGTGCTCATCTCCTGGCGACCCCACAGTTTGTCGACGGGCCCGTAGGCCAAGCCAGGAACCAGTACAGTAGCTCCCCGCTGGACTGGTCCGAGCCGAGCCCTGGTGTGCCCCCAGGGACGCCTTCTGCAGCTGTTGTGGGCCAGCACGGAGCTCGCAAGCTCCAACAGATGAGCAAATAGTTCGACAAGGCGCTCAACTCTTGCCTACCCCCACTAATGGTTCACGAGTCCCTTGGACTTGACCGGGAGGACTGTCTACAGATCCACCGACCTTTCCCCCATGCACCAGCTGGGGACGTGTTTGGTTGCTGAAGTGGGTCCAGCCTGAGCATTAGTACGTCAGGTCGCTCAACTCCTGACGACCTCACAGATTGTCCTTGGGTCACTCGGTTCCAGAGTCGGCGCTAAGTCCCACAGACCAAAAGACCGCGCTTCCTCCTTTCCCGAGCTTATTGACCTGGTGGTAATTCCCAGCATTACGCCCGGTATTGTCCCATCCAGCCCGTTCGCAAGACTAGGCCTAGTCGTGTAGCTGCTGTGAGGCAGCCCACTGAGCAATGTAGGCATCCAGGGAGCTCATCTCCCATGGTGCCCCCACAGATGGTCTCAGGTTCAATGAACCAAGAGAGCAGGAGCGCCAGATCTCCCACTCTCCCACCGCCCCGCCAACGGCGGCACAGGCCCCCGCTGTGGGCCGGGATATTTCAGGCTTGACAGCAGGCCCCTATCGCAAAAATTCTCCTGCTGACCCCACTCATGGTCCGCGAGTCCATCGGACTTGGAAGGGAGGACTGACTAGCAGATCCACCGACCTTTTCCCCACTACGCCACCGAGGGGACGCGTTTTGCTGCTGGAGTGGGCGCAGCACGAGCTATATAGTACGTCAGGTCGCTCGAGTCCTGACGACCCCACAAATGGCCTGCGTGTCCGGTCTGGACCTAGCCGGGAGGAATGCAAGCAAACCACCGGCCGTTCCCCTATCCGCCACCCGGGGACGTGCCCTGTTGCTGTTGTGAGCACAGCTGGGGTCCGACGGACCCCCAGGCACAGTGGCACATGACATACTTATGCCAAGTAGATCCGATATCAGCGCTTATCTTTCCCAATGAATATGAACATTGTAATTTTAATAGCTAACTCTAGTGGACCTATTCATTGGAATGTCAAGTCCGGGTGACACACAGATCCAAGATTTAAATTAAAATTCTTTACACCTCGTCCCATCCAGTCTTCTAATTAAACCGTTTTTGAAACCCAGGTTGTTTCATCTTCGATAATATCTCGATTGATGTTATGTCGTTCAAGAGACCTGCTTCTTACTCCATCTGCAGTTCCCCTGAACGACATAACATTTGTCAAGATATTACTGAAGATGAAACCACATAGGTTTTGAAATTGGTTTAATTAGAATAGAAGACTGGATGTGAGGTGAAGTATAAAATTTTAATTTTAATATTAAATTCAATCTCATAGTGATTTTTCTTGTCTAAATGGCTCAAAGAGTAGGGTGCGTGTAGGCAAACAGTTTTCAGACACTTTTGAAATCCAGAATGGGTTGAAGCAAGGAGATGCATTATCTCCTCTACTATTTAATTTTGTACTAGAGCATGCAATTAAATCTTTAGAGAATGAGGAAGGCTTACAACTGAATGGTATTAATAAGCTGTTAGTTTATGCTGATGTAGTACTACTGGCCGATAGCGAGGAGATACTAAAGGCCAACACGCACACACTATTGAGTAACACTAAGAAATTAGGACTGGAAATAAATATCAGTAAAACTAAATATATGGGGGCACGCCATAGCGTAATGGTTAAAGCACTGCGCTACAAGTCGGAAGGTCGAGGGTTCAAGTCCCGGTGGGGTCAGGATTTTTAAACTGACCAAAACCTTCTGGCGGCACTATGGCCCTGGGGTCAACTCAGCCTCTAACGGAAATGAGTACCAGACGCTTGTTCTGGGGTAAAGGCGGCCTTCACGCAGGGCTGACAACCCGGCTGACATCAAGTGCCGATTGCCTAGAAAAAGTGGGAGCCTTAACCTCCTACTACCCCAAGGCCCTCCCGAGGCCTGTTATGGGATCACTTTACTTTTACTTTACTTAAAACTAAATATATGGTCACACTTAGAAATTCAGTATATAATGGAAATGGACAGCTAATGACAAATGAGGGAAATTTTGAGGAAGTGGCTGAATTCAAATACCTAGGAACAATAATCACAAATAGGAATGAGATGCACAAAGAAATGAAACATAGACTCAATTCTGGAAATGCATGCTATTATGCATTGCAGAGACTTTTGATGTCCCAACTCCTTTCAAAAAACGTTAAGCTGAAAATATATAAAATTATTATTCTACCAGTTACATTATATGGGTGCGAAACATGGACTCTTACTTTAAGGGAGGAAAGGAGATTACAAGTATTTGAGAATAAAGTACTTAGGAAAATTTTTGGACCAAAGAGAGATGAACAGACAGGTGAATGGAGAAGACTACATAACAATGAACTACATGGTCTTTATAGGAAGCCAGATATAATAAGAACAGTTAAGTCTCGTAGACTGCGATGGGCAGGACATGTTGCACGTATGGGGAATGAAAGACGTGCCTGGAAACTTCTTGTAGGAAAGCCAGAAGGAAAACGCCCAGTTGGTAGACCAAGAATGAGGTGGGAGAACAACATTAACTATGATTTGAGGGAAGTAGATTATACAGGGAATGATTGGAAAGCATTAGCTCAGGATAGGGATGTATGGAGAGCTTGTGTCCGTGCGGCCATGAACCTACGGGTTCGATAGTGCCAGTGAGTAAGTAAGTAAGTGATTTTTCTTGTAGAAGTTCAGTTCAAGTTCGGTATAGAGAATGTCATAGATCACTCTATATACAGTACTACCCCGCTTTTACGTTCCTGCCCTTTACAACAATTTTTAAGTCCCTTCAATTTCCCTATATTCACAATATATTAAAAACCTAGCTTTTACGTTTCTGAAATTTTGTTTTCCTTCAATTTACATCACATCATGTCGATCTTCAGCGTTTTAAGATCAAAGATATTCGATATATTTGATCGATTATCTCACTTCTGTACAATTGATATATAGCCGAGCAAAAGTTAATTGAGCCAACTAATATGGCTGCTATACAATCAATAAGGACCCAAGCAAGTTTAATGAACCAACGAAGCTGGCTTTCGTACAATTGATAAAGAGCAGAGCATGTTCATTGAGCCAATGAAGTTGGTTCAGAACTTTCAAACATTTCTGAAATTCAGCCCATGTACTTCTACGGCAAAACAATTTTTTTTTAATCCCTCAATAAACATGCATAGTGCTGCTTGTTGAACCTCTTCTTGTTATCTATTTTTTAAATGGTGAAAGTAAAGAAATAAAGTAATTTTATGTTTACAGCAGTTCAAAACTAGCATTACATTGAACTATTATAGGAATTCCACTATAAGGTTTAATTTAAAATAAAATTCACTGATATCTTGTCTTCTAAATAAATAAGAGATGGGATATGAGGTGAAGTGTAAAGAATTTTATTTTAAATTAAAAGAAACATTACATTAAAATTCATCGGAGAACATATTGTTTAAACAACTCACCTCATAGGATTCATGCTTCCATGATATCGCGATTTCAAACATAGTCATGTTCATCTTCAGCCATAACTCTGACTGACGAAATTCTTCGGCCGTCAACTATTCTATTGTCGCCATCTTCAGTGCTGTCATCTATGGTTGAATTTATGAACTTCGAAATCAATGTAATTTCGTTAGGGATATCAAAATTCATTGATCTGTTTTTGTTTTTCTGAATGTATATTTTTTCCCAAACTGTCAATTCCAAAGGTTTCTCTACTTGTTTTAAAAGTTTAGCTTCTCTTCCAATTTTATGATGTTCTAATAAACTATGTGCAGCAATTGCAGATTTTTCAATTTCACAATTTTTAATATTTCTGAAATGTTCTTTTGTCCGAATTTCCAAACTCCTTTTTGTTTTTCCTATATAAACTTTATTGCAATCTTCACAATTTATTTGATAAATTCCAGATTTCTTACTGTCTGGAACATTGACTTTTTTATTGGCACCAATAAATAAATTTAGTCTGGGTAATCTTCTAAGTACCAATAAAAAAGTCAATGTTCCAGACAGTAAGAAATCTGGAATTTATCAAATAAATTGTGAAGATTGCAATAAAGTTTATATAGGAAAAACAAAAAGGAGTTTGGAAATTCGGACAAAAGAACATTTCAGAAATATTAAAAATTGTGAAATTGAAAAATCTGCAATTGCTGCACATAGTTTATTAGAACATCATAAAATTGGAAGAGAAGCTAAACTTTTAAAACAAGTAGAGAAACCTTTGGAATTGACAGTTTGGGAAAAAATATACATTCAGAAAAACAAAAACAGATCAATGAATTTTGATATCCCTAACGAAATTACATTGATTTCGAAGTTCATAAATTCAACCATAGATGACAGCACTGAAGATGGCGACAATAGAATAGTTGACGGCCGAAGAATTTCATCAGTCGGAGTTATGGCTGAAGATGAACATGACTATGTTTGAAATCGCGATATCATGGAAGCATGAATCCTATGAGGTGAGTTGTTTAAACAATATGTTCTCCGATGAATTTTAATGATTATACCTCATAATGTTTACTTCCCAACATTAATTTGATATAAACATTACATTATTTAGCCAATATTGTATATTATCCCAGTCAGTGCTTTTGCATGTTCCTCAATATGAGGGTCAATATTTTTTAGCTCTTCCTCGTTTCCCATAATTTACACTTTCCCCCAATTTATACCACTTTCCCCTCTGCTCCCTTGAATTGTGTAAAAGAGGGGTAATACTATAGTATATTATCCCCATCTGTTTTTTTCATGTTCTGAAATGGATGCAGAGTACGGGAGGGTCAACATTTTTTGAGCTCATCTTCATTTCCCTCAATTAACACTTTCCCCTATTTTACACCATTTTCCCCGTGGTCCCTTGAAAAGTGTAAAAGAGGGGTAATACTGTATATAATTTGTATTTATTGAAGGATTTAAATTTGATTCTAGATTCTGATGGCAAAATTACTGCAGAAATTAATCTTTAATTTGGCAGTTCCAAGGTTATTAATTATAATTTAGACATACCTTGCATACTTTTTGTTAAAAAACTATGAATGTATGAAATAGGTAACATTTAGCATGTTTTCCAATACTCTGTTCTTACTAGAATCTCTTAATCTTTTCTGAAACTATAATTTAAATATTTTTCCTTTTTTACTTAAGTAATTTGTAACACACATTCTTCTTCTTCTCTTTGCTTAAATTAATAATACCTCACAGTGTTAATTCCTAAATGTTAATTTTTCCTTTTTATTTATTTAAGATTTAAAATTTTAATCTGGATGCTGATGACACAATTGCAGAAGGAATTAACCCTTGATATGTCAATCTGTTCTGTAATGTGCATGGTTTCATTTATTTAATACTTGAAAAAACAAATTGGTGGAAGAAATGGAATGATACAGTAAAATGTTTTCTCCTTATGAGAGGTAAGTGGTTTGTAGAGAAGCCTATTTGTGATTTGGAGGTTAGTTTTAGCCTGTGCAGTGAGAAACACACTTCAATCTCACATCATCATCCTCTTATGTCCTCCTTTCTGAAGGTCGATTCCAAATACGCCTCCAACCATCTCTATCTTCCCATGCTTTGCTTCTTCTTAGTTGTTCCCAGACATATCCTCTCTCTTGTAGACTTTTCTTCACTTGATTAATCCATCTTTCTCATGGTTGTTTTCCTTGTATCTTGAGATTTAACAGTCTTTGTGGTAGTCTTTCCTTTTCCAATGTCCAAACCATTTTAGTCTACTTTTTTCTATGTCTGTTGTTATTATGCATTCCCACCTTCTCTTTTGATCCAATGCTCTTAATTTTAAAATTAACTTATTCTCTTTTTTCCTTCCAATATTTTGTGCCTGGAGAGTTTTAAATTAACGATCAGATTTTCTTTTCATCCAAACTATGAATCGTCTTGCTCTTAGGAGAAATAGTGCTTCATGTGAATTGTACTGCCAATGGATTGTCAGAATTCAGTTCTTGTGTTTCACCAATTTAGTGGTTAATATGTAAAGCCACAACAAAAATATTTTGTGTTTGCTGCATAAAATTAATTTTAAGTGTACTGTTATTGTGTCATCACATGATATTATGTGATGAAAGATAAAATTAGAATTTTGTATTTATTTAAATTTGTTTAATTATTCTTACTTATTTAATTGTACATGTAATGAATTCATTATTAGTTGCACATTCCATGTATTTATTTATAATTTAAGAAGTATCTGTTTATTTATTATTGTTATAATTTCTCTCATGTCGTGAACTAGCAATAAGGGCATAATTGTGTTCACAATGACTGCAGTAACTACAGGAGAGCTGAGAAACTAATTGATCGTGTTTGTAAATAGACATATAGAGATAATGAAAATGTAGTAATAGTAGTAGTAATTAAAAAACAGTAAAAATAAGGTTATACAAAACACTCATTAGACCAGTAGTTACATATGCTTGTGAAACTTGGGTCCTAAAAGAAACGATAAAACAGAATATTGTTTATTTTTTATTTCACTCACCTCATACCTCATAACTCCTCGCAAACCCAGGGTTTCGTCACATCATTTGTGACATTCTCAATGCTGTGTCACATTCACAACTGACGTCCAATGGCCTTCTATCCTGCAGACTGACCTCCGCGCCATCAGATGGCATGGAGGTCAGTCTGCAGGATAGAAGACCATTGGACGTCAGTTGTGAATGTGACACAGCATTGAGAATGTCACAAATGATGTGACGAAACCCTGGGTTTGCGAGGAATTATGAAGTATGAGGTGAGTGAAATAAAAAATAAACAATATGAAAAAACCTCATAGTGTTATTTCCTATCTACATAACTTAATAATACAGAAATTATTAATTTTTTTAAGGAAAATTCTAAGATGAATATTTGGACCAGATAGAGGAAATGATAATTGTTGGAGAATCAAAACAAATAACAAAGTAAACAAATTAATAAAAAATCAGAATATAGTAAGATCACTCAGAATTAGTTGGCTTGGACATTTAATAGGAGTGGATGATCAGAGACTGTTTAAGAAACTCTATAAATGGAAACTGATAGGAGGCGGAGCAGTTGGAAGACCAAAGATCAGATCGTAGGATGAAAATGAAAGTGACTAACTTGAATATGGCAAGGGACAGTTTGGCATGGAGGAGGATTGTTGAGAAGGCCAAAACTTTCACCTTTGAAGTTGTCACACCTTAGGATGATGATGACGAGTAGTAGTAGTAGTAGTAATAATTTAATGGCCACCATCTTGAATGATCTCTACTCTCTTGCTTCCCTGGATGATTTGGTAAAGGTTGTTGATAAAAAATTTTATTGCAGAGCATTTTGTGAGGTGATCTCCATTTGTGATTGAACTCTCCTCTTTATATGATACAAATTGGAGTTCTGCCTCTATATATATATATATATATATCATATTTAAATAGGCAGAAATGCATTCATGACCAGTTTATAGGCAGAACAAAACCTCTACTTCGTAAAGATAAAGTGATCCCATTACAGGCCT
This sequence comes from Diploptera punctata, assembly GCA_030220185.1. NCBI lineage: Eukaryota > Metazoa > Arthropoda > Insecta > Blattodea > Blaberidae > Diploptera > Diploptera punctata. Next base: position 99,838 of record JASPKZ010008026.1, on the reverse strand, counting down.
TAGGAGGTTAAGTACATCATTTTTTCTGACAATTAGCACTTTAATAAATCAACCGGGTTGTCAGCCCTATGTGATGGCCACTTTTACCGCCAGAACAAGTAACTGATACTCATTTCCATTAGAGTCTGAGTCAACCCTAAGGCCATAGTGTTGCCAGAAGGTTTGGGTTAATTTAAAAATCCTGAACCAACTGACACTTGAACCCTCGACCTTATGACTTGTTGCACATTGCCTTAACCACTTCGCTGTGGTGTGCCCCACATCTGCTTCATATCCTGGTGAATTTGGGACCAGAGTTTATCATGATTCATTCGTATTGTCAATAGACCATTTTTTTATTTTCTGATCTTATTAACATGTTTATTAGAATTTTATGTCAGTCCAGTGGACTAATGATTACTATGCTTACCTTTAGTTCCAAGAATTGCAGATTCAAATGTAATCAGGGTCAGTTGATATTTAAATGCTTAAAATTCCCGAGTATGGCTTCCTTTGGAAGGGAAGTAAAGCCATGCATCATGTGTTGCAGATTTATGGTACATAAAAGAATCTCAAGCTTGAAATATGAGGCCTCTGATCAAAATTTTGTTGGTCCTTTAATGCCTAAATTTGAAGTGTGATGCTAAGATCTGAGCTATTAAAGAGAATGCTAATTACAATTTTTGCTGAATAGAAAGTTACATTTTCTTATGGTCATTGCAGTATTGTAATACCCTTCTTTAATTAAAACATTGTAGGCCTTATGGGGCTGTTCCCATCCTCGACAGGTTATTTATTACTATACAGCTGTTGTCCAGCTACCATAATTTCTTAAGGTAATGCATTGTTGATTTTCACTGCAATCTGATAGGTGTAGTTAAGTTGGCATAAGAAATTGATTTTCTCCAATTTACGGATTAAGAAACAAAGGAATGTGCATTCAACTGAGAGCAGGGATTCACCATAGAATTGTAGATGTTTTTCATGCAGTAAGCATCTCGAGACAATTTTGAATAGCCTCCTTTCTTTTATGCTGCTGGAAGACACTATGGCTTGAATAGCTATTAGTGTAAATTAATGAGTCGTTTTTTTACATCTTACCTCATATTTTATGTTTTTTTTAAACATGGGAACTAGATTTCAAGAGGACCATCTCTCTCATGTTCAACCGACATTATGACTGTATTAGTGTGTAATATTACAAGCTGAACTTCTCACTGCTGTGTTTTATTATCATAATATGTAGTTACTGCATTCATCAATCTTTACCAAACAGCCCTTGTGCCTAATTCTGCACACATTTTTTGTTCATCAGTTCAAATTATAAATATACAGAGTGGTCTATGACATTCTCCATGGCTCTCAGTGGCAAATGAACCTGGCACCAGCACTTGTTATTCTCAGTGAACCGGGTCTGCTGCAGTCACATTCTATAGTCAGTTTATTTAGAATTGACCAGAAACCTCCAAACATTTTATTAGGATTAATATAATTATCCTGTGTGGAACAGGAACACCAGAATTGCATTGCAAAATGTCACACCGAACTAAGTGTCACTTGACAAGATAAATCCTTTGTTGTAAATGTAAACTATAATGTGTCTCAAGTTGTAAATATAAACTACAGTGTGTCTCAAATTGATGTATACGCTCTTTGAAACTTTACTTCTCAGCAACAAAATGAGAGAGAAATACAATTTTTGTTATATTGTATTCCTTAAGCTGTACATGTTCAAGTCCACCTTCTGTTACAGTACACTCCCACATTGTCAAACAGAGCAACATACCACCTGGAGTGTTACTAACAGAATATCATTGATGGCATGTTCAATCTGATCTCTCAGTTCTTCCAGTGTTTGTGGTTTTGTGTCGTATGCTAGATTCTTTAAAGTTCCTCAAAAGTAGAAATCTAGAGTGGTTGAATTGGGAGATCAAGTTGGGAACTCTGTAGCAATTCCCCTTTGTTCTATCCATTTCTGATTGAAAAAAATTTCTCACATTGGTATGAAAGTGAGGTGGAGACCCATCTTGTTGGATGTAAACATTACAGGGTTACAAAAACCTGCATCAGCACACTTATCAGTGGGACTTCACATTCTTCTGCATCCACATTTCAAAACATCTTGCACCGTTATGTTGACTTCAAATTTGTCTCAGATTCTTGTTATTGTTACCCTTGTTGGTTGTGTTATACCAAATTCAACCCTCCAATGACATTGAACTTCAACAATATTCTCCACTCTCCAATAACACTTCAGTAGCCACTTACGTTCATCAAAGATAATTTCACTGCCATGTTTGTTTATAAACGCACAAAGAATGATGAATGTTTTGTTTTGCTTCTCCAATGCCTTTTGTATCATACACAACAAAAATTGTATTTCTGTCTCATTGTGTTGCTGAGAAATAATGGTACAAAGAGTGTGTACATAAATTTGAGACAACCTGTATTGTGGTGCTATATTAAGCTGCAATCTTAACTCTTTAACCAAGACTTACATAAATATAAACATCAGCAGAGTTATTAGCCAACTGAACAGTAGCCACTAGTGATTTCCAATTTATCTAGAGGATTTGGAAATCAAGAGTGGCATTTGGTAGGACTATTTAACGAATAAAATTAAGCTGTTTACTCACAAATAATTATTTAAATATAGTTATTTTAAAATATTTATATATTTAATGTAAACGAAGATGTTTGAAAACAAATGAGAAATGTTTAATTATGTTTCATTTGTTCATCCACTGCAACCTGATCACATTATTTATTGCCAAATAGGATCGCAATATTGTAAGATTGCACCCTTCTGGAGAAGAAATGAAAATGTCAAACTGTATATTATAACCAACATTATGGGTAACTAGTTATTTTTTTTAGGAAACAACTCAGTAATATCATTATTTGAAAACGCAATTATCAAATGTGTAGTTCGAAGGAATCTGTTAATTATTTGCTGCATTCAACATATTTGTTGGAGAGTCAGTCATTACAAAATAATTCTCTGACTTGTTCAGAATATTAAAAAGGAGGAGCTTTCTTTATTTTGGTAAACAAAATTCAATAAATAGCAAGGTGATACATGGCTGTCATTGGTTGTAAAACAAAATTCATTGAAATGTGATTGGTCATTGAGTCCCTTTTGGGGCATGAGTTAAACAGCTAGTCATTGTAATGTGCTGCATATCCTTGAAGGCAGGCAGAGAGAGAGACTGAGTGCCATAAAGGATGCCATACACTACTCTGTTGTATACAATGTTGAGGTGCTAAATGTGCTGAGAACTTTAATTATAATTCATTTTAAAACTTGTCTTACAATGTGCACCTCTGCATGTCATATTGACTTGTTGCTATATTTGTGAATATGCTGGAACGGGCATTATCTGAAATGGATTCAACATATCTGCATTTTTAATTAATTTATTTTTCTATTTGATATTATTAATTTGTGCTATAGGCCCTTGACTTATAACCTGGCTGCTGACCTCACATCCATGTTTATCAGAGGATGATCATGCAGCCAGTGTAGGGCTGGCACAGTCAGTATTTCGGGTTGCTGACCTCATGTTCATCAGAGGATGATCATGCAGCCAGTGTAGGGCTGGCACATAGTCAGTATTTCGGGTTCTCTGGCTCTTATAGGTGATTATCTCAAAGTCTGGAGCCACTATTTATAGTACTTACCCAAATTCTGCAGAACGAGGATCAGGCATCAGTCATTTGTTCCCCAATGGGGACTCAACCCAGTGCATGTCCTGTAGTTCTGCGTCGAGACATGGTGCCTTGAGCCATTCAGCCACGGTGTACGACATTTTGTTTTTTAAATGAATTAATTAATTTTATATTTATATAAATTACTTCATATTTAATATTTGCATAAATCTTCAGTTACTTTAAAAGGTGACCTGCTGGATCTTGATAGTAGATATGATAAGTGTAAAGTGTGTATATACGTAAGGTGTTGGCAGAAAGTAAGGAATCTCCATTTTTTATAAAATCAAACAAATCGTGTCATCTAGTAAGACTTAGAAGATTCAAAAGCACTATCACATGTTCTTATGTAGCTCCAGAAAACTATGAAATTCGCTGTTGCTTTTGTGTGAAAACCACATACATAAAAAAATAAAACATCTCCAATAATACAGTATTGGCCAACAGGAAGTTCAATTTTTATTCTCATAATTGAAAACACATTTTACAATTTGAAATTGGTATCACTGGTTTATTGTTCATGTAAAAACATTTGAGCTTTTCTTGAAATAGGCAAATACGGAGATTCCTAGTTTCCCATGACAATTTTCATGTGAATTTTTTAGTATTATATCGGTAAAATATTTTATAATTATGTATATTTGTGTAGAAAATAAGTTTATTGTTTAAATAAATCCATTTGAATCATGCCGTAAACATTGTTATATGCTGAATGAAATGTTTAATCAACAGAAACTGAACTTACGCTTTCTTACTGGTAAAAAATTATCTTGCAACAAATGTATACAAAAGTTTTTGTAAGAGTTGTCTATAAATAAAAGAAACAAAATTATTTTTAATTTTGTTTAGTTGTTTCTTGACTCACCTCATACTTCTTAACTCCCTTGCACATCTAGATTTCGTCACTGTATTTGTGACATTCTCAATGCTATTCGCGTTCACAGCATTGAGAATGTCACAAATACAGTGACGAAATCTAGACATGCAAGGGAGTTAAGAAGTATGAGGTGAGTCAAGAAACAACTAAACAAAATTAAAATAAACCTCATAAACTAAACAAAATTAAAATAAACCTCATAAAGTTATTTCCTACCTACATAACTTAATGAAATTAATCTTGCCAAAAAATTAACCATGACATATTTTATAAATTGTTTAAAATGCTTGGATCAGCTGAACAGAACTCTGATTGATTTGATGTCATTCAGCAATTAATTAACCCACCATGTATTAATATTTTTATCTAAAACATTGGTTCAGATTTTTCTTATTTAAAAATAAACATGTTATTTTATTGTATTGTTTTTTTTTTTAATGTCTGTCCTAGAGTTAGGACATTAAAGTGATGTCAAGAACTTTGTAAAAAGTTGATGTTGAAGAAATTGTTGAAAATTACAGTGATGTAAGTCATATTTTTCTGTTTACAAAAATCAATGTATTTTATTTTGAAATTTTTGTAAAGCTGTAGTTTTTCCTCAAACAAAACAAAGTTTAAAAATAGTACATTAAAAACCACTATTTTTATTTTCTTTCTCTATTGTTCCCTACCCAATGCATCTCTGTCTTGTAGTCCTTTCAGTTCCGTACATCTGCTTGGCTCCATTTATTCAGTTTCCACTAGGTATTTCTTTCCTGTTTCTTCCATTTCCTATCTGTCTTCCATTCTAAATACATCACCAAACAAGAGTAATCTCTTCATGTATCATATCTACAAAGCACATCTCTGTTCATCTTATATCTTATTCTATATTTTCTTTCCTTGACTTACTTGTTCTCCATGGTGTGACAGGCCTATAAGGTCCTTGGCCTACCAGCTGGCTACTGGCCTCACTTCCATATATGTTAATCTGAGGTAGATCATGCAGCAAGTGTAGGGGCGACATGTGGTCAGCATGTTGGGTCAACTGGTTTTCTTAACCTGGAGCTGCTACTTATTGTAGCTACCCAAATGCATCATGATGCTGGGTGGACACTGGTCTCATACTAGGCGAAATATGAGAAAATTTCTTTCCCCATGGAGACTTAAACCAGCACAAGTCCCGTAGCATGCGCCAAGGCTTCTTGCTTTAACCACTCGGCTACGGCGCGGGACCCTTGACTTTCTAGCTGATCTTAATTTGATTACAATTTTTCTTCCAGTAATTTATTTATATAATACTGACATACTGCAAAAAATACTGTATAAATTTAGATGGTCACCTGGATCAGTATTTAACAGAGAGACTTGAATTGAATTTGTACAAAGTTACAATTTTTCGGCTGAAGAAAATAACTTGCAGCACTGTAACTTTAACCTAGGTTAATCTGGATTAACCTTAATTTTTTGGTATAAAATAAATACCATAACAGGTTTGGAGGCTAATTTGGACTCCAGCTTTATTTGTTGAAAAATAAAAGACACTGTGATACAATTTGTGAATGAGTTGGGATTTTATCCCGAACTTTGTGTTGGCACTCTACTATTGAGCTACTTATGCATTTCCTTCTGCTGAAGATGGAAAACCATTTCCGAAAGGCCTAGAGTTCTTAAAAAGTTTTTTTTTAAATTTAATATAGTTGAGGACAATGGCACTTCCCAGGTATCTATTTCAGTATTTTTCTTTATAAATAAAAATTATTTTTTGGTAACTCTTACTACGGAATAAGATTCCATTAAAATCTATGGCCAAAGTTTCTTGATTTACGAGAAAAAGCAGGCTATACAAAGATGTCTTATTTATCTTGAGAACAGTGCATAGCATAAGGATTAGCACATTTGGAATATACTAGTTGATACAGTCACAAAATAAACAATTGGGACCAAAAGTGACCCCAAGAGTAAAATAAGGGTTAAGGAAGATTTATGTTACAACTAACAACAAATATATTAATCAGTATAGAAGTAGATAATACTACTAATTTTGTAACAAGTGAGGAAAATGGAAGTGATTTTAAACCAGAAAAATTGTGAACTTTTTTGTCAGTAAAACTCAAATTGCAGCACAGGGTAAAAACATGGAATGTTGTAATATTGAAAGAGATAACTGACATCTGGTTGAATTTTTTTTTAAATGTTAATGCTACAATAATTACAAATTGGTGTTTTGTGACATTCCTTATTTTCTCCCCCCTCCCTTTTGTCATCAAATCTGGTTTCATAGACCAGAGAGATACTTTGCATAGTTCACACATGTCCCAGATCGTGCTCTCTTTAGAATTGAAACACATTTCTTTCAATTTAAAATCCCTTACTGCACAATTGCTGACATAGCATAAACAACTCAATAATGTTTTGTTTAAGGACATTTAGTGTTTGGTAAGCTGTTTATATTTTTTTTTCTCCAAGCACAGCAGGCCTAGAAGGCCGGCTGCTGGCCTCACATCCACATGTGTTAATCACATAGGTAGGCGATCATCTAGCAAGTGTAAGGGTGATGTGCTCAGCATGTTGGGTCCCCCAGCCGTTATAGCTGGTCTTCTCAACCTGGAGTTGCTACTTATTGTAGCTACCCAAATGTCTCACAATGCTGGGTGGGCACCAGTCACATACTGGCCAAAATTCCATGAGAAAATTCTTACATCATGGGGACTTGAACCAGTGAAAGTCCCGTAGCTCTGCACCAAGGCATCTTGCCTTATCCACTTGGCTATGGCATGGTACAAGTTTTTTCTTACTTGAAAATAAATTAAGGTTCCTCTAAAACCATAATACATAACAAAACAAAAAAAATTTCACCGCCTATTAAACAGATCCTGCTGAGTTGATTGATACTCAAATTGAGTAATTCTTAATAGTTTCTATTACTTGGTAATCATTATAACATTGAAGTGAAAATTTGCATTTTGTGTTCATTTGGTACCATTTTCTCAGAAACTATTTGTAAGAACTGCATTTTTTTTATTCACACTGTTTACCAGTAGTTTGGCATTTGAGGTTAAGAAGTTTTGGAAGAAAAGCCTTCATTAACTTTCTAAAATTTCTTTAAAAAATTTTATAATTTTTATGAAAATTAAAAAAAAATTTAATTACAATCTATCAATTTAATTCTTAACCTCCCTTATGTAGAAATGTGAGATATGCAACCTCTGCAAAAATTACATTTTTACCTACAACAGTTTCTGAGAAAAGTGTACCTAAAATCAGAAAAATCAAAGTTATGGAAAATGTTTAATTCAATGTTATAATGATGCCAAGTAATAGAAAATACTTAATTTGGGTATCAATCGACTCAACAGGATGTGTTTAATAAGTGGTGAACTTTTTGTTTTGTTATCTATTAGAGTTTTAGAAAATCTTTAATTTATTTTCAAGTAAGAAAAGTTTATCGAACACAGGACACTATCTACCAAGTGCCCTTAATTATAGCATGCTAAGTTAATTGCAAAAACCATGACTACAGTTTCATAATTTTGTAATGTTTTTACTACATCTTGAAACAAACCTGAAAATGCACGGCTGTTAATTGCAAAAACGAGATTTTAATCCTGACCATAGTTTTTGTAACCATTGCTGTGGATTTTATTGTTATTGAAACAAAATATGTGAACCCATGACTGTGGTTTAGAGTTTGTTTCTGCAATTGACTGATAGGGTAAGGATTGATTTTTTACTTAATTGTATAAATTAAATTACAAATTTCTGTAATTAGTTTTATAGGCAATGGTACCATATGGTTAATATGAAATACTTTATCTGGATAAATTTAAAACAAATCATACAGGAAATGTTTTCTATATTTCTTGACTGTGACTTTTCCAAATATGATGTTTTAGTTCTTTGTAAATTGCAATAATTAATGGAAAATGATTGGCCCTCAAAGCATGTTAAGAGTTGTTTTAAGCTGTCTAGAATATGTCTGCCTTCATTTAACAGGATAAACATATTTAAGTAAAATTTTATCACCTCACCTCAAATTATTATTCTTCTAATTTTGTTTATTTGCTTCTTGACTCACCTCATACTTCTTAACTCCCTTGCATATCTAGATTTCATCACTGTATTTGTGACATTCTCAATGCACAGCATGTCACAAATACAGTGATGAAATCTAGATATGCAAGGCAGTTAGGAAGTATGAGGTGAGTCAAGAAACAAATATAATTAAAATGAATCTCATAGTGTTATTTCCTACCTACATAACTTAATATTATTCTTCTGCTTAGAGTAGTTTTGGAACTTCAGTTCCATCTTCAGTAATTTTGTGACTGTTGTTCTATCGTCTTGAAGAACCACCTCTTACCCCCCTATTGGTGGACTGAAGAGCCTTAAAATCAAATAATGTTCCCTGGGAATTTCAAATTTCATTAATTCCTCCTTTCCGTTTTCTTGAATGTAAAAAAAATGGAAAGGAGAAATTAATTAACTTTAATTCCCGGGGAAAATTATGTGATTTTGAGGTTCTTCAGTCTAACAACAGAGGGAGCAAGAGACAGCTCTTCAAGATGACATAACGGTCATGAAAATACTGAGGATGAACCAAAGAAGGTCTCGAAACTAGTCTAAGAAGAAGAATAATATGAGATGAGGTAATAAAATTTTACTTAAATAAATAATACCTCATAGTTTGTAAATTAATGAGTCATTTATTCACATCTTACCTCATATTTTATGTTTCTTTAAACACAGGAACTAGTTTTCAAGAGAAGGATCTCTCTCATTTTCAACTGACAGCATGACTACCAGATTTTCGTTGGAATCCCCATCAATAACGTTACCATCTGGTGTTGATTTGATGAACTTCGAGATGAGGTCTCGTTCATCAGGAATCTCGAAATTCATGGATCTAAATTTGTTCTTCTGAATATATATCTTCTCCCAAATTGTCAATTCTGAAGGTTTTTCCAAATGTTTTAAAAGTTGTGCTTCTTTTACAATTTTATGATTCTCCAATAAACTATGAGCTGCAATAGCTGATTTTTCAATTTCACCATTTTTAATATTTCTAAAGTGTTCCTCATCTCAAAGTTCATCAATCAACACCAGATGGCAATGTTATTGATGGAGATTCCAACAAAAATCTGATAGTCATAATTTTGATTGAAAACGAGAGAGATCCTTCTCTTGAAAACTAGTTCCCGTGTTTAAAGAAACATAAAATATGAGGTAAGATGTGAAAAAATGACTCATTAATTTACGAATTAAGAACCTCATAATGTTATTTCCCATATTTAACTATGAATACCTCATAGTGTTAATTCCTAAAAGTTGAGAATAAACATATATTGTGTTCGATGTTTTTTTTTATTATTCATTTCATACATCTCAATGATAGATAAATCATATTTGAAGAGAAAAATGATCTGCTCAGAGTGGGACTCGAACCCAGGATCTTTGGTGACTGCCCAGATAGCTCAGTTGATAGAGCATTGGTCTAGAAAGCCAAAGGTCCTGGGTTCGAGTCCTAGACTGTGCGTATAATTTTTCTCTATTTACATTATTGAAATCCATGGAAACTAATTGCTAAACATAAAAACCAACTTCAAAGTATGGAAATTAGGTATTTGACAAGAAGATATAGAATTAAGTACCATACCATCAGATTAGAATTGTGAGTAATACCTGAATGCCTTTTATGTAAATAATAAAATCTCAATTAGATGGTTTGGTCATGTGGCCATGATGTAAAATGGAAGATATCCCAAAATAGCCTGGCAAACAAGGACGCAGGAAACCAAATCCCAAGAAACATATGATGAGAGCATACAATATATTTCACATTTCCAATACTGTTATTTTAACACAGTTCCAATAATGGATCATATAATGATATTGTGAAAAGAAAAATTAATGTCTGAACCAGGAATCGAACCGTGGACCTCTAGTTCTCCTTACTAGTGTGCAGCCCACTACACCATTCTAGACTTGGCACAAACATTAACAATTCTTTCCTTCTTCTTCTTCTTGTAAGCCCATGTTTTCCCTTAACAGAGATTTAGGCACTCTCCCCCTACAGGGAAGAATTTGAATCATACTAATTTAGTTACACTTGTTTTCGTATAGATGTTATTTGAGTGGTCCGTGGTCAGCATTCCACCTCATACTGACACCTAGGAAACCAAGGTAGTACTAGGACGGGAAAATTCGGTAAATTTTGCTTAGAGGCCTTTTCATTCAGGCTTAAGGATCCTTTACGAGCCTGAAAATTCCATGTATACAAATCTATAATTCTCATTTCAAATATAGATACTTCTAAACGAAGCCGGCCATTGGCGTTTATGGGAGTGATATCTACCTGGCACCGGATGAAAGGAGAATTATAGATTTGTATATGTGGAAAGAATTGTTAATGTTTGTGCCAAGTCTACAATGGTGTAGTGGGCTACACACTTGTACAGAGAACTAGAGATCCACGGTTTGATTCCTGGTTCAGTCATTAATTTTTCTTTTCACAATATCATTATAATATTATAATACAATATATATTATGAGAAAGGGGGAATAGATTGAAGAATTGCAGAAAAAGAAGTGGCAAGCTCTCTGTAAACCCTGTACAGCTTTTGTTGCAAGAGGCTAGAACAAGGGTTCTCAAACTGTTTTGGTTTTTGACACACTGTATCTCTGTGCTGAATATAGCAGCACATCACTAATGTAGAAGTCACTCTATAGCTTGCTTCATAGTTACATTGAATTTAACACACGTGCAAGTAATTGAGTACACATTTCACACTGAATTGCAACAAAGCATTACAAATTTTTGAGTTAATGTTCATACTTGCAGTTTTCTAAAAAATAATTTAGCAGGTTTCACGACACGTTCCAGCACCCAATTAATCTACTGTAAATCTCCTCCATATTATCTGTCATTGCAGTTTTCATCGTCCAATCCTTTTTTACTCATGTTGCTAAAAACTAGCAATGAAATGGATATCCGTTAACTATCCAGTATCCATCCTAAATTTGCTATCTGGCCAGATACCGGATTTAAAAAAAACTATGTTTTATATAAAAGCATATAAAATTTACACCAATAACGTTGAGAAAATATTTTTGAATATCTTTTTCTATATTATGTAGCTACCTGCCAAGATGTTTTCGACGAATTCTACATAGGTAGATACCTACACCTACTAACCTAACCATAACATCCAATTGATAAATAGATTGATCAACTCCATGAAGTGATTAAAAAATAAAAGAAAAAATATAAGCTAATTTTGTTTGGTACATATGTTTTTTTTTCCTTCCTTCATCACCATGAGAAATTTTAACATTGCATAAGAGACAAACAGCAAACTTTGGAGTGTCACTGTTTATATCAAAATATTCCCATAAAGGTATTTTTTCTTTACCAATGTCATTTTCCGTTGCTAAATCTTTTAAGAATTACTTATTAAAAAAATACTTTTATAACAACTTGAAACTATAATAGCACATTTTTTAATAAGCTCAAATGATCGTGTTTGCAATCAATTCAACAAGTCGTGCTCATGAATGAAAATATCTGCATTCATCCGAGTCTGCCCTTCACGAGGTCTCTCATTGCAATCAGCAATGTTTGCCAAATAGAAATATTGATAAAATCCCCTTCCACCCTCACTTTTCCATTAAAGATACCTTTGGATTTGTGGTCCCAGATATCCAGCCGTTGGATGTCTGCCTATCTGGCTTCAAGGTTGGCCGGATATCCGGTCAAACAGCTATCCATTTCATCACTACTAAATCACCATCAATTCACATTACTTTTCCCCAACCTTTTCTTCATCTACCAGGTGACACCCATTCCAGTATTTTTCTTGGGAATTCTTTTTACATGACCATAGCAATTTATTAAAAAGGAAATCCACAATTAAACTTAAACATTTGTCTTATAAAAAAAAATTTAGGTTTGTATTTATCCATAATTTGCCCAAAGGGTTTTATTCTTCCGCAGTGCAGTCAATCAATTTTGCAGCACACTGTTTGAGAGCTCCTGGACTAGACTAAATGATTATTAAAAATTGTTTCATTCTACCTAAAATACAAGGTAATTTAGGTCAAATATTGAAAGAGTATTCACATTTGATATTGTAATTCTCATTTGTTATTTTCTACAATTGAATGTATTGTTAAATGTAAGGATGTTATAGTTTTGTTAAGGAAATGAAGGTGCAATTAAAATGTTTGTGTATGCCGTTATGTAGTAATATTTCAGAATGTGAAAAAAAATTAATTCATGTGAAGTTTTGTAACTCTGAAAAAGTACTACAATGTAAGTTCTCTTTATTATTTTGTTGTAAATGTGCAAGAAGTTTTGAATTATTCCGTTCATGTAAACTGTTTGTGAAATCTGTTTTGTTGTATTGTGTACTTTGAAAAATATTTTCAGCATGTAACTAAATATTTCAGTTCACTTTCCTTTATTTATATAACAGGGGTCACCAGTTGGTGGACCGCAGTCTGGATCCAGACCCTGGGGCTTTGGTTTCTAGACCAATTAAATATCGATTGAATAAAAATTTTTAACCTTGTTAAACGTCGAATAAAACCAGTTGTACTAAATTTCATGTCATGATAGTATAATTTTTGCCTTGGTCGACAATACTGCATATGGTTCAGCATGCAATATCTATGGCGCACATAACAGACTTACTTCTGTTTTCAATTAATTTATGTTATTATTGGAATTGTTTGTATTTCATGGTTTGTAACAGAGGGTGTTTGGTGATGTTAAATATGGAAACTAAAAGAAAAAAGTAGATTCTGAAAACAGTTTTTATCAGAATGGACTGATTTATATTGCTTTACGTTACCATGTCGCCGTGCAGCTTTACCAGTTTGTTTGATTTGTAACTAAACCGTTGTATTAGTAAACAGTTTTAATTTAAAAAGACAGATTATTACATCTAAAAAATGTAACTATTCACACTGAATGATGAATGGTTAAATAGTTTATCATAAACTTATTAACAGTTATTAGAATTAATAAATGTGTACTACTGTGCTGTATTCTCTTAGTATTAAATGGTGGTTTGTTTAATTTGTACAATTCATACCCATAACATAATTTAAATAATTTTTCATAATATTAATTACTTAATTAAAGATTGGTATATTTAAACAATAGTTATTCTGGACATAGACTTAGGGCCACATGCAAATACATTAGTCTCTGGTGAGGTGAGTTTTCCGTGAGCACGTGCAAAGTTCGAATTATCAAGACCCCTACTGGTCATGCATGAAAGTAGTTTTTTTCATAATATTGGCAAGAAATTACCCAGAGATCTCAGCGATAAAAACTCTTCTGTTATTTTTGTCTGCTAGAGGAATGCATTTAAACTTGCGTCCCGCAAATAAAACTGTATATGACGACATCTGCATCGCGCGATATTATCCCAATTCTCCTGTTCATCCAGTTGAATTCTTTGGTAGACTCTATCAAATTCCTCTTCTCCGCATATACCGAAAACATGATCAAAGTCTTCAAGGTCCAACATCTTGGATAAAGCAGCAGGATAAGCAGCAAGGTTTCAAAGTACATAGGTTCCCATTGGGTTGCTTATGATTCATTCTCTGCAAAGTCACCTCGCCAGGTAGCTTAGGAATTTCGACAATTATTATCACATGAACAGACTTTTGAGTACACAAAAATGTCTTTGGATGCAACTTTCTCAGCAGAGAACGACTTTTACGGTCTAATGCATTCATAGATACGACCCTAAATTTACTACTTTGAAAATAAACCTCCATGAAATCTAATTGGTGACCCCTGATATATAATGCTTCTAATTAAATCTACCATGATGGCAGATATTTACTTATATAATTGACATTTGAATAAATTTGTGATTGTAAATTACCCAGTATTGTTTCAAGCAAATTTATATTATCAAAACAGTTGTATAATTTTATAATGCCTTCTTGCTTTTTTTTTACATGTAGTATACCGAGTTTCCTGTAAGCAGTCTTACATACTACATTTATGTTTTTGTTTTCCCAAATTTCTCAACAAAAGTATTTCTACAAAATGAACACTGCCGTTAGTAAAGTACATTCTAGGACATAACAGTTTGTACCTTTACAGTCTGATGGTTGTTATTCTGTGTGTGAGAGATTCATTCTGTTACATGCTCCAAAGAGGTTGAGAATAAAATTGAAAAATGGCATAAGAAAAAAGTTATTACAGTATGTACTTCTAAAGAAGTAAATGAATTTGTGAAGTAATACAGTAAATGTAGGTCAAATAAATATGTTAAAAAAAGAAACAATTTTGGATTGATTATTTTTATTGCTGAATTCCTCTGTAATCCTCTTATATCTGATGGTCTTTATGGTTAGTTTTTAATATTATTGAATTTAATTAATCTAGTATTTGACTTTTAACCAATTCAACTGGCTATCTGGATAAACATTTTCATGTATATTTATTTAATAATTGGCCATGAACCTACGGGTTCGATAGTGCCAGTGAGTAAGAGTGAGTATTTATTTAATAATTTGGATTTCTATTTTGTTGTGTAATCTAAAAATGTTGGATTATAGCTGATATTTCTGTTCGTTCACTTTTTCAAGTTCTATTTTATTTATTTATTTTTTTTTTTGGCTCAACTGCACTTCTACTAGCGCTTCATTTTTCAGTTATATTGTTGTAAACTACAGCTCTTCTTCTAACATTATTTCATTTTTTAAACTTTTCAAACAATTTTTATAACATTATTAGACAATTTTGAAGTATTTATTTAAATATGAAAATCACAGTATTAGGACACTGTTAGGCAATATTGTGATGCTAACTGCTATTTTCTCCACAGAGTATATTACGTAGTCTATGATTTTTCTATCCCTGTTTTGGGTTATCGCTGGTTGGATCAGCGTTATAGAGTGATAAGTAAGTGTACATCCATTTTTAATAAACGTTTGGTAATTTTAATATTATTATTATATTTTTTAACGTAGATTTGGGGATTTATTGCAAATATTGATCATTTAAATTTCATAGCAACCGATAGTAATCGAGGATGATAATCGATATGTGGTTCGATTGTGGGTTATCGCTGGCTCTATAAACCCTGGCGCATGTGCACTGTTGTTCTATAGGACTCTGAAAATATTTCACGCTAGTTTAAGTGCAGTTTTTGCTTTTTTTTTCTGTAGTTCTATTAGTCTTCAGCAGTACACATTTTGTGACAATATTTACTTGTAATTCCATGTGACTGAAGTATAATTTTCTATTTTATAGGCACCAAATAATTTAAAAATTGTGTAACATTGTATCTTCAAATTGTGGTTTATAAACAGTGGTTTGTTTAGCACACTGGACATATCTCTGGCTTGAATGATCAGTCTCTTGTGGGTAGGTCCCAGTAGACCAGTGGTTATATGCTCACCTCTTGTTCCAAGGATTTGTGGCTTCAAATCTGGCTGGGTCAATGGATTCTTAAGGATGTAAAAGTCCAGAGTATGTCTTCAGAAATGAAGTAAAACCTCTAGTTCCATATTATAGATTTCCATCATATAAAGGAACCAGAAGCCTGAAAAAGACTTATCAAAATTTGATTGCCCTTTCACACTCATATTTAAATTGTATAGGCAATGACCCGAGCTGTTAAAGAGCAATATTAAATAAAGTATTAAAATCTTGTGGAGTTTGTAATATGCATTTCTGATCAATGGTTCCCTTCCTTAAAATACTCTGTTGTCTTATTTATCTGTGTAATTTTAGCTCCAAATATTATAAAATGTCTAAAGATACAGAAAATCTAATGTTGGTTGGTTGTTGGTATCTAATGTTGAGCACTTGATAATGAAATCATTCGCTCTCTTGCACTCCAATATTTAGCAGAAAGGCTGGTCTCTTCTAGAAAAGCTGGACAACGGAGGAGATGGTTTCTTTCCATATCTTCATTTAAATTGCAAAAAGGGCATTTAGGTGAATCTGTTATGCCAATTCTGTGTAGGTGTTTATTCAAGCAGTCATGTCACGTTAGCAGTCTGAATGTTGCTACTGCATATTTTCTTTGTAATGTAGTAATGTCATAAGCTTGTAGATTTTCCCATTCCTTTCCAGATGTTTTGGTGGTGTATTCTTCTCTAAGTTTATTGATGTATTTATTTGAGATAATTTTTTTGATAGAGTGAAAGGAAACTGGAGTAGAAGTTGGGTTTGAAACAATTTTGCTACCCTTCTTGGCCAGAAAATCTAATGTACGGGATTGTATATTAATAGACTTTTCATATATTGAATAAGTTTTAAAATTGTGGAATGCAGGGAAATAACAGCTGGAAGCGCTCGCCACTGAAGATGCCCTCCGCAGTTGAGGGAGAAACATCTGGAAGAAACGCCAGTTATAGACCACGGCCACATAGCCCGGAATCTTTTAACACTAAGTTTTAAAATATTAATGAAGAGTTAATTGTATTCAAATGTTTCATCAGGAGTAAAACAATTTCACAAAATAGGTCTGTACATAAAATATTGCAAAAGTTGGCCGAGATCAGTAAATGAGCTTTTCTATGTATCAAATTGATTCAGTACATTGAGCAAGATTTGTTTGCAGTAAATCATAGTTGTTTTAAAAAATGCCAGGTACAAATTCATCTGCAGTTTTCTTTATTTTTATTAAGCTGGTGGCTAGTGCATAAACTTCATCTATCTTCTTGACTAAACATTTATAATCCAGAGAATTACTCTCTCTTGAGAGAACACAAAGCTACAAGAGAAAATGAAATATTTTAATTTGGAGATTAACTTGACCTGATATCCAGAAGGTTTGCAAATTTTAAATTTAAAGTGTGGCAGTCCTAGTGGTTTTCATGCTTGCATCAGATTCCACTATTTAGAGGCTTAAAGCCAGGTGGGGTTGAAGGATTTTCCTTCAGAAGTAGATTAGGAAGGAATAAGGAGTAGAAGAAATTAAACCTTGGCTCAATTCTGGAAATTCATTCTTTTATGCATTGCAGGGACTCTTATTATCCAAACTTCTTTTAAAAGTATGTACAACTTTATTGTTCCAGTTATGCGAATGCAACTCTACTTTAAGGGGGGAAAAAAGAGTTCCAGTAATTGAGTATAAAATTCTTGGGGAAATTTTTATACCAGAGAGAAATGAACAGATAGGTGAATGGAGAAATCCTTATCACAGTGACCTACAAGATTTTTATGGGGAACCAAATATGATAAACAATAAGAAAATGAATGTCTCTTAGACTGTGCATGGCAGGACATGTGGCACCAATGGAGAATGAAAGAGCCTAGGAAATCCAGAGGGGTTGTACCTAGTAGGTAGGCCAAAATTGAGGTGAGTGAACAATATTAAATATGATGAGGGAGGTAAGTTATACAGGGAACGATTTGAAAACATTAATTCAGGATAGGGATGTATGGAGAGCTTATATTCGCGCGGCTATGAACCTCCATGTTCGATAGTACCAACGAGTTAGAAGGTAAGTAACACTGGGTTGCATTTAACAGATTTACAGACATTAAAATATTCTGAAACCTGAAAAAAAGAGACCTCGGTGAAAAATATGTCAAGTTTTTTATACAAAGTTTTCAATTACAAGCTAATTTGTGATTGCAAAAAGGATAAGTGTGTCGTTAAATTATTACTACTAACGTAAAACAATGTAGATAATATTTTTTTCATAGTTTTTTGCCTATGTACTGGCTATTCTGAAATCACTAATTACTGCTGCCATCTGTTTTATTAATAATTGTGCACAATGTGCCTGTATTCACTGAGGAAAGGCGAATCTTTCGTGGGTTTTCGCTGGGCAACTACTAATTGACAACGCCATAAAGAAACATACTCTGTGGACAGCGCTACCAACATAACAGAGAATGTTTAGCGTGGACAAGTGTTTCCAGTAGCAATATAATTCAGCTGGCTGTGAAAGAGCATCAAAGTTATAAATGGGTACACTAATATAGAGGCGACGGATATTTATTTATAGAGTTAAATATAGGTCGTCTTATTTATGTCACTTCATTAATGTAACGACGTGTTTAACTTTGGTGTGACAATAGTAATGATTTCGCATTACTGTGCATGTTTCTTAACTAAAATCTATTGTAAACAAAGAACAGCTGACTGCCGAATAATATGCAAGAAACTGGTCAGGAAAAGGTAAAATATCGCTGAACGTTGACAAAGTGAAGGAAGAATTATAAATACAGGATACCTTAGCGTAGTATAACTCATTATAAGTCATGAGTTACCAATCGAGAGGGTCGTCCGAAATATTAAAACATGAACGCGAGGTCACAGACTTTTGAATTGGTAAGTTGATGGCACGTGAACTAAAGATGACAACTGAGTGAACACTCACGAATCTAACATGAAAATTAATGTGTTCCAGCATTTTTATGCTTCACACTTTCTGTATCTATTATAGCAGTTGCATCATATTCTTATAATTATGCTAATGTACATATAAGTATCATTTCTTTTTTAACTAAACATTTGTAGCATTATTTCAAGCTTTCTTTTTTATTATTATATGCACTTATTATATGAATTATTTACATCATAACATTTAGGATAATTATGAAATTTAATTCCCATTTTCTCATGATAATACTGTATTTAGTTATAAAATTTGTAATATCAGCCATTTTTATCTCATAGAAAATAAGCTTCTACTTTGAAAATGGAAATTTGTAAAGTTAACGGTAATCAAATGCAGTACCAATTTTTTTCAGGGCTCAACTTTAGATTGTGTTGTTCAATGATTGGAAAAAGTTATATGTCTCAGACAAATCTTTCCAAGTTCCACAGAATCACAGTGCACATGCACGAGTTGCAGAAATTGCCATAATGGTTAATATAGCCTCCTGTAGATGGCTCTGCAGTTGGCGTTACCAATTTTGGGAATAAATTTCCAAATGCAAAAAAAAAAAATGGACGTTAACTAACTTGCCATTTTCTAACTAAAGAAAACAATTTACATGCATATTATTTATTCCCAAATGCTTAAAAAAATGGACGTAAACCAACTTCCCATTTCCTAACGTAACAAAGCAATTTACATGCATACTATTTAATGAACTATAAACTAATTTTACGTACACTAACACTAAATATGGGTTTGAAATTATTTTCAAATGGTGGCAACATTGGAAAGTAGCAAGCAAGTAATTTATCCACGATCATGTTTTACGTAAATATATAAATATAAAATATTGTAAAGAAAGCTTGAAGATCATTGGAAAATGTTTAAAACAGTACAAAACGTGTTTACAAGTGTTTAGTGCATCAGTGGCCTAAGAGTAAGTGTAGAATTGTGAGAGACATAAAACCTACCACATCCTAATGATTTTCTATACAACATTCCTCTGACACTGTTGCACTACATACTTTAATCATTTTGGCTAGCTGAGGTCTACAATTTGTCAATCATGATTTTCCATACAATATTCTTATGCCATTATTGCACTACACACTTTTACCATTTGTAATAATGTTTTGTAGTATTTGAAACAGTTTGAAATGATTCTATGAACATTCCGTATAATTTTTTAATAATTATATAATTATGCGAATATTGTGAATCAAGTTCTACAACGTGCATATGCTTAATGTGATTTCCGCTAGAAGGCTCTCCAATCGGAGTTACCATCATTTGCAATTAATTCCAAACCATATTTCAAGAAATAACTTAATTTTGATAGAATCCGACTGGAAAAGTAAGATTATTTTATAATTTATTAAATAATATACATGTGACTTGTTTTGTTAGGTTAGGAAATGAGAAGTTAGTTTACATCCGTTTTTAATAAACGTTTGGGAATTTTTTCCAACAGTTGGTGACACCGATTTTAGAGCCATATAACGGAAGCTACATTAAGCATTAGAACAACTCAGGCATGCATACTGTGATTCTGTAGAATCATGGAGTAAATGATCGACAAATTGTGGACTTTTTCCATAATTTTTAATAACATATCAAAGTAATTTAAACATTTTGCAGTATATTTTCAAATATTTCTCTCTGTGTGCAAATTGTGGTATATATCTCTCAAGAGGGGCAGTGTGCATGCGCGAATGCTTAATGAAACTTCCACCAGATGGCAGGGCATACCTCTGAAATTGGTGTGATCAAATTTGCAATTAATTCCAAAACATATTTTTAGAAATTTACTTTGTTTTGTTAGGTTCCGATGGGACATGTTGGTGTACACCAGATTAATTTATTAAATAAATTGTCTGTAAGATAGGTTAGGAAGGGGGAAGTTGGTATACATCTATTTTTATGAATGTGTTTGGGAATTTATTGCGAAGGTTGGTCATATTTATTTGATATATATGTCCTGCCACCTGGTGGAAGTTACATCAAGCGTTCATGCATGTGCAATGTGATTCTGTAGAACTTAGAAGAATTTGTGGCTCAACTGCACTTCTACAAGCGCTTGATTTTTCAGTTATATTGTTGTACTATCGCTATTTTGGGTTATCGCTGGTTGGATCAGCGTTAGGGAGTGATAAGTAAGAATACACCCACTTTTAATAAACATTTGGTAATTTTAATATTATTAATATATTTTTTAACATTGATTTGGGGATTTATTGCAAATATTGGTCATTTAAATTTCATATCGACGGATAGTAATCGAGGATGATAATCGATATATGGTTCGATTGTGGGTTATTGCTGGCTCTATAAACTCTGGCACATGCGTACTGTTGTTCTATAGGACTTTAAAAAAATGTACGCTAGTTTAAGTGCAATTTTTCCTTTATTTGACATACATGTCCTGCCACCTGGTGGAAGTTACATTAAGCGTTCATGCATGTGCACTGCGATTCTGTAGAATTTAGAAGAATTCGTTGAGTGAGTGAATGCCATATACTAAGGTTTTTCCCTGTACAGTTCTAGTAGTAATGTTTGCTAATTATTTATGTCTAGCATTTTCAGTTTACAAGATCTAATATTATTTCGTTAAAGTTACACTGTGCATGCAGAATATTTGAGGATGTCACTGAGAAATTAGTCTAGTGAAGAGTTAAGTAATGTTGCAGCACTGATTTTGGGGATTGTTACACAGATGGGGCATATGCATAATTAAAAAGAAACAGATGTATCATGGTTGTATAATATTATTGATCATTAAATATGGGCACAATTCTGGAAATGCGTGCATTACAGGGATTCTTATTGTCCCAACTCCTTTAAAAAAATGTTAAACTGAAAATATATAAAACAGTTATTCTCCCAGTTATATTATATGGATGCGAAACGTGGACTCTTATTTTAATGGAGGAAAGAAAATTACAAGTATTTGAGAATAAAGTACTTAAGAAGATTTTTGGCCCAAAAAGAGATGAACAGACAGGTGAATGGAGAAAACGGAAAAACTGCACTTAAACTAGCGTGAAATATTTTCAAAGTCCTATAGAACAACAGTGCACACGCGCCAGAGTTTATAGAGCCAGCGAAAAGCCACAACATATCGATTATCATCCTCGATTACTATACGTCGCTATGAAATTTAAATGACCAATATTTGCAATAAATCTCTAAATCTATGTTAAAAAATATATTAATAATATTAAAATTACCAAACGTTTATTAAAAATGGGTGTACTCTTACCAATCACTCCCTAACGCTGATCCAACCAGCGATAACCCAAAACAGCGATAGAAAAATCATAGACTAAGTAATATACTCTGTGGAGAAAATAGCAGTTAGCATCACAATATTGTCTAACAGTGTCATAATATTGTGATTTGCATATTTAAATAAATACTTCAAAATTGTCTAATAATGTTATAAAAATTGTTTGAAAAAGTTTAAAATATTAAATAATGTTAGTAAATACAGAAGAAGAGCTATAGTTTACAACAATATAATTGAAAAATCAAGTGCTAGTAGAAGTGCAGTTGAGCCGAATAAAGTTCTTAAGAAAATTTTTGGCCCAAAAAAGAGATCTATCTATCTATCTATCTATCTCTCTATCTAACTATCTCTCTATCTAACTATATGAACAGACAGGTGAATGGAGAAAATGATATAATAATGGGCTACATGATATGCATAGGAAGCCAGATATAATAAGAACAGTTAAGTCATGTAGACTGCAATGGGCAGGACATATGGCACATATGGTGGATGAAAGAGGTGCATAGAAGCTTCTCGTAGGAAAACCAGAGGGAAAATGCCCAGTTGATAGACCAAGAATGAGGTGGGAGAATAACATTATTCATGATTTGAGGGAAGTAGATTATAAAAATGATGATTGGAAAATAGCTCAGGATAGGGATGTGTGGAGAGCTTATGTCCACATGACCATGAACTATGGGTTCGATAGAAGCTGTTAGTTAGTATTGTTAGTGACCTGAGGAATGTATAAATGTATTTCTTTTGGTAAGAATAAAGTTCAATAAATACTGAATGAATTAGAATCTGATATAGAAATAATAATAAAAATTATGGATTGTGTATAGATAGTTATCAATTTTGTTTAAAACAGGGTTGCTAACTTAGGGAATGTTGGATCATATCTGATGGCTGAGTTGCTACCAGTGGCATCTGAAATTCTATTGAGATAACCTAATGACGTAAACTAACTTAGGATATTGTTTATTTTTTATTTCACTTACCTCATACTTCATAACTCCTCGCAAACCCAGGGTTTCGTCACATCATTTGTGACATTCTCAATGCTGTGTCACGTTCACAACTGCCTTCCTACTCAATGCTGTGTCACATTCACAACTGACGTCTGACTGCCTTCCTTAGGAACGTGACACATCATTGAGAATGTCACAATTGATGTGACGAAACCCTGGGTTTGCGAGGAGTTATGAAGTATGAGGCGAGTGAAATAAACAATATTAAAAATCCTATCTACATAACTTAATAACTTAGGGTATTTAACTTTAATAGGGAAAAACACTATGAGGTTTAATTTAAGAATTAAATTAATGCTTTTATTACCTCACCTCATCCTTTTTCTTCTAGACTGCAGTTTCAGAGCTATATCTCCATCATTGGTAGCTTCTCGTTGACCGGTGTTATGTCGTTTCTTTGCGGTTTTCTTCTTCCTTCTATCATAAGACCGATGAACGTCTGGATCAAATCAAAATTTGCAGGAGTTTCGAAATTCATGAGTTTATCTTACTTGTTTTTTTTATGTGGATTTTTTCCCAGACTGTAAGATCTTTCTGTTTATTATGATAAACAGAAAGAACTCATGGTCTGGGAAAAAATCCACATCCAAATAAACAGAAAGAACTCACGGTCTGGGAAAAAATCAACATAAAAAAAATAGATAAACTCATGAATTTCGAAACTCCTTTAAATTTTGATTTGATCCTGAGGTTCATCGGTCCAACGATAGAAGGAAGAAGAAAACTTCCAAGAAATGACATAACACCTGTCGACGAGAGGCTACTGATGATGGAGATAAGCTCTAAAACTGCAGTCTAGAAGAAAAGGGATATGAGGTGAGGTAATAAAAGCATTAATTTAATGAAAATAATAATATTCAGAACATATAAATATTCTAAAATATACCTAATCAATAATCACAACTTAAAATAGTTATTACATATGGATGATGCATTTGAGTCATGAATCGGTTAATTCTGATGCAACAAAATGGCTGAATGTGTCGAGTTCTTCTGTTGCTATGTCACCATCTAAATTTTTGAAACACAAGTCTGGCAAACCTTTGACTAATGATAAAAAAAAGTTATTTTAAATCCATTTCACAAGTTTCGTGAAAAGCATTTGTTTATGTTAGGATCACTCTAACCATGGATGAAGTATAGATACACATTTTGCCTAGAATAACTTTGTTTCTTTTACACTGCTCAAAAAAATTAGGGGATATTGTAGAATAACCTATTAAGACTATGTTTTTTGGAATAGTATTAGATGCAATCACTTTCTATTACTCCAAGATAATGTAGATAAGAGTTTGAAGTTGTTACGTAACCTCGGTACCACACCAGAGGGCATTGTCTGTACTGTTGATGTGAAAGGGTGGTATGGGGGTGAATGTTTTGTTGCTGTTTTTAAATCCAGTCCAGTTTTCAGTTAGTGAATGACTTGCCTTAGGGACAGTGATGTCTCGACAATGTGATTTACCTGAACCAATGGCTTGGAGGGCCATAGGAAGGATGGAAGCTGGACCTACACAACAAGAGGTGTCACAAGCATTGTTGGGGTGTCTCAAAGCGTGATTTTCCGGAGACTTTGGCATCATTTTCAAAGAACCATACTGTTCACAAGAAGAGCCGGACAAGGTCGACCAATGGGCAAAACACAGCAAAGGGATTACCGTTACCTCTTGTTAACAGCCCTTCGTAATAGACCGTAGAATGCAACTCAACTGCGAAATAACACTTCAAAGAGCAACAGGACGCCAGGTTGTCACCTCACCCTGTCCCCTAATCCTACCTGCATGGAAGTGGTCTCTATGCCCATAGGCCCATGGTGTGTACCATGTTAACTCCACAACACCATAGAGATCTGCAGAACCTGGGCAGAGGAACATCGTGGGTGGAGGTCATGCTGAATGGAGATGAGTTCTTTTTTTTCTGATGAGTTGCGATTCAACGTTTAATGTGAATAGTCAACGTGTATTCATCTGGAGAGAAAAAGGGACAATGAATCAATCCAGCTTTTGTACGTGAAATATCCCCATATGGTGGCGGTGGATTGATTGTGTGGGCAGGAGTCAGTAGTGGTGGACTACGGACCTCTACGTCATCCAAGGTGGTATTTTGACCGCGGTAAGGTGTAGAGATGCGATTCTCCAACCTTTTGTCGTGCCTTATGCTGGTGCCATAGGTGATTCTATTCTTTTTATGGACGATAATGCATGACGCCACAGAGCTGGCTTGGTGGACGACATGCTGGAAGTGGAGGGTATCGAGCGTATGTAATGGCCAGCTTCCTCCCCGGACTTAAATCCGATTGAGCATGTGTGGGATGCATTAGGCAGGTGCATTGCAGGCAGACCAGCACCTCCCACAACTGTTCCAGAGCTGCACATTGCTCTTATGGAAGAGTGGCCACGTATCCCCCAAGAACTCATTGCTAACCTCATTTTCATCAATGCCACACAGGTGTGAGGCAGTGCTGGCCGTTCGAGGAGACCATACACCATACTAAAGAAACATTTTCACCCATGTTAATGTTGCTTTGTTTGTTTGCCATATTCCTAATCAGGATCTCTTTGACATCTGGTGTGGTACAGAGGTTACGTAATGACTTCAAACTCTTCTTTACATTCTTTTGGAGTAATAGAAAGTGATTGCATCTAATACTGTTCCTAAAAACATAGTATTAATAGGTTATTCTACAATATCCCCTAATTTTTTTGAGCAGTGTAATTTGTTTCTATCCCCCCTTTTTTCTCTCTCTCTCATTTTCATCCTTTCGTTAGACCAAAAACCACATGCCTAATAGATAGGCCAAGGATGAGGTGGGAGGACAATATTAACCATGACTTGAAGGAGATGAATTATACAGGGAATGATTGAAAAATACTAGCTCAGTATATTGATATATGGAGAGCATATGCTCATGTGAAAATGGACCTCTGGGTTTGATAGTGCCAGTGAGATAGTTTGAAAGATGATATGTCCTAGACTATGCATGCAGTGGAGGGGTAGACAATCTTAACTGGTATTTCTGTACTTGCACTTTTAAATTATACTAATAACTTATATTATTTTTTAAGTGTTTGGTAACTGTAGATTACACTGCAGTACTATTCCATTAAAGACATATTTATGCAGATATGTTGAGTAACAAGAACTTGTTTTAAAGTAATTAGACATGAGTATAAACATTTGAAATTTCAAATTCTAAATTAGAAACAAGAATGAAGCAGGAACCAGACATATTTACATTTAAAAAGAAAGAGAGAAGTTTAATCCAAAGCACTTGAGAAAGAATGTCATATTTTTTACCAATAAAAGCTCATTAATAATTCTTTTAGCTATTTTTAGTTCTACAGAGTGACCCAAATTGATGTATACACTCTTTGAAACGTTATTTCTCAGCAACAAAATGAGACAGAAATACAATTATTTTGTGTTTTATTTCTTAAGCCCGTACATGTTCAAAATGCTCACCTCCTGCTGGAAGTACATTCCTAACAACGACATTGAACAGAGCGACACACTTTTGGATTATTGTTATTGGAATGTCATTGACGGCATGTTCAAACTGATCTCTCACTTCCTCCAGTGTTTGTGATTTTGTGGCATACACATCGGCATGAAAGTGAGGTGGAGCCCTGTCTTGTTGGAAGTAAACCTCATTTTCATTCTCAAAGAGATCTTCAATATGTGGAATCATGATTTCCAACATTACAGGTAAGTTTGACCTGTGTCAGTCCCTTGGAAAAAGTATGGCCCAATTAATCCTCGGGATGACAAACCACCCCATACCGATACTCCTGGAAGATTGATGGTCTTTTCTTCTATGATGTTTTGGGTTTTGGTTAGCCCAGTACACACAATTATGTTATATGTGCCATTAAGTTTGAATGTGGCTTCATCTGACCAAACAATTGAGTCTGGAAAATCTTCCTTTTCGTCACACTTCTGCAGGAATCACTCACAAAATTGCAGTAGTCTATCTGGGTCGTCCTCATTTAGTGCATGGAGAAGTCTTGGAACATAAGGCTTCCATTTTTGGCCCCGCAAAATTCAATGAACACTGCTGTTCTTGATAACTAATCTCATGAGAACATTGCCTACTGACTTCTTTGGGGATCGTGCAAAAACCTGCAAGACTGCAACAGTACTGCCGTTGTCAGTCGAACGTCTCTTTCTTCTGCACAGACCTTTCAACACGTCTTGCACCGTTCCATCGTCTTGAAACTTGTCTCAGATTATTTTTATTGTTACCCTTGTTGGTGGTGGTGTCCCAAATTCAAACATCCAACGTCGTTGCACTTCAACAACATTCTCCACTTTCCAATAACACTTCAGTACCCACTTATGTTCATCGAATGATAATCTTGCCGCCATTGTTGTTTATAAAGACGTGAAGATCTATGAGCATGTTGCTATGCATTTCCAGTGCCCTGTGGATCAAACACAAACAAAAATTGTATTTCTGTCTCAGTTCGTTGCTGAGAAATAACTTTTCAAAGAGTGTATATATCAATTTGGGACACTCTGTATATTTAGTGAAATAATCCATTTTGCTGCTCTTTTGAATTTGCCAGTAGAGAATGAAACTTACCTCAGGGTTCCAAAGGATATGTCAAAGGATCTTGTAAACAGTTTATAGTAATTGGTTCACTTTAAAATTTAGATTTATTTGCAGTTGACTATTTAACTCATGCCCCAAATGAGAGTCAATTACCAATCACGTTACAATGATTTTTGATTTACAACCAATCACAGTCGTGTTATGCCTAGAATTTACAAACTAAAGTTTATCATAATAAAGAAAGCACCTCCTTTTTAACATTCTGAATAGGTCATAGCATTATTTTGCAGTGAGTGACTCTGTAACAAATACGGCTACCAGATTATACATATAGTGCATGAATGTCAACACATACCGCATGTGGGAGTTAATATAAAAACATTTGTAGCAATTGATTATACCACCAAAAAAAGAGAAACCACTGTTTGCACTTTCTTAAATGTATTTTTCCCAGAAAAAATATAATTGTGATATTTACATCATAGGACATCAGAAATGAATTAAAGTTTGATGTTTCATTTTTTCTCCACTAGAGTGCATTCTTACAATATTAAGTTCCTTTGGCAATAAATAATATGATCTGGTTGCAGTGACGAACAAAAGAAGCAAATGAAGCGTACTAATCGTTTCTCATTTGTTTTCAAAGATCACCGTTTACATTAAATATATAAATATTTTAAAATAACTATATTTAAATAATGATTTGTGAGTAAACAGCTTAATTTTATTCGTTAAATAATCCTAACAAATGCCACTCTTGTTTTCCAAATTCTGTAGATAAATTGGAAATCACTCGTGGCATTACTTATGATAATCGATTAATATAACAGTTTTACTTATCGTTTGGACAAGTAAAGATAATTAATTGTCAATTGAGCTTAAATTCATATGACACGGTTTTAGATAGCTTTGTATAGTCTGACCAATGGATCTGTGCCCCTGTAAGATATGCAAACTAAACATTAATTCCTTTTCTGCCTCGGTAAATCATTTCCCTATCTGCATTCCTATCTCTCTCTTTTCTTTTGCCGCTCCCACTACTCACACTTTTGAGCCATCTTGGGGGACACTGTAGCTTGGAGTGGTGAAAGAAATATTATTAAAACAAGTAATGGAAGTCACTCAGCATCAATAGACCTACTTAAATATGAAGAAGTAATAATTAATGTTTTATTTTCGGAAGTAATATTTTGAGGTTCTTTTAAAGAAATTATTTGGAGTTGGTTTATCTTACCTCAATACTAATATTGATTTGTTCTTGAATATGTTTTGATTATATCATCAGCATCTTGCCCAGACTGGTTGGATTTATGTTGTAAACCCTGGATGTCGATGTCAGCTCCCTTCTGTGGTTGGTCAAAGAATCTCCAAACGAGGTCACGTTCCATCGGTATTTCGAAATTCATAACTCTGTTTATTGTTCTTCTGAATATAGATTTTTTCCCAAATAGTCAGCTCTTTTGTATTTTCTAGCTGTTTTAATAATTTAGTGTCCGAATCTATATTATGTTTTTCATAGAAATATCTGCAGTTGCTGCTCATGTTTGGTCTGAAAAACATAATATAAATTCAGAAACTAAATTATTAAAACAGATAGAAAATAGAAAAGAGCAGACTATTTGGGAGAAAATCTATGTTCAGAAGAACAAAAACAAAGTTATGAATTTTGAAATACCGATGGAATGTGACCTCGTTTGGAGGTTCTTTGGCCAACCACAGGAGGGAGCTGACATCGACATCCAGGGTTTACAATATAAATCCAACCAGTCTGGGCAAGATGCTGATGATGATTATGATATAATCGAACATGTTCAAGTACAAATCAACATTAATATTGAGGTAAGATAAACAGACTCCAAATAATTTAAGTAATAATTAATATTACATTATTCAGTAATCAAGATCCATGACGCTGTTTGGGGGAGATTGGCAACGTCCGTACTTGGAAAGTTATCCTGGCTGCTGTTTGACATGGTGGGAGAGAAGTGCATGGAATGGAGTGAATACAAGAGTTAACTTTTCTTAGAATGACTGCAGCACTAAAAGGGCACAGATCCGTTGGTCCGACAATACTTTAAAACATTAACTTTTTGCATCATTACATTCGGCAAGATTGTAAATTAATTTCTGGATGCAAGTGAATTTTTCAAAGTCAATTTATTATATCTTAAAATTTAAGCCAAGTCTTTTTTTTTGATTAATAAGAACTTTTCAAAGTTCCATCGCAATTTGATTTTCTGTGTGATGTTCTCAAGATGATGTATTTCTGTGCAAGGGTCGATTATTGGTCCTCTCAGTTAGAAAAAAAGACTTGTTGGATGGAATATCTCTTTGCTTGCCCTTACATTTTTTTCACATGCATTTCATAACAATAAATTGAATTTAACTCCTGGTGCAACAGGCCTAGAATGCCCTTAGCCTACCAGCTGGCTGCTGGCCTCACATCCACATGTGTCAATCGCAGAGGTAGATGATCATCCAGCCAGTGTACGGGTGACATGTGGTCAGCATGTCGAGTCCCCCAGCCATTATAGCTGGATTTATCAACATGGAGCCGCTACTTATTCTAGCTACCCAAATGCCTCATGATGTTGGGTGGGCACCGGTCCCATATTGGTTGAAAAAAATTTCTTCCCCCATGGAGACTCGAACCAGTGCAAGTCCTGTAGCTCTGCACCAAGGCTTCCTGCCTTAACCAATAAATTTAATTGGCAGTTCAAAATCAAGTGGGAGAAAGATGGTAATTTGGGATTTCCCCTTAGCTTCAGAATGGGAGTAGAAATATATTCTCTCTGACTTTGTTTTATCTCCCCTCTAGATTCAAAGTATTGGTCCCCTGGTATAGGTGCATTTAGTAATCTAAGATTCTCATTAGTTTTGACTAACAGTTAGAATTTCCCTGCACTCTGCATATGAGTCCTTCTTGCATTAACCTGCTCTTGAAGAATTTGACATATCTTTTTTTAGTTTTACCTTTTTTACAATGGATCAAGAGTCAGGTTTTTCACGTTGTGTGTTGTTAATGTGCATTGTTCCCAGAATCACTAGAATAATGTGACCTCTACTAATAGGAGAATGTTTTATTTGCAGACTGTTGAAGGCCGTCAGGTGGATGAAGCAGTTGCAAGCATATTCCATACTGTTCTTTTTCATCGCTCATTAGGCAAATTCAGATACAAAGAAGAAGGCAGCTATTCAGTTGGCACTGTGGGATATGAAGATGTCGATTGTGATTTCATTGATTTTACTTATGTAAGCTCTGTCACATAATTCCATCCATAGTAATTCTGCCTGAAGGCAGGTCCTTCACTGCAATCATAGCATTTTCATGCTATGCTTGCAGCATTACTAGGGAATTGTAGGTGTGGTAGCTTCCCGGTTGCTTTCCACACCGGTGAAGGATGATGATGATGGCCATATGATTTTGGGGATCGTTTGGGCCTTAAAGTTTTCCTGACATTTGTCTTACAGGTGAGAAAAAACCCTGATAAAAACCTCACCCAGAAAAACTGCCCCGACCGGGGAAGGAACCCGGGCCCGCTGCGTGACAAGGCAGCATGCTACCTCGAGACCACAGCGGTGGACATCACATAATTAATGTTGGTAATTGTATAAAGTGGATCCCGGTTTCTCAAACATGAGTTATCGGTTCTCCATTGGCATTGAATCATTAATTCATGTTTTATGTTGCACAAACATCAGGTCAGTTTGACTAAGGGCCTGCTAATTTATAGGACCCTGATTTGAGGGATATATGTACTACAGCAAACTCCCGATTATCTGTGTTAATTGGGACTGAGATATATATATGGAAAATCGAAAAATGCAGATAATCCAATTAAGTTATTCGGCACCATGGAAGTTGATCAGAAATGTATTTACCTACTTTAACACTACTTAAATGCAACAGATATTCATAAATTGTTATATTAAATGTATTTAGGTGTGAGTTGTAATGATTACTATTTTATTTTACTCGTAAATATAAAAAAAGTGGGACTATTTCCAAGTCATGACCACCCTGGTTACGACAGTTATTCAAAATGGCCACCATAACCAGCGACAACTGCACTAGTAACCACCGACATCCACACTTATAACCAGCGATGACAAATAATCACTGATGACCACACTACTAACCAGCGATAAACCCACTGCCACAGCATATCTGTGGTTTCAATCTGTAATAACAAACTTTCACTGACTCCACAACAGAAATTTCCAAAATTGTATTGTATTCTCAGAATGTTGGTTGGTACCATTAAACGCTTCAGGGGAGGGGGTTGTGAGTGAAGGTTACTCTATTGTGCTAGTTTTTAAGTGCAGTTCACAGTAGCACATTTAAAAATAAAGAAATTTTTTCATAACAATACAAAATACGGTATTTTTAAAAAGATACAGTAGGAAGAGTCATGCCCGGATAATCTGCAAACCGGATAATATGTGCATGGATAATCGGGAGTATGCTGTATAGCTATCAATATACTTTCCAATGTTAACTCTAAACTAATTCCATGGCACAACAGGCCTGAAGGCCCTTGGCCTACCATCCGGCTGCTGGCCTCACATTCACATGTGTTAATCACAGAGGTAGATGATTATTCAGCAAGTGTAGGGGTGACATGTGGTTAGCGTGTCGGGTCCCCCAGCCATTATAGATGATCTTCTCAACCTGGAGTCACTACTTATTGTAGCTACCCAAATGCATCATGATGCTGGGTGCACACTGATCCCATACTGGCCGAAATTCCATGAGAAATTTCCCCCATTGGAACTTGAACCAGCACTAAGAAACTATAATTACAATCAGGAATGATGTTCAGAAACAAATTTAACATTGACTAAACTATGGAAAATATGCTATTCAGCATTACAAGGGCTCTTGTCATCCCAACATTTTCTTTAAAAAATGTTGAACAAAAAATATATAAAACAGTTATTCTTTCAGTTATACTCTATAGATGGTAAACATTACCTCTTAATTTAAGGTAGGAGAAAAAATTATAAGTATTTGAGAATAAAGTGCTTAGGAATTTTTTTTTGGATCAACGAGAGATGAACAAGCAGGGGAATGAAGAAAAATACACATGAGTCAGTTACATCTAATTAGTGATGCACATGAATTGATTAACGAGATTCCCTCTATCCCTATCTACTAATAACAAACCAGGTGTAATATGAACAATCTTTTAGACTGCAATGTACAGGATGTGGGAAATGAAAATGTTGCATGGAAAATTATTGTAGGAATACCAGAGGGAAAGTGCCAAATAGGTAGACCAAGAACATGTGAGAGAATAAAATAACCTCAATTTGAGGGAAACAGATAATAGTGCAATTAATTGGAAAATACAGGGTGTCCCAATGAAACCTCCCACATTTTAATTAATCATAACAAACTATATGGAATTATGAAATAATCCGGTATCAAACGTAACAGAAACTCAAAGAATTTTCATTGCCACTCACTAAAACACCTCTATATGTGCACCATTAGTAGAACGAACAATATCAGTCTGTATTTGATTTTGTACCACGTTCTGTCCAACATGTCCATTTGCACTGTTGCAATTGTGTCAAGGATACGGGTTTGTAAATCATGAAGATCTTGTACTGGAGTCGCAAACACACGGTCTTTTACATACCAGAAAACAGTTTGTGCTCGTTGCTGAGGAGTCTCCATCTTGTTTTATGTCATTGTACAACACGCAACAGACGAATTAACTGCAACAATGAAAACAAAAATTCTTTGAGTTTCTCTTTCTTTTAATACCAACCTCATTTCATAATTCCACATACTTTGAGAGTTATGATTAATTAAAATGTGGGAGGTTTGAATGGGACATGGTGTATAAGCTCAGGATAGGGATGTATGGAAAACTTATGTCTTTGAGGCTGTGAATCTCTGGGTTTGATAGTACCATTGAGTTCGTTAATGTAAGTTCAAACTGAAATTTATTTTTAAGTTTTTATAGTATTTTGTAAAAGGTAAAGTGATCTCACTACATGCCTTAGAGGGACCTTGAGTAGTAAGAGGTTAAAGCTTCCCCTTTAACAGACAATCAACATGAGATGTCAGCACTGTAGGCCACCTTTAAAACATGTGCTTGATACTTGTTTTCATTTGATGCTGAGTTTACCTTAGGGCCAATGTGCCACCAGAATATATCCATCCATAGTAATTCTGCCCAAGGGCAGGTCTTTTACTGCAGTCATAGCATTTTCATGCTATGCTTGCAGCTTTACTAGGGAATTGTAGGTGTGGTAACTTCCTGTTGCTTTCCACACCAGTGAAGGATGATGATGATGATAATGGCCATATGATTTTGGGGACCGTTTGGGCCTTAAAGTTTTCCTGACATTTGTCTTACAGGTGAGGAAAAACCCCGATAAAAACCTCACCCAGAAAAACTGCCCTGACCGGGGATCGAACCTGGGCCTGCTGCATGACAAGGCAGCATGCTACCTCGAGAACACAGAGCGGTGGACCCAGAATATATATGTAGAGAAAAATATACACTTAGACCGGGATTTGAACCCGGGACCTTTAGCTTTATATGCTTATGCTGTGGCACTGAGCTATCCAAGGCATCCAATCTAAGTGCAAATGTTTCTCTTATACATTTCAATTCCCAAAAGCGTCAAAGACTTGCGAACTGTTGCTCGACAAGTGAATGGCAGCTTCTTATTTAACAAGACTTTTAATGGAAATTTAACATTACTTTATAAATTAAGGCAAGAAGGCGCAGAGCTACAGGACTTGCACTGTTTCGGGTCTCCATGGTGGAAGAAATTTTTCTCATGGAATTTTGGCTAGTATGGGACCGGTGCCCACCTAGCATCATGTGACATTTGGGTATCTACTACAATAAGTAGTGACTCCAGGTTGAGAATATCAGCTATAGCTGTAGGATCCGACATGCTGACCACATGTCACCCCTACACTGGCCAGATGATCGTCCACCTCTGTGATTAACACATGTGGATATGAGGCGAGAAGCTGGCTAGACAGCCAAGGGTCTTCTAGGCCTGTCGCGCTGGGAGTTTTTTTTTATATAAAGTCAGTAGAGCTTCTTTTGATGTTTAGGCCAGTCAAAAATTGTCAACCCCATCAGGAATCAAATCTGCAATCATCTGGTTTGTAATGTATTTCATTAACCAACTACGCTACAGCTTGGCCCCTTGTTTAATGTAAAATTCCAGATTATGAGGTCTTTGAATTAAGGTGAGAAAAACATAATATTTAAATATACATTTTGTAAAAATCATATATGAAAACATATATATTTTTTGTGTTTATTATGTAATCTTATGAAGTTAAAAAATAATTTTCATTTTTACAGGTGTGCTGTTCCTCAGATAATTTGGATAAGGACTTAAAAAAAGAGATTTCAGATTTTTCTGAAGCCCTACGTGGGAATGACGGTCCTGGATCCGGTCAAATATCGCTTGAATTTTTTCAGAAGAAAAAGAATAGATGGCCTTTTCCACCTGAATGTATTCCGTGGGAAGTGTGGACTGTACGGTTAGAACTCATAAAACTTAACAATGAACATGGTAAGAATACAGTGCTCTTATGATTTATGTGGGTGATCAAATATTTTTAATTTTTCCTGCTAGCAGACCATTAGTCCAGTGTAAGTATACCATTTTAATAATATTAATGTAAATGTAGTGAAGTGAAAAAAAAATTTCCTTTAAAAGTGGTCTTCCTGAGGGTTTGTCGTATTAAAAAGGAAATTGACTAAGAATTGTCATGAATACAAGCTTCACCTTTGTACTCTAATTAGAAAGTGTTAACATCAGTATATAATTAATCAAATTACACTATTATTACAGATTATTAATAAATAAAAATTCAAATTAGTAGAAAATATACTTTATAATTTGACTGTCCTTCAAATCTTTACAAACCAAAGATTGCACCAAATCAATGTTTTTTTTTATTTGAAAAGAAAAATATACTCCTAGACTGGGGTTTGAACCCAGGACCTTTGACTCTCTATGTCAATGCTCTTTCCAAGTGAGCTACCTAGGCCTAGCATTGACATAGTCTAAGTTCCTTGGTTCAAACCCCGGTCCAGGTGTATATTTTTTTTTTCAAATATAATTTGTCCATCATTAAGATGTTTAAAAACGAATAATATTAACATTGATGTTTTTATTATTTATTTCATACATCCCAATGATGGATAAACCATATTTAAAGAAAAAAATTATATGCTGGGACTCGAACCCAGGACCTATGGCTTTCTAGGCCAATGCTCTACAGATTGAGCCATCTGGGCGAGTTCCAATCTAAATGCAAATTGTTCTCTTATATACACTGTTATTCCTGTGCACCAAATGCTATGAAACCTTTGCTTTTATCTTGCAAATGGTGGCTTCTTTATTAAGAAGACATTTATTTGGGAATTTTACATTACATTATAAAGCCAGTACAGCTTCTTTCATTGTTTTTATTATTCATTTCATACATCTCAATGATAGATTATTGAGATGTATGAAATTAATAATAAAAACATCAAAATCATTGAGATGTATGAAGTGAATAATAAAAATATCGAAAGAAGCCAAACTGGCTTTATAAAGTAAAGTAAAATTCCCAAATAAATAAATGTCTTCCTAATAAAGAATCTGCCATTTGCAAGAGAGAAGCAAAGGTTTCATAGAATTTTGTGTGCGGGAATAACAGCATATATATGAGAAAAAAATTTGTGTTTAGATTGGAACTCGCCCAGATAGCTCAGTCGGTAGAGCAATGGCCCTAGGAAGCCAAAGGTCCTGGGTTCGAGTCCCAGTCTGAACATATAATTTTTCTCTTCAAATATGATTGCACCAAATGTATTACACATTGATTGACAATTACATTTTAATATTCTCTTTTTGCCCCTGAGTTGAAATTTTTCTATTAGATGATCCTGCCATAGTGGTCAGCATTATATTAATTGTTCCTTGTGTACACTGGTTTTCAAGGTCGCATGAGCAAAATTATTATATTGCAAGGTGAAAGAAATCTGAAATTTTAAATCGGATTTCTTTAAATTTTAAAACCATTGCATTATTATATTGACTTAGGCTTTCAAAGCCGGAGTTATTATGATGATCTTGTAGAAGATTTCCGGGCTGTTGGCCATGGTCTTGAGACTTGTAGTTCCCCGACATTTTGCCAGACATTGCGTCTGGCATCCTCAAGACCGTGGCCAACAGCCCAGAAATCTTCTACAAGATCATCATTGCATTATTATTTTACTTTTTTTAGGAAAAATGCTTATCACTTTTAATGAAATTTCACAATTTCTAAAGCAGGCAAGTCCAAAAATGAAAATTTTCAGTTACTTAAAAAAATAGTGTACCATCATTTGTACTTAAAGGAAATATCAGTATTTTGACTATATGTATCTATATTTTGCGTTTGCAGGTAGAATTGGTTATAAATTTTATGATGGGTGTATTAACAACTAAATGTATAATTTTGCCCTTGTTTGTTTTTTTGGAAATAACCCTTCAGTTTGTTTACAACTTGTATAATTAGTTACATGTACTGTATATAGATTAACATTTTTTTCTGTCTGTAGAACGCCAGGTATGTAGGGAAAAGGTTGGAGATATGCTTACAGAGAAAATCCTATATATTGCTGAAGTAATGAATAGGCATGACTATGTTCCAAAGATGCCTAATCAATCAGAAGTGGATCTCATATTTTGATACAACCTATCCAGATGTCCAACCCTATTTATTTAAGGTATGTAATATGAAAAATTATTCAGTTTCACATTTATCATAACATATTATTAATATATTCATAATTTAGCATTGATGTCGGAACAGGTAGAATTTCTTTAATTTACGTTGAGTTGTTTTTGACTCACCTCATACTTCTTAACTCCCTCGCAGACTCGAGTTTCTTTACTTCATTTGTGACATTCTCAATGCTGTATCACCTCGTACTTCTTAACTCCCTTGCAGACTCGACTTTCTTCACTGCATTTGTGACATTCTCAATGCTGTATCACAACATACAGCATTGAGAATGTCACAAATGCAGTGAAGAAACTCGAGTCAGTGAGGGAGTTAAGAAGTGTGAGGTGAGTCAAAAACAATAAATTAAGATAAACCTCATAGTGTTATTTCCTACCTACATAACTTAAGAATTCCTTTAATTGTCTTTT
Organism: Diploptera punctata; assembly: GCA_030220185.1. Classification (NCBI taxonomy): domain Eukaryota; kingdom Metazoa; phylum Arthropoda; class Insecta; order Blattodea; family Blaberidae; genus Diploptera; species Diploptera punctata. The sequence continues at coordinate 61,904 of JASPKZ010008026.1, read as the reverse complement.
TAGGAATTAATACTATGAGATATTATTTATTTAAGAAAAATTGTATCACTTCAAATCATATTCTTCTTCTTATTAGACTGGTTTCGGAACCTAATTAAGTTCTATCCATAGTACTTTCATGACCGTTGTTATGTCATCTTAAAGAACTGCCTCCTCCTCACCAGTCTAATAATAAGAACGATGTGAAGTGATACAATTTTTCTTAAATAAGAATTTCTTTAATTTCACTTCACACTGGTTTACACAAAACTTTGAAATCTTCTTTATTTCATTCACAATCATTCACGGAGTCTCTCACAAACATGTTTTCCTTTTTAGTTTATTTATTCTCACTTACAAAAGCTCTATTTTTCAACACTGTCTCTCTTCAGATCACCTTCACTGGCCAACTTCCTGGCTGTGACTGACTTAGTGCAGTCTCCATCCGGAAGTTTTGTGTTAGGCCAACTAGTACATCAAGCAGACCACTACTCAATTAGTCAGAAAAGTGATCTTTCAAGGAAACACGTCTGGAGAGATCATATGACTCATGATTCAAATGCAAATCCCTTATGTCTTATAAGGCGAGATTGCTGCCACCTGTGAAATTCAAAAGGCTGTCATTTGAGCAACGGATCAATAATGTATACCATTTTAATTTTGTTTCGTTGTTTCATGACTTACCTCATACTTATTAACTCCCTTACATATCTAGATTTCGTCACTGTTTTGTGACATTCTCAATGCTGTTCACGTTCATAACTGACGTCCAACCATTGGATTCGATCCCCGGTGGGACAGTTTTTCTTGGTGAGGTTTTTATCGGGGTTTTTCCTCACCTGTTAGACAAATGTCAGGAAAACTTTAAGGCCCAAACCGTCCCCGAAATCATATGGCCATCGCAATCATCATCATTCATATTCATCTTAGGTTAGGTTTAGGATTAGGGACTCTCCTGGCACACCACTATCATCAACATCACCCATCATATCATAGGGGCAACGTAACCCCACCTTCCAGGTGCCCCAACCTCAGAAGTGGGTTACAATTATGCCATGCCAGGAGAGAAACCAGGAATGTCGAAAGTCAAACCTGGGGCATTTGAAAAAAAAAAGAAAACTTTTTCTAGTTCATTTTGACTCCTCCAATACCGCATAAATCTCTGTTCTACATTAAATTTTCTTCCTGCATGTTTCAATCCGTTTTCCTAGGTGGAATGTATCACTTGTAACGAAATTTGCAGTGTAGCTGTTACACTTTCTTCCCATAGTTGAGTTTAATGACACTTATGCTGTGACAGAATAACACTCTTACCAATGCACAATGATAACTAACTGTATTCAGACTGATGACAACAGATGTGCAGGTGACAGACTGCAGGTAGCGTTAGGTCTTTGTAGAAGGGGATGGATTCAACCTTTGGTTTTTCATGAATTCCTTTGTGCTGTACTTGAAATTTTCATAAGTGTCCAAAGTTGTAACTGTAAATTTTTGGCCTAGGTAATGCATATTGTATCAGAGATGGATTTAAAAAAACTATGCATAAAAAATGTAGGGGAAAATTACGTGAGTGGGGTCAATTATTCAAGTAAATATGATATGGTATTACCCCGCTTTTATGTTCCCGCATTTTACGTTTTCCCACCTTTTACAACATTTTTTAAAGGTCCCTTCAGTTTCCCTATATTCACAATGTATTAAAAACCCTGCTTTTACGTTTCTGAAATTTTGATATTCCTATAATAGTTCAATGTAATGCTTGTTTTGAACTGCTGTAAACATAAAATTACTTTTCTTTTACTTTCACCATTTAAAAAATAAATAACAAGGAGAGGTTCAGCAAGCAGCACTATGAATCTTTATCACTATGAGGTTTAATTTAAAATAAAATTCTTTACACCTCACCTGATATTTTGTCTTCTAAATAAATGAAAGACAGGATGTGAGGTGAGGTGTAAAGAATTTTATTTTAAATTAAAAGAAACATTACATTATTTAGCCAATATTGTATATTATCCCAGTCACTGCTTTTTTGCATGTTCTAGAATAGTTGCTGAATGTGAGGGAAAACATTTTTTAGCTCCTCCTTGTTTTCCATAATTTAATAATAATATAAAGGAGCACTCAGAAGAGCATTAGTTTCGAAAGTTTTACGTTCTTTTCCACTGATCACTTGTATTCACTCTTTGCTGTATTCATTAATTGATTTTGTTCTGTTTTTACACTCTGTGATATGATAAAGTTTACACTTATCACCGCACAGTGCACATCTGCAGTCTTCAGTTGGCTGGTGGAATTTTTTATATTTCGCAGACCTTGTGATGAAAGCCATGTATTGCTAGTCTGGTTACAACGTGTCTCAGTGTCTGACATTCTCTTGTCCAGTTTCTGTCTGTCATGGCACTGGAAGTGTAAAATTCCTCATTTATTTCCTTCCGTTTCTGTTCCCTCACTTTTACTGCTTTTTGATATGGTTCTGTAGATGGTAGGAGGTATGTTATCCTGATGTCTTCTATGAAATATGTTTCTCGCATAAGTTCATAAATTAATCTGGATGGTGCTGTTTTTCCAGTTCCAGTGATTCTCTTCATGAAGCTTGCTTTCACTTTTTCTATTTTGTTGAGGTCACTGACTGTTAATTTCTGCCATATGATCTCGATTCCGTATGTAACTATGGGGGCTATCGTTGTGTGGAAAAGTGTCATTGCAGTGTCTGTTGTTAGTTTTGTAAGGTTTTTGATGTTGTAGATCGCTTTTATTGCTGCTGCTGTTCTGTCTTGGACGTGTATGCTGAATGATGTCGCTGTGGTCTGCATGGTGATACCTAGATATTTGTACCTGTTGACTGTCTTTAGAGGGCTTCCTGCCAGTGTGATGGTATCTTCTGCTGCTCTCCTTCCCCCTTTTCTGAACGTCATATGAAATGTCTTGTCCTCATTTACTGCAAGTTGATTTTGGTGTGCCCATTCTTCTAATTTATTCACTGTTTCCTGCAATTCTACTTTATTTTTGGATCCAATCACCATGTCATCTGCATACATTATTATAGTTGTTTGATCACCATTTATTATATTTTGGCAGTCTGCTGTGAGGATGTTGAATAGTGTAGGGCTGATGGGGTCCCCTTGTAATACCCCATTTGTTTGCTTGATGATTTCTCCGGTTTCAACGTCATTTTTTATTCTTATGTAGTTATATTTCATGATGTTCTCTATTGGTTTTATCAGTGGGTGTGTTTCTCCAATCATCATCTTCAGTTTCTCTATTAGAGTTTTTCTGTTCACCAGTCGAAGGCTTTCCGAAAATCAACGAATATCGTGTAGAATTTTCCTTTCGGGTGTCTTAGCGCTTCATCTATTTGTTCACACAAACAACTACAGCTTGTAGTGTTCCTCTTCCTTTCCGAAAACCGAACTTGGCATTCGGGTATCAGATGATCGACTTCAGCCTGTAGTCTGTTGTTGAGGATTTTTGTAAATATTTTAAATATCGTGTTTTCTAATACGATTCCTGTATACGAGTCTGGATTTTCTTTTCACCTTTTCCCTTATACAAAATTTGCATTGAGGATTCCCTCCAATTTTCCGGTATCTGTCCGATTCTAAGCATTTATTCATTAACTCAGTCCAGAGGTCTTGCAAGATTTTTATGGTTCTTTTACATGTCTATATATATATTGTCTGGGCCCGCAGCTTTCCTATTTTTTCCCGAAAAGATGACATTTCTTAATTCTGAGGTACTTATGCGGATTGGGCGTTGTGGGACTTCATATTCGACTGTTGCGTTGAATGCTTCTTCCTCTACATTCAAGATTATTTCGAAGTGTGCTTCCCATGTCTTCATAGTGATTGTCCCAGTTGTTGGTGCGGTTTTCTTTCGTAGTGCTGCGAAGGATCTTTTTTTGCATCTTCTGCTAGTTTGTTGGCCTCTTTTTCCAGGTGATCTGCTCTCTTCGCTTGTAACAGTTGTTTGTATGTTTTTCTTCTCTTTGCGTATGTAGCTAGATCTTCTGTTTTCCTGCTGTGTTTAGCTATATTTAGTGCTTGTAGGGTTTTCTTTCTCTCGCCATAACATTCACTGTCGAACCACATTTGTGCATGCCGTTGTTTCCTTTTCAAGGTGGCCTGGTTGATCAGCGATGTATAACAGTTTGAGGCTTCTGTCAGGTTTCCGTCGTTTACGAGTTGTCTTGTCCTATCAATTTCTTCTTTGTTTTCCATTAGCATTTGCAGGTTCATTTTTCTGGAGTGCGAGACTTGTTTCTTTTCTTTGGGCTCCTTTTTCGTATATATTTCTATAGTTGTTATGATAGGGATATGTTTTCTTATGGGCGTTGCCGTGGAGTTCCACAACCCTTCTTGTTTTATTACGTTTATATCTTTTCCTCTATAAAGGACTAGGTCTATCGCACTAGTTCCATTGTAGGCGATGTATGTTGTGAGAGTTTTCTTATTTATCAATGTGAATCCTTCTTCCATTATGGCTTCCATTATGATTTCTGTTTTGAGGTTCTGCTTGTCTATTCTGCAGTTGAGGTCCCCTGCAATGATGACGTTTCTGTCCTCTCTTGTCTGGGAAATGGCTTCTATAATCATTTCCATTGCGTCTTCTATTGTCATTTGTGGATTCATATAGGTTCCTATGATCGTTAGTAAATCTGTCTTCACAATAACTGTATTGTAGTATTTCTTTATTTCTTTAAGTTTACCGATCCCTGGCTTGAAGAAGATGGATACCCCTCCAGCTGGTCTTCCCGAGGTGATGGTTGCAAGTGAGTGTGCACTGTAGAATCCTTGTAGATCTGTTGGCTCTGTTAGAAATGTTTCGGTTGCGATGATGACTTCTATATTATTTATTATATCCGAGTTGATGTATGGTATTGCATTTTTAAAGCCCTCCGTGTTCCATAGAAGGATTTCGTTCGGAGAGGCGAAAAAAACGAAATCTCCTGACTATGATCCCTTCCGGCCAGAATTCTGTTTCGTTTACCCTCTCTAGTGCTTCGAAGGGGATTCCTACTTTGAAAGATTTTGTATTGCTGCGTGTCTGGATTTCTTCGCATGATACATTCTCTTTTGATTCCCCGTTTATTAAGGAATTTCTTCATTGTATCCGTTGTGGTTTCGGGTTTTAACCGTCCTACATACAGCCAGGCCCTCTTTTCTGCAGCTTGCAGTTCTTCGTCCCTCGATCCGGTGCCGGTCAGCGAGTCTTGTTTCCGTGGTGGGTTTCGCTTTCTTTTGTGGCTTACCAGTGTCCATTTTTCTTCGTTTGGGTCCTCTTCTTTTTCTCCTTCTGCTGTCTCTGTGTTTTCTATCTCGAAATGTTGTCCTTCCGGTGTATTAATGTTTAACGTATTGCTTCCCTTCGTATCATTTATTACACTTTGATTTTTGTTTTTATTATTTCTTTGGGGTTCTGGTTTTTAAGATTTCCCCAAATTTACACCACTTTCCCTCATGCAAAGTGTAAAAAAGGGGTAATACTGTAGTATATTATCCCCATCATCCTTTTTTTTTTTTTTCGTGTTCTAAAATGGATGCAGAGTATGGGGGGGTCAACATTTTTGAGCTCATTTTCATTTCCCTCAATTTACACTTTACCGTATTTTACACCATTTTTCCCGTGGTCCCTTGAAAAGTGTAAAAGAGGGGTAATACTGTATATATTTTGTTCACTAAAGCACATTCTCATATATTTCAGCTTATTGACCCCAAAAATAAAAAAAGTGGTCTATTGTAGTTCAAATGAATCATGATGTAATCTACATTGATTGATATCAATTATCTTGCTTTATATCTCTGTAAACACCTCGTGGTTCAACATTTTTTTTCTGTTGTGACATCTACTGGTAATTTTTTATTTATTTTTATTTTGTTAGATACCTTAAGTTAACATTTGATTATATAAGATTAGGGTCATTAGGTTAGCTATATTTAGCTTACATAACAAAATTTATTTTTAGTTAGGTTATTTTGTTTTAATGATGGAATTGGAGATAGCGATATCAAGTGAGGCAATGTGATTGGCCAGTAACATGAAGATGGTCATAAGATGGAAATTCTGTTTTTAACCATCTTCCTTTCATTTATTGACTTCCATAAAATTTAAGGTTGCCATTACAAAGTTCGTCCACCACTGTGGTCTCGAGGTAGCGTGCTGCCTTGTCACGCAGCAGGCCCAGGTTCGATCCCCGGTCGGGGCAGTTTTTCTGGGTGAGGTTTTTATCGGGGTTATTCCTTACCTGTAAGGCAAATGTCAGGAAAACTTTAAAGCCCAAAAGGTCCCCAAAATCATATGGCCATCATCATCGTCCTTATCATCATCATCATCATCATCCTTCACCGGTGTGGAAAGCAATGGGAAGCTACCACACCTACAATTCCCTAGTAAAGTTGCAAGCATAGCATGAAAATGCTATGATTGCAGTGAAGGACCTGCCTTTGGGCAGAATTACTATCGATGGATTTCAAAGTTTAACATGAAAGAAGAAAAATAAACTAGAGATATAAATTCCAATACAAATTTTTATTTGGAAATAGCACTATGAGGTAAATTTCAGGTTATATAAATGAATTGGATATTATTTTTACATCTCACCTTATAACTGCAAAAGGTGACATTTGGAAAGTTGATGGTAATGGCAGAAAATCTACAGTCAAGAGTTCTAGCTGAGGCTGGAAAGGATATGTTCTGAATTGGTCCAGAAAAAATCAGGGATTATTATGATATGAGATGTACACATAATATCCAATTCATTAATAAATTACAAGAGAAACTAACATTATATTATGTTTACTTATTTTAGGAATTCACACTATGAGGTATATTCATTTAGGTAAAATTTTATCACTCAGCTCATATTATTCTTCTTACTAGTGGTTATGCTCCTTGCCTCTGGTCCCGAGGGTCGTGGGTTCAAACCCGGCCGGGGTTGATGGATTTTTTAGGATGGAAAAATCCAAGGAGCAAGTCCTCCAGGAGGGACTTTAAGCCGTGGGTCCTGAGTCTGAAGATTTTCAGGCTCGTAAAAGATCCTTAAGCCTGAATGAAAAGACCTCTAAGCAAAATTTACCTAATTTTCCCGTCCTAGTACTACCTCGGTTTCCTAGATGTCAGTATGAGGTGGAACGCTGACTACGGACCACTCAAGTGACATCTATACAAAAACAAGTGTAACTAAATTAGTATGGTTCAAATTCTTCCCTGTAGGGGGAGAGCACCTAAATATCTGTTAGGGGAAACATGAGCTTACAAGAAGATTTTAATATAAACTAGTTTCGGAACTTTGTTTCCATTCTATCTTCACGACCGTTGTTCTGTCATGGAGAATGGCCTGGTTTCGAGGTATTTCAGTCTGCCAGTGGAAGGAGCGAAAGACGGCTCTTCAAAATGACAGAACAGTCATGAAGATGGAATGGAAACAAAGTTCCGAAACTAGTTTATATTAAAATAAGAAGAATAATATGAGGTGAGTGATAAAATTTTACCTAAATAAAAAAATTATATTATGATGTTAATAAATAAGTTGAATCTGGAATTATCTTACCTCATAAATTGTTGTGTTCTATTTGAATATCTGATTCATTTATTAAATTAATATTGAGAAGCTAAAGCTATTACTATGATAGAAATAAGTAAATTAATGAACACAATTAAATTATTTCTATCATAGTAATAGCTTTAGCTTCTTAATATTAATTTAATAAATAATGCTATAGCTGTGTGGAGTCCCTTCATGTCTTCTTCAGGTAGAAGCCATTCATTGTGTATTTGTGAATGATGATTCATTGCAATTGAATGTGGGACCAGTAGAGTAAGGTAAAGGAAGGATTTCTGCTTGGATGGGAATGAAGCCTGGATTAGCTCAGTGGACAGAGCATGAGCAACGAAAGCTAAAGGTTTGGGGTTCAATTCCCAGTTCAGGCAGGAATTTTTCTCTTCACCATTGATTTACAATAATTGAATTGTGTTCATTAATTTATTTATTTCTATCATAGTAATAGCTTTAGCTTCTCAATATTAATTTAATAAATAATGCTATAGCTGTGTGGAGTCCCTTCATGTCTTCTTCAGGTAGAAACCATTCATTGTGTATTTGTGAATGATGATTCATTGCAATTGAATGTGGGACCAGTAGAGTAAGGTAAAGGAATGATTTCTGCTTGGATGGGAATGAAGCCTGGATTAGCTCAGTGGACAGAGCATTGGCATGGAAAGCTAAAGGTTTGGGGTTCGATTCCCGGTTCAGGCAGAAATTTTTCTCTTTACCATTGATTTACAATAATTTAATCAGATTCATTTATTTAAATAATGTATATAAATACAAGATACTCAAGGAAATATGAAGCAACATCAAATATATGAAGTGCAAAATACATAAAAATGAAGTATCATTTATCATGATGAAATGACCATGCTAAAGATTAGCTATCTTTGCAGTATCCATTATGTTTATATCCAATTCTAAATCTTTCTCTCTATCTCTCTTTTTTTAATTTTTCATACTTATACTGACCAGGAACTATATTTGTCAGGTCGCAAATTACATTCTATAGCAGTAATCAGCCCATTTTTTAAATTATGGTGATGCATCTTTGTACTACAATCCTCCAAAAAATTACCTAACTCTATGGATTATGAAATCCATTGGTTAACTATCTTCAGCCAACTGAATCCATTTCATATCACTGATTTTCTGTTCCCTAATATCCATCTGAATATTATTATTCCATCACCTATGCCTAATGGTAATGGTTTCCCAATAAAGTTTTTGAAAGCATTCCTATCATTACCCATTCAATTGGGCTGTGTTTTATAAAAAAACTCGCAAGTGCGACAGGCCTAGAAGGCCCTTGGGCTCACATCCACATGTGTTAATCACAGAGATAGATGATCATAAGCCAGTGTGGGGTGACATGATCATCATCTTGGATCCCCCAGCCGATATAGCTGATCACCTCAAGCTGGAGTTGCTACTTATTGTAGCTACCCAAATGCCTCACAATGCTGGGTGGGCACCGGTCCCATACTGGCCGAAATTCCATGAGAAAATTTCTTCCCCCGTGGAGACTTGAACCAGCATAAGTCCTGTAGCTCTGTGCCAAGGCATCTTGCCTTAACCACTTGGCTACGGCATGGGACGCTGTGTTTTATAGTCAAATCTAATAACTAACTCACTGGCTCTATCGAACCCGCAGGTTCCACTTGGCTATGGCGTGGGACACTGTGTTTTATAGTCAAAACTAATAACTAACTCATGGCTCTATCGGACCTGCAGGTTCATGGCCATGCAGACATACGCTCTCCATACATCCCTATCCTGAGCTAATGTTTTCTGATCATTCCCTGTATATTCCACTTCCCTTAAATCATAGTTAATGTTATTCTCCCTCCTCATTCTTTATCTACCAACTGGGTGCTTTGGCATGGTTTCCCTGAAGTAGTCCCTGCCCAGAGAACCAAATGGGGGACTATTTGATCTCTGAAAAATTTTACCCCAGTAGAACCCATGTCTGCATTTCTTCACAGTTGTTTTTTTTTTCGGTGAAAGATCATCACTCTTTCAACCAAGGTACTTTTTTCTTCTGGCTTATCACCTTCGACCAGAACTGCATGGGTAACCATATCGGCAGCAATGCTACTGCCGGCATAGCTCTCGGGATCATTTAAGCATGCAAGCCACTCCACCACTACAAGTTAAAGATACCATGGAGGGTCAAAACTAATGGAATATTTATTTTGTGCTGCAGGTTTCCTTCACTACATCTGGCCCTACAAACACATCTGTCGGCACAACAATGAAAAAGTTAATCAAGGAAACATTATCTCTCTGAGTGCTCATAGGTGTTTGCAATTGACATGAATAACATATTTTTTAATTATTTTATTGTTTTGTACTAGAATTGTAAATAATGTATGATGAATTTTGTGAAGGAAATTTGGAGATGTGAGTAGCAGATAAATGTCGAAGCCTCTAATTTTGACAAGATGTTCATCTAGTTGAAACTTCATTAGATGGTTCATTTTGTCAGAATTAATTGCTTTCTTCCTTAATCTTAAGTATAAATGAGCATTTTTTGATGAATTGTAAAAAGAAATATTGTAGAGATGGTGATTATGGGTGATAGAAGTACTAGATCATGTAGTCTTTACAATTTCTAACACTCTTGGATGTGCTTTTAATATGATAACAACTTTCTAGTCCTTAAAATTATGTTAATAATAGGAACTATGAAATCAGTACATTTTATTTTTATAATTTTCAATGCAGTTCAAGATATAAGGGAGAATCAGTAATTGATCGATGTATTTTTTAAATTTATGTTAGTATTATTTTTTAAATTGGGTTTTAATAATCGTTGTTACTTTTATAAGTAATTGATAGAAAATGACAATATGAAGTAATTATGTCAAGTCAGTGAATTTTAAATCACACCTTACTTCATATGAAGTTTCTCACGTGGACATTCTAAGAAGTGAAATATTTTACATAGGAAATACCAAAATAAATTTGAATATGGTTGGTTGGTATCTAATGTCGAGCACTTGATAATATCATCATTCGCTCTCTTGCACTCCCAATATTTAGCAGGAAAGCTGGTCTCTTCTTCAAAAGCTGGACAACGGAGGAGATGGTTTCTTTCCATATCTTCATTTAAATTTGCAATCTGTTATGCCAATTCTGTGTAGGTGTTTATTCAGGCAGTCATGTCCCATTAGCAGTCTGAATGTTGCTACTGCGGATTTTCTTTGTAATGTAGTAATGTCATAAGCTTGTAGATTTTCCCATTCCTTTCCAGATGTTTTGGTGTTGTATTCTTCTCTAAGTTTATTGATATATATATTTGAGATAATTCTTTTGATAGAGTGAAAGGAAACTGGAGTAGAAGTTGGGTTTGAAACAATTTTGCTACCCTTCTTGGCCAGAAAATCGGCTATTTCATTGCCTGTCACTCCACAAATATTAGAATATAGAAATCATTTTTGAAATATAAAGTATGGGGAAATAGAAAAATCTGCAGCGATGGTAACATTTTTTTTTTTAATCATTAGGAATTTACATTATGAGGTTTAATTTAATATTTGAGTTTGTATTTTTTAACATTCTTACCTCATATGTTTATTTTGTTGGACGATCGTTTCAAAGCTACTGCTCCATCTTCAGCTTGTCACAAACTGGTTTTTTCTTTGTGACAAGCTGAAGATGGAGCAGTAGCTTTGAAACGATCGTCCAACAAAATAAACATTTGAGGTAAGAATGTTAAAAAATACAAACTCAAATGGTAACATTCTTGATGAGATAAAAAAATGAAGTCTTATGACTGTTTACAAACCTATTATGCATAATATAAAAAATTGTAGCAATGGCTCGTAGCATTTGGGGTTGGGGAATTAACTATGTATAAGAGAAAGAAACACATTTAGATTTGAGGCCTAGGTAGCTCACTTTGAAGAGCATTGACATAGAGAGTCAAAGGTCCTAGGTTCATACCCCTGTCTAGGCATATATTTTTCTTTTCAAATATAATTTCTCCATCATTAATGTTCAAAAACGATAATAAAAACATATAAAATTAAATTTGAAGAGAAAAATTTACCCCTAAACTAAAATAAAAACATTGAAATAAACTTTACTGGCTCTAAAGTAGTATTAGTTGCCATTAAGTCTTGTTGAGAAGAAGCTGCCCGATGGCATGTGGATTAAATGTTCATTGCCTTTTGAGCACAGGGATTTTATGAGGAGAAAAATTCTGATTATATTGAGATGCCTAAGTAGTTCAGTGGTTTAGAGCACTGATATGGAAATCAGAAACCTTGGGTACAAATACATGTTTAGGCGTAACATTTTTCTTTTCAAATATAATTTGTGATTCAGTGAGAAGTGATAAATTTAAAATAAAGATATTTAAAAAAAGCTTTACTGGGTTTAAAGTAGTGTTAGTTGCCATTAAAGTCTTGTTGAGAAGAAGCTGCCAGATGGTGTGTGGAATAAATGTTCATTGCCTTTTCAACACAGGGATTTTATAAGGAGAAAAATTCTGATTATATTGAGATGCCTAAGTAGTTCAGTGGTTTAGAGCACTGGCATGGAAACCAGAAACCTTGGAATCAAATACGAGTTTAGGCATACAATTTTTCTACTCAAATATAATTTATGATTCAGTGAGAAGTGATAAATTTAAAATAAAGATATTAAAAAGAAGCTTTGCTGGCTATAAAGTAGTTAATTCCCATTAAATTCTTCTTAAGAAGAAGCTACAGATTGCCTTTGGCATGCAGGAATTGTATAAGAAAGAGTAAAATTTCCATTTAAATTGGAAGCCTAAGTAGATTAGTTCGAAAGAGCACAGGTGTATATAACCAGAGACCTTCAGTTCAAATCCCAGTTTAGGCATAAAAATTTCTCTTCAAATATAATTAGTCATTCAGTAAGAAATGATAAATTGAAAATAAAATCATTTAATATTATGCTTATGTGTAAAACTACATTCTTCCACTTGTCTGTATAAAATCTTAGCATGACCAGTCCTATGCAGTGGAAGTGAAGCATGGATTGTAAGGAAATATGATAAAAGTAGAATCACTGCCAGTGGGATGAGATTCGTGGCTAAACTAAGTGTGACCATAAAAGAAATGAATATATAAAGGAACTATAATTTTTCCAGTGCCACTTAAAATGGGGGATTTAAATCCGTTAAGAGTGAGTGGAGAACATATTTTTAACGACTCACCTCACATAATTTCAAATTTCTTTGATACCGGCAGTTTCAGACAATATCTTGTCCCTCTTCAGTCATGGCTTCCACTGAAGAGGCACAAGATATTGTCTGAAACTGCCAATATCAAAGAAATTTGAAATTATATGAGGTGAGTTGTTAAAATATGATCTCCACTCACTCTTAATGATGTAACCTCATAATATTTACTTCCCAATATTAATTTAAATATGATTTAAATCCATATTTAAAAGGTTAAGGATTGACAGTGGTAAGTCTAGGCACTTGGCTATTTCAATATTTTCCTCCATTGGATTTTTCTGCACTGTTTCAATAATGCAAAGTCTTCTAAAATACAAACTTGTTTGGCAGCCATGTCTTTCAAAATCTGTTAAAGAATAACAAAGAGCCAAGAATCAAACTTGTAATGACTAAAGATGCTTAAATCGACTAACATTCGATTCAGTGAAATTGTGGACTGCTAAGTTTGACGACAATAGTTCTTAAAAGTGGAACGGGTTAGCAATCCCCAGATCCCAATGTCTAGTCAGGTATATGCTGTAAGGGTGATCAAATAAAAATTCACAAACAACCATAAAAATTCCATACTTGAACTTGCTGCAGCATGTTCTGAAAACATCATAGTACTATAACTATGAGTAACTTATAAAGTGGTTTAACTTTGCACTTAAAAATGGTCAATACTGGTCTTATAAACATTTTGACTGAGAATTCTAACCAATAAATTTGGGAAGATAACTTATCGAGGAATGATAAATGTGGGTTTTTTTCCCCAAATTTAAATATGATTAGTATAGGGACTGTAGAAATTCAATGATGATTCTGGGAAAACAGTAAATCGAGAATGATAAATTGGTTATTTACTGTAACTACATTTTATTAACGCAAAAAGTGTCTTTACTTCTTTTTTAAACTGTTTTCTCAAAACAAGATATTTGAATGTTATATTATAAATTAATATGTTCCAAAATTGGATATAGTTTTAGTTTAGAAAGAAAAATTACTAAGAATTAAATGAATCATGAATTTTTCTTACCTCATACTTCTATGTTTTTTAAACACAGAACTGCAGTGTTTAAAAAAAACATAGAAGTATGAGGTAATAAGAATTCACGATTCATTTAATTCTTATTAGTAAAACCACATAATATTAAAAATTCCCAAATTTATTATATTTAAAAAATGTACATTTGAACTGGGAGTCAAAATTGGAAATGGCATAACAGTTATTGCACTGATATACAGAATCAGAGGTCTGGGGTTAGACTCCCGGTTCAAACTTAATTTTTCTTTCAAGTTCCATATAGTCCATTTTATGAATGTGGAGAAAAAAGAACTCCAAAAGCTGCTCAATTTTGGAGAAAAATCATATAATTGAGAGGAATGAAAACTATAGAAACGATTAGAAAAAACAAAAGAACTCATAGTATGAGGAAAGTGTGCATTAAAAAGAAGATATACTTTCTTATTCTTCATCCATATAAATCGTGGTCCTAGAGGCCTGTTGCAATCTCACTGATGAATTTTGTATCCAGCACTTCTTTAGAAGACCCATGAGATCTCATCCCTGTTAGACAATAACGAAGCATGTCTTTGGGAACTCTATCTGAAAGTAATGAATTCTGAAATTCCTGGGAATTAGGATTTGATTGTGACATTCATTTACCACAACAGGGAAGGAAATTACAGAACAATGGAAAGCCAGCACAACAGCCAGGAATCTTATTGAGAATGTGTACAATGATCTCAGAAAGATGTCCACATGAGAAAATGTAATATGAGGAGGTATATATTCTGATTTCTTTTATAAAATGTTTACCATTTGAAATTCTTAGAGACTTGTGTGATATTCGATAAATTACTGACTCAATTTTGTATATGTAGGTAATTGCATTTTGCACGAGTAGGTTCTGCGCTTAAAATATTAGGAATTTTTATGGCTATTACACAAATGATTTAAACATGCAACAATAATATAAAAAAATTAAATTAAAAAACAGATGTTGAATGTAAGGAATTTTAGCAATGAAAAGATGATTGATAGATATTTATGGCATAAATTGTGAACTTATGTGGTTAAATAATTGTTTTGACTTTTGGAATCCAGGAAATTTGTATTTGGGAAGAATTTGAAAGTCCTTCAAATTTTACAAAATGCAGGATATTCTAAAAATAAGATTTTAATCTTTTCACAGTAGGTATAATACATTAAAACAACAATAAAAACTGTTCCTATGAACGTAAGTTCTGAATTCAATATCATGTGAGTTATGGTCTATTGTTTACCACCACTATTGGCCTTAGAGATCTAGTGGTTATATCCTTGCCTCTGTTCCCGAGGGTCATAAGTTCAAACCAGCTGAGATTGATAAATTTTTGGAATTGATAAATTCTCCGGGATGAGTTTTAAGCCATGGGGTCCTGAGTCTGAAGATTTTCGGGCATGTTAAAGAACCTCAAGCAAAAATTTGAGTCTCTGAGCAAAATTTAATTGGTATTTCCCATTTAACTATTACAGCAAACTCCTGATTATCCGTGTTAATTGGGACCAAGATATGCACGAAAATCGAAAAACACAGATAATCGAATTAAGTTATTTGGCTCCATGGAAGTTGATCAGAAATTTATTTACCCACCTTAACACTATATAAATGCAGCAAATATTCATAAAACGTTATATTAAATGTATTTAGGTGCAATTCGTAATTTCGTTATTTTATTTTACTCGTAAATATGAAAAAATAAAAGTGGGACTATTTTCAGTCAGAGTGGTCATGACAGTTATTCAAAATGGCTGCCATAACCAGCGACAACTACACTAGTAACCACCGATATGCACACCTATAACCAGCAATGACAATAATCAGCGATTCCCACACTAGTAGGGTTATTGCTGACTAATAACCACCGATGACCACACTACTAACCACCAATAAACCCACTGCCACAGCATATCCGTGGTTTCAATCTCCAACAACAAACTTTCAGTGACTCACGCAACGGAAATTTCCAAAATTTTATTGTATTCTCAGAATGTTGGTTGGTACCGTTAAACACGTCAGGGGAGGGGGTTGTGAGTGGTTATTCTATTGTGCTAGTTTCTAAGCGCAGTACACAGTAGCATGTTTAAAAATAAAGAATTTTGTCATAACAATACAAAAATACAATATTTTTGAAAAATACAGTAAAATGAGTCATGCCCGGATAATCTGCAAACCGTATAATAAGCACACGGATAATCGGGAGTTTGCTGTACCTTAGTTGATCACTAGATGTCTCTTTGAGGCAAAGAGTTAACTCTTGTCACTCACTGGCAGCTGTAGGGAAATAAGTGTAATTAATGTAGCTTGGTTGGGGCATACCATAACGTAGTTGGTTAAGGCAATACAAGGTCGGGGTTTGTGTTCCCAGTGGGTCAGGTATTTTAAACTGTCCCAAAACCTTCTGGTGTCACCGTTGCTCTAGGATTGACTAAGCCTCTAACAGAAACAAGTACCAGACACTTGTGTTCTGGGGGTAAAGGCAGCTGTCACGGAGTGTTAACAACTCGGCAGACATCTCGTGCCAATTGTTTAAAAAGATGGGAGCCTTAACCACCTACTACCCCAAGGTCCTCTTGAGGGTTGTAGTGGGATCTCTCTACCGTTTTTTTAATTAGCTTGGTTAAGTAACTCCTGCAAGGGAGCACCCTTTCTCCATGTTGGGATGTATGGGTGTAGACAGTTTATCACCACTATTAATTTGTATAACATTCTCCTGCGTCTACACTTCACAGCAAGTGCTTCATGTCACCTGCATTAATTGTGATTCCACATCGTTAGTCGGTCCTGGAAAACTAGTGGTTATGATCTTTTTTCCAAAGTTTGCAGCTTGAAACTCACCTGTGATCAACACAATTTTTTAGGGCAAGAAAATCCTGAGTACAGCTTCCTTCAGAAGGAATTAAAGCCATGATTTCTTGTAATAGATCAATGGCATGTAAAATAAATTCAATGCTGATAAAATAGCCCTTCGAGCAAAACTGTATTGGCAGTTTTGTACCCAGAATTGAATTGCATTACTAATGACCTCATCTGTTAAATAAATTACAGCAAACTCCTGATTATCTGTGTTAATTGGGACTGAGATATGCACAGATAATCGAAAAAACACTGATAATCCAATTAAGTTATTTGGCGTTGTGAATGTTGATCAGAAATTTATTTACCCACTTTAACACAACTTAAATGCAACGAATATTCATAAAATATTATATTAAATGTTTTTAGGTGAAAGTTATAATTATCATTATTTTATTTTACTCATAAATATATAAAAAAAAAAGTGGGACTATTTCCTGTCATGACCACTCTGGTTACAACAGTTATTCAAAATGACTATCATAACCAGCGACAACTACACTAGTAACCATTGATATCCACACTTATAACCAGCAATAACCACACTAGTAACCACCGATGACCACATTACTAACCAGCGATAAACCCACTGCCACAGCATATCTGTGGTTTCAATCTTTAACAACAAACTTTCAGTGACACACACAATGGAAATTTCCGAAATTGTATTCTCAGAAGAATGTCGGTTGGTACCGTTAAACACATCAGGGGAGGGGGTTGTGAGTGAAGGCTACTCTATTGTGCTAGTTTGTGAGTGCAGTACACAGTAGTACGTTTAAAAATAAAGAATTTTTTCATAACAATACAAAATACAGTACAGTGTTTATCTTGATTTTAAAAAATACGTAAAAAGAGTCATGCCTGGATAATCCACAAACCGGATAATATGCGCACGGATAATCTTGAGTTTGTTGTAGTAGCAATAGGAATTCAACCTCAACTTCATGTCTGAAGAAATTACAAATTATTTTAAACCCTTCTTGGTTGTTGCCAGATTGCTTTGCATGCATTCTCAAAATGTGTGTATATAATTATTCATTATGACTGTATGCACCATAGCTTTTAAATATCTCCAAAGCCATAATCTAAGCAGTTAAGGTCAGGAGAATGTGGAGGCCAGTTACTAGGTCTCCCTGAAAATTGCTGCCCATACTATACAAATTGATACTTGTTATAAAGAAGAGGCAATAATTCAGAAGACCTAAGTCCATAGTGACTTCTTCTTTGCTTCCTACTTACTGTGTCAATATTTTTCAATACATTCTGCAGAATCATCAATTTAATGTTTCCTTAAATATGGGAACTAGTTATTTATTTTAGGAAGTAATTTTTTTTTCTTAGTCTAAAGATATCTTACCTCAATTTAATGTTTGATTTGTTTTCGGACATGTTCACAACATACAACTCATCAGTCTAGTAAAGCAGATGATATAGAAGAATACATTGAAACTTGTTCGAGAACAAATCAACATTAAATTGAGGTATGATATTAATAGTGAGTGGAGAACATATTTTTAACGACTCACCTCGTATAATTTAAAATTTCTTTGATACCAGCAGTTTCAGACAATATCGTGACTGAAGAGGGACAAGATATTGTCTGAAACGGCCGGTATCAAAGAAATTTGAAATTATATGAGGTGAGTCGTTAAAAATATGTTTTCCACTCACTATTAATGATATAACCTCATAATGTTTACTTCCCAATATTAATTTAAATATGAGGTAAGGTATCTCTAGACTGAAAAAAAAAATTGACAGGAACTAGTTTTCAAGAGAAACATCTCACTCATTTGTCATAATGTCGGTTGAAAATGAGAGATGCTTCTCTTGAGAACTAGTTCCCATGTTTAAGGAAACATAAAATATGAGGTAATATGTAAAAAAATGACTCATTAATTTAGATAGCACTTCTTCCCTGGTTATATGATTAGGAACATGCCAGGACTGCTGCTAAAACAGCAAAAGAAAAGGGACACAACCAGACATGCTTTGGAGATTTAAAAAACTGGTATCATGAAAACATGGAACTTCATGAGGTGAGATAAAATATTTATCCAACTCAATTTATAAATTGTAAATTACCTCATAATGTTACTTCTTGCTGTAATTTTGATTGAATTGTTTTGAATTATTTGAAGAAACAAGTTTAACTGTTCAGTAAATTATGTTGCAATCTTAACTTGCAAAAAATCTGCTTCCTAAACGTCACATTAACAAATTGATTTGAAGAGAAAGCAAGAAAATAATTATGTAGAGCTATCGAAAAAGATATCTTTCCAACATAAAATTTCCTGGCTTCCAGAAGACTGACATACATTTTATTAAGTTTAAGCTTTTTTATGTGAAGAAAGGAAAATCCTGAGAGAATACTGTGTTTTTAAATCCTGCAGTAGCTAAAGAACAAATGTAAGTTGTATAATGTAATTATATTTATTATTGTTTCTAGCATAAAATATTTTTACAACGCCTGTCAATAATTTTAACTCGTGGAGTGCAATTACAGCTAAGTATACTGTAAGATATATTGTCACATTTTATTTTTAATCTTTTTAAATTTGTCATTCTTGTTTTATTAATTTAGTACTGAAATTTGTATTTTTGTCATTTATTTTTAAACACTTTTATAGTTGAATATTCTTGTTTGTTGTTTTAAATATTTCGACAATACATTTTAGATAATTTACCTAATCTACAGTGTGATTATAAAGTCCCAGTTCATTTTGTGGATGACGTAGCGCAAATAAAACAAAAATTATAAGGTAGTTTCTAGTATGAAGTTAGTGTTCAATATAACCTCCATCAATCTCAAAACATGTTTCCCAACGACAAACCGTCGCCTGGAAAACATGCACCAGCATATCCTCTGTAATCATTTCACTCGCTTGGCGTATGCGTTCTTTCAGCACTTGCAGATTAGGAAACTTGGTTCTGTACACCTGTTGCTTGATGAACCCCCAAGCAAAAAAGTCCAGGGGTGCGAGATCTGGCGAACGAAGTGCCCAGATACAAGGAGATGCCCTTTCAATCCACCTTTTGGGGAACCTGTCATTGAGATACCCGCGTATAGCCAGAGCAAAGTGTGGTGGTGCTCCATCTTGTTGCAACACCACTGTATCAATGATACCATCTTGCTGTAACTGTCCCTGTAAGAAAAGCTGCAACATATCAAGATACACGTCTCCCGTGATGGTTTCCTTTGGAATCTGTCTCTAACTTCCTCATACGACTGGCCTCTTAAACGCGCAGCAACAATCTCTATCCGCTCTTGAATGGTGAACATATTTGTGTCTTTCGAATGGCTGTAACAGAAATACGATATGTAAGCGATTTCTTTAAAATGTACTGAGACTTTATAATCACACTGTATTTTAATTCATGGTATTGTCTCCCAAAACAGGCTGAGGTATTTCTAATTCGCCGCTACTGTCAAACTAAGAGGTTCATAGTTGTGCTGACACAAGATGTCCGTAAATTCCTACGCTACTATAGCATAAGTCAGCCACAGTGGATTAGTGGTTATGTTCCTTGCCTTTGGTCCTGGGTTCAAACCCAGATGAACTCAATGGATTTTTTTAGGATTGAAAAAATCCAAGGAGCAATTCTACCGGAAGGGAATTTAAGACATGGGTCCCGAGCCTGAAGATTTTCAGTCTCATAAAAGATCCTTAAGCCTGTATTGAGGCCTCTAAGCAAAATTTACCTACCTCCTCCTTCCTACTAGATGTCTCATTGGGTCGGTATGTTGACCACGTACCATTAATGACATCTGTAGGAAATAAGCATAAATAAATTAACTTAGTCTGGTAACTTCTAACAAAAGGAGGAGAGGCTAAGGCCCAACATTGGGCTGTTATGCCATTGTAGAATGTAGATTATAGCCTATAGCACAAATGAATGTTACAACGAGCCACAGGTTACAAACAATAATAATAATAGCTTTATTTTACCTGGCAGAATTAAGGCCTTAACACCTTGTCTACCACTCAACCAGGTTAAAAAAAATACAAACATTATTTTTACATCTACAGGGTGATTCAGAAATATGGCTATACATTTGATCGCATTTTGTGACGAAAATATTATTATTAAAGGAAATATGATATCATTGGAAAGGGAATCCTTCAAATTACAACAATAGAACAAAACAAATCACTTACAACAACACTAAGCAAGTCTCTTTATTGCTTCAAACTGTTTGCCGTTTACATCCAAGCATAATTGGCAATGCTTTGGGAAGTCATTCATTGCGTTATAATATGTGTTTAGAGGAATAGCTCTAATTTCTTCCTCAATCACTAATTTCAGCAAGTCGACGTCTTGAGGTTTCCGTTAAACTCACGTCTTGCAGCCTCATGATCATTAGCATACGTTATTGCCCATGCAGCAATTGTAATTTGCTGTTGCATATTCGACGCCATTTTGACTAATGACATAAGTTCTACACTGTTTTGTTTTATTCCATTTTTGTAATTTGAATAATTGTGTTTCCAACGGTAATTTCATATTTCCTGTAATGGTAATATTTTCATCATACAACATGTTCAAACGTATAGCCATATTTATGATTCACCCCGTAATTAAAATAAAAATAAATATTACATGTTATGTCTACAATATAATTATTATTTACAAAATATTTTAATTTAATCTAGATTTAACGAATGAAATATACAGAGTACAAGATATAAAAATGAGAAAAAAATTATTGCCATAGAATTAATTCAATTCTCCTGAAAAATTATTTAACAATAGGTAATTGTATAAGTGTGACTTAAAAGTTCCAAGTGTGCGGCAACCCTTGATATCTTTTGGAAGGAAATTCCAAGCGGGAAGTAACTTTCATTATATCTCGTGTTCCCACCATTTTTTCCTCCCCTTCTATTGCAACATGTACTGACGTCATTTGGTACGGTATCCCATATTGTTAAGTAATGCAATTTTTTCAGCAATTAATAACATTCAGAATATTAATAAGGTTGGGATACGAAAGTTACCTTAGGTTAGATTAGGTTGCTAAGTTAGCTATAGTTAGGTTATATTAAGAAAATGTGCTCGTCTCAATGATAATGGAATTCAAGCCAACACTGATAACTACTGTGCCAATATAGCTGGCAGATATGAATCAAAGTTCCCCTAAGTTGGCAATTCTATTTTAACCATAATTCATGACTATATTTGCATAATTCACATTGTTTATGATATCATATTTTTAGGTTAATTCTATCTCCATTTCTGATTTTGTTTCATCCCTTCTTATCAATATATATGTATATACACACATTCCTCAGGTCGCTAATTACATTCCACAACAATAATTTGACATTTTAGCTGTTATTTTTTATTACAATAAGTAGACCTTTGTGTTAAATCCTCGATCCCTATCCTGGGGTAATATTTTTTAATCATACCCTGTATAATTACCTCCTCAAATCATAGTTAATGCTATTGCCTCACCTCATACGTGGCTTACCAGTTTTTCCTACAAGAACTTTCCATGCCTTTCTTTCATTCCCCATTCATGTGAGGTCCTGTCCATCCCAATTTATGAGATTTATTAATTCAATCTCATTAATATAATTCACAAAACAAACTGAAAAGAGAATGAAAACAGTGATAATATAATCCTTTTTGTTGTCCAATGGTGGTGAAGCTTTTAATTGGGTTGTGCAATTTTTCTCTTGCTCCCCAGAAGAAACCAACCATAATTTAATATTGTTTTCATATGTGGCACAGCGCCTCTCTTATGCATAAATTTTAATTTATAAGTGGAGGAAACAGGTAATTTGAACTTGGAATTATTGGAACAAGGCCTAATGTTTAGCATATTTAAAGGGGGTTATTTTGTCCAATAAAATAATCAAATGTTTTGTGGAGAATCAGAACAAAAAATGAACTAAATATATTGGTAAAAAATAGAACAAAGGTAAATTATATTGTGGCACAAAGATTAAATTATTTTTACTGAAGACGTTATAAGAAGGGAAGCCAATTGCCACAAGATTTTTAGGATGGGGGGAAAAAAATGTGGGGACGGAATAATAATAAAAAAGAAAAATATGAAAATAAAAACTTAGTGCTATCAGAAACAGTAAATTGTGGAAAGTTATTAGAGACCAAATTATAAAGGGAATATATATATTTTTATATTATATCATAGAACACAAAATAATCTGTTGCAGAGTTTGTAACTGTTCAAAAATGTTCAAGACTCCACAATTGTTTTAACTTCTCTTATTAAATATGTTCTCTCTCAATCAGCCACATTGGTCTTCATTATCCCATTTTTGAAAATATTATACATAAATCTTGATAATTTATTTTTTATAAAAACCATAAAAGTGATAGACTTAAAACCAATCTTATAAAAAGTGTAGACCTAGAAAATTAGCGAAGTGCAGTAATTGGAGTTTACAATCAAAATCCAATATTCACCACTTGTTTCTGTTGATGTAGAGTAATTATTTTTCTTGTTCAAAGACATTCTTCATTCAAAGAGACAGAATCTATTCTTTAAACATATTGAAATGAAGACCGCAGGGAAAAACAAGTAATGTCACAAAATACAGAAAATATAGGTAAAGTTGGTTGAGTTGTTTCTTGACTCACCTCATACTTCTTAACTCCCTCGCAGATCTAGATTTCGTCACTGTATTTGTGACATTCTCAATGCTGTTCACGTTCACAACTGATGTGCAATGGTCTGAGTCAGTTGTGAACGTGAACAGTATTGAGAATGTCACAAATACAGTGACGAAATCTAGATCTGCGAGGGAGTTAAGAAGTATGAGGTGAGTCAAGAAACAACTCAACAAAATTAAAATAAACCTCATAGTGTTATTTCCTACCTACATAACTTAATAGAGGTAAACCTTATGTATAGTACATTTTTTAAATCATTCAGTGGACAGTGATAAACATTGGAGAAACATGGAATATCCTAGCACAATCAATGGTTCAAGTTTTGTTGTTCTGAGGGAAAAACAAGGATTTTGATTTATTTAATTTAACATATTGTAGTCCTGGACAAATTTATTTTTTGAGAAGGAAAATTAATGCTTGAACCGGAATTGAACTTTGACCCATTTTTTAATGATGTAATGGACTGTATTCTGACACACAGAGTGAGAGGTCCGGGGTTCGATTCCCCAGTTCAAGCATTAATTTTTCTATAAAAATCAAGGATTGTTCAAATATGTTTCCCCTTTGTAATGAACATTTATCCTTTTAAAATTTGGTCTCTAGCTATCATTGAGAAGGCCGAAACATTCACATATCAAAGATGCAGCACCTTGTAAGCAGAAAAAAGTATATTATTTTAAATTGGATTTCACATATATATTAAATTTAAGGTTACATCTGCATTTGAAAGAGTGAAGTTTCTAAACCATTTCTGTAGATTATATAAATATTAGCCTTGTCCCAATGGCCCCATGTTCTAATTTCTCCATTTTCCCCTACATAATTGCATAAATTCACCGCAAGTAAATAACTTGAAGGAGGAATTGTTGAATCAACTCACTACATTTAACTTGTCTTTCTGGTTGACCAGTGATTATCATAATCGGTGGTAAGAGAAAACTTTTGCCTGAACCGGGAATCAAACCCTGAACCTTCAGCTTTCTGTGCTGATGCTCTGACCACTAAACCTGAATAAGCTCAGTGGTCAGAGCATCAGGATGGAAAGCTGAAGGTTCGGATTCAATTCCTGGTTCAGGCAAGAATTTTTCTATATTTAAATTAATATTGGGAAGTAAACATTATGAGGTTATATCATTAATAGTGAGTGGAGAACATATTTTTATCGACTCACCTCATATGATTTCAAATTTCTTTGATACCGACGGTTTCAGACAATATCATGTCCCTCTTCAGTCATGGCTTCCACTCAGCGAAGAGGGACATGATATTGTCTGAAACTGTCGGTATCAAAGAAATTTGAAATCATATGAGGTGTGTCGATAAAAATATGTTCTCCACTCACTATTATAGAATTTTTCTCTTTACCATTATTTACAATAATTTAATTGTGTTCATTAATTTACTTATTTCTATCATAGCAATAGCTTGAGCTTCTCAATATTAATTTAATAGTGATTATCATGCTTGTTTCTAAACCAGATATTCACTGGTTAAAATATCAGAACATTCTTAACTCGCCAAATGGACTGTAGACGATTGTATCATGCTGTGTTGTCATTGTATTTTCTTCTGATTGTCAGTGGCTGCAGCCAATTCATTTGGTCTTGGCTCTGTGGAGTAATCTCAAGGATTTATTATAAGTTGATTTTAATAATTCCTCTTGCAATTATTAATTATAGCATAAATGTTTTTATTAATTTTGATTGGTTGTATATATTGTGTGAAATTTACATAATTTACTATACATTGTTATTTAGAGTTTAATTTAAATTATAGTGAGTATTGTTTTATTTGTAGCCAATAATACAACGTAACATAAAGTAACAAAGCTCTGATTATAGTTTCATGGTTATTTTGCTTTGTTGAAGAAATCAGGAGAACTGAATATTGTGAACTGTATATAGTGAAATCCAAAGGAAAATGTGATAATTACACATAAAGTAGCACCAGTTAAAAAGAAATGATAAAATGCATTTAATATCATAGTAGATGTGAAGTTGGGCTAGTTTTCTTTTAGTAAAGTGAGTTTAATGCTACATAAATACACCTTGCATTTGCTTTCCCTACAGGAATTGTTGTCATCCCAACTTCTCTCAAAAAATGAGTGAAAATTGACCAAAACACACATTTTGTGTTTTATCTCTCATAAAATTCTCCTAATCTTCCTGTTCAAGAAAATATATAACTTATTGCTATTTTGCCATTTTAAAGCCCTGGTGGCCATTTTTAAACTCCCCAGAACTAGTGGCAAAAATTATGCCAATGTATGAAAAATTGACATCAGTTGTATTATTGGAGAGAGGCACAAAAAGAAAAATCCAAAATGGTAATGAGTCTCTACTATACAGTTTGGCATAAATATAAAAAAGAAATATTTGTTTCAACACAGAAATTGGAACTGTGTGTTATTAAAGCAGTCAGAAGCATGAAAAACTGTAGCCTTTTTTCTCAAAGTGTATTTTTCAAGCACATGCCCATTTAAAAAAAAGTTCCTTGCACTGCAATTTTTGCCTTATTCAACTGAAATTTTCAGCACTTATCTGTAAGAATACAAAGAACCAAAATTGTATTGGATTTTAATCATACTCAAAATGCTCATTAGTTATGATTTTTTATATTGTCATATTTATCTCGATTTCTGCCAACATGAAAAACCAGTTAAAAAAACTTTTTTTCTCTCAAAAGTTATAACGGCACGGAAAAACCATTGCAAATTTAGAAGCAATGAGTATAACGAATATCCTGACGAAATATTGAAAATTGTACTGCAAGGAATTCTTATAATTAATTAAAATAAAAAAGAGAAAAATATAATGAAACTTGTGAACAAATATAACAAATCACTTGAAATTTATCATAAATGTTATTCATACAGGTAGACATCCGTGGTAAAAATTTGAAGGAAATATATCTATTGGTTTCGGAGTTTCAAATTCACTCATGGCTACTCTTAAACTTAAATGATATAAAACGGTTATTCTTTCAATTATATTCTATGCATGTGAAATGTGGTCTCATACTCTAAGGGAGGAGAAAAGATGAATAATTGAGAATAAATGAGAACAAAATGCTTAGGAAAATTTTTGGAGCAAAGGGAGTTGAACAAAGAGGTGATGGACATAGACTACTTAACAGTGAGCCATTTGAATTTTATGGGAAACCAGATACAATAATAACAGTTAAGTCTGATTTGTTTCCTTGCCCTCTGATGAAAGTTATGTGTACTAGAAAATAATGAAGTTGATGGTTTCAGAATGCAATGGTGAGATACTGCTATGCAGCTGTTTAACTAAATTTCTGTAAAAATTAGATGCTTTATAAAAAAAATATTTTAACAGAAACATAGGAAGGAAATATAAGGCTCTATAACAATGTTTTCCCCATTTCATTCTGAGTTTCAGGACATCAGATAATTTACATGGAAATTGGTGGCTGGTAGAATGAGCATGGTACTTTATGCAATAGTAGCAGGGGCAGTTAGAATGGCCGCTTGACACTAAAAAGATTAAGAAAGTAAAATGACTTTAAAAACCAGATAAATGTGTATCTTTTTATGATAGTACAATGTTATCCTTGTGTTTGGGGTAACTTTGCACTAAGCAGTTTTATTCTGGATATTATTTATACGAGGGCAGATCGGAAAGTAACGTACAATATTTTTTTCTGCCTTGGTATTGCAGCTAGAATGTTGAAATTTCACAGAGATATAGTTTGAAGTTTTCACTACAGATGGTATTTTTTTCTCAGGTGCACCTCTTGCGAGAGAAGCTTGAACTATGCAACAAAGATGGCGCACATGCTACAGTCGTCCACCTGTGAGGAACAGGGCGGATCGGAAAGTAACGCACAATAATTTTTTTTTAAAAAGTTTAATAGTAAAAGAAAGGAAAAAAATCACAAATGAACTTACATCTTTTACCTACTTTTCGACATAGTCACCAACTTTCTCAACACATTTTTCCCATCGTGTTACCAGTTTCAATATGCCCTGTTTGCAGAAGTCTGTTTGGGTGGAGTGTAGCCATCTGCACACTGCTGATTTCACTTCCACATCTGTCTCAAAGCGTTTGCCGGCCAGGAATTTCTTCATGGGACCAAACAGATGAAAGTCCGATGGTGCGGGATTGTTGCTGTTGTCGGCTGGCCGGAGCGTGGCGAATCACTAAGGTTCACGCATCCCTCTTGGAAGAATGTGCACCACCTGGAGACATTGCTACGGTCCATACAATCATCCCCATACACGCCACGCATGTCCCTGTGAATTTCACTGGGTTTATGCCCTTTGGCCCACAGAAATCGAACAACACTTCTCTGTTCCTCACAGGTGGACGACTGTAGCATGCACGCCATCTTTGTTGCATAGTTCAAGCTTCTCTCGCAAGAGGTGCACCTGAGAAAAAAATATGATCTGTAGTGAAAACTTCAAACTATATCTCTGTGAAATTTCAACATTCTAGCTGCAATACCACGGCAGAAAAAAATTATTGTGCGTTACTTTCCGATCTGCCCTCGTATTTAACATTTTCCAATAATGGATCATATTATAGTATTATAATAATATTGTGAATGAAAAATTAATGTCTGAACCAGGAATCGAACCGTGACCTCTAGTTCTCCAGACTAGTGTGCAGCCCACTATACCATTCTAGACTTGGCACAAATGAGAATTATAGATTTGTATATGTGGAAAGAATTGTTAATGTTTGTGCCAAGTCTAGAATGGTGTAGTGGGCTGCACACTAGTCTGGAGAACTAGAGGTCCATGGTTCAATTCCTGGTTCAGACATTAATTTTTCTTTTCACAATATCATTATAATATTATTATTTATATATTTAAAAATATTCATTGAATACAACATGTGCAATATCACATTAATTTTTGTGTAGATAGAATGCTAGCCCGACACTAGGCATACATTTTAAATTATGCTTAAGTTTTCCCCGTTCTGCAGATTTCACATTAACAATTATTCTATATGTCTTTGTATTAATTTTACAAACACTGTAACATAAAACCCAAACAAAAGATTCAAACAATGTATCTCACATATCTCATACATGTCTCACATATAGATGTTACGGTGTTTTTTGAGTTGGACATCGTGGAGATACTCGAGCATTTTCGTTAGCACTCAGCCCATGATTGGTTATTGCAATTTTCTAATTCAATTAAAAAACTATTTGATGAAGAGACATGAAATTTTCACCCACCTCATTTAATTGTAATAGCGATTGCACTGATGTATAAATTACTTAAATTTCTGTAATTTTACAGAACCACATTATGAGTTGATATGGGAATTAATTTCTCCAGGTAAGCCATTTATTAGGCCATAGTTAACATAACTAGAAAGAAAAATTTGTATCTGAGCTGGGAGAAATGAATTTGTGCTTACTCCTGGAGGTGTGACTAAATAGTTCAATGGTAAGAGCACAAGTGTATAAAGCTGGAGATCTTCGGTTCAATTCTTGCTTAAAGTACAATTTTTGGCTTAACTGCACTTCTACTAGCACTTGATTTTTCAGTTATATTGTTATGAACTATAGCTCTTCTTCTGTATTTACTAACATTATTTAATATTTTAAACAATTATATAACATAATTAGACAATTTTGAAGTATTTATTTAAATATGAATATCACAATATTATGACACTGTTAGACAATATTGTGATGTTAACTGCTATTTTCTTCACAGAGTATATTACATAGTCTATGATTTTTCTATCGCTGGTTGGATCAGCGTTAGGGCTGAGTAAGTGTACACCCATTTTTAATAAACATTTGGTAATTTTAATATTATTAATATATTTTTTTTAACATAGATTTGGGGATTTATTGCAAATATTGGTCATTTAAATTTCATAGCAATGGAGAGTAATTGAGGATGATAATCGATGTGGTTCGATTGTGGGTTATCACTGGCTCTATAAACTCTGGTGCATGCGCACTGTTCTATAGCACGTAGAAAATATTTCATGCTAGTTTAAGTGCAGTTTTTCCCAATTTTTTTTCTCTGTGTTGTGGTATTTTGTGTGTTTGTATGATGTGCAGGGACAGGACAAACAACATTTAATATGCAGGCATGTTGTTATCAAGGTTTCACTGTATTATGAACAAGGCAACGGGTTTAGCCAAAAATGTTTCAAATGAACAGTGTAGAGTACGTAGAGCACTGTTAGAATTAGTAACTTTTTTTTTTTCCAAATGCCCCAGGTCTGTCTTTTGACATTCCTGGCATGGCGTACTTGTAACCCACTTCTGAGGTTGGGGCACCTGGAAGGCGGGGTTACATTGCCCCGATGATATGATGGGTGATGATGATAATGGTGCGCCAGGAGAGTCCCTAATCCTAAACCTTAACCTAAGACGAATATGAATGATGATGATTGCGATGGCCATATGGTTTTGGGGACCGTTTGGGCCTTAAAGTTTTCCTGACATTTGTCTTACAGGTGAGGAAAAACCTCACCCAGAAAACTGTCCCAACCGGGGATCGAACCCGGACCCGCTGCGTGACAAGGCAGCACGCTACCCCGAGACCACAGCGGTGGACAAATGAGTAAATTGTTGTAAGTCACGAAAGGATTGGGTACGCTAAGCAGGCAGGGAATACACTGTCAGTGATATCAAAAGTCCATCACGCTGGACCTAAGTAATCTAAGAAAATTCTTTAGTAAGACAAATTTTTGGTCCAATTTTGCTAGATTAAAGAATGTATATTTCTTTTGTTTTTAACCCATTCACCTGAAAAGATGAGGTAGACTCACTGGCCTTCAACTCAGAAGACAAGGTACATTCGCTTAACTCTGCTGTTATATATTTTGCGTTATTTCTTACATCCCTTGGCAGGGTAATCTTTTGTTAACATTTATAAATAGTACAGGAATGTGTTTGTGCCTTCACTCTTATTGTGATCTCAAGTACCATTATCTTTTGTTTGTTTTGAATGCCTGAAAATAAACAATATAATTTACAGTAACTTTAATCCGGTTTCTGGGAAGATGCATTGAGCATTTAAACCTGAAGCAAATGGGTTAGTTGCATTGTATCCAGTTATGTTGCAAGAAAACAAACATGGTAGTCACCAGAGAAATCTCTTAAATTATGGCTCACAGTAAAAGCCCATTCCTAATGGTCTGATTTTTAGAGAATACCTTTCTCATTTTATTTCAATAGCACATACTAAGTTTAACTCCAAAAATAATTAAAATTGTGGCCGCTAGAGAACTAATTCTTTTTTTTTCTCGCGAACTCCTACCTTAATGGTTTGATTTTGCTGGTTACCGAACTTGAACTTGCTTTTTTTAATTGATTCCTGTATGCCAAGTTTGGTTCCAAAAAATTGTGAGTGCTAGAGCATTAACACACACACACAGATATACAGTGTGTCCCAAATTGATGTATACACTCTTTGAAATGTTATTTCTCAGCAACGAAATGAGACAGAAATACAATTTTTCAATTTTTGTTGTGTATGATCCACAAGGCACTGAAAAAGCATAGCAACACGTTCATCGATCTTCACGTCTTTTTAAAAAACAATGATGGCGAGATTATCATTCGATGAACGTAAGTGGATACTGAAATGTTATTGGAAAGCGGAGAATGTGTTGAAGTGCAATGACTTTGGATGGTTGAATTTGGGACACCACTACCAACAAGGGTATCAATAGCAAGGTTCTGAGATAAGTTTGAAGACGGAATGGTGAAGATGTACTCTTGTTATCAGTCGAACGTCTCTTTCTTCCGTACTGACATTTCAACACATCTTGCACCATTCCATCATCTTCAAACTTGTCTCGGATTCTTGTTATTGTTACCCTTGTTGGTAGTGGTGTTCCAAATTCAACCATCCAATGTCGTTGCACTTCAACAACATTCTCCACTTTCTAATAACACTTCAGTATCCACTTACATTCATTGAATGATAATCTCACCACCATTGTTGTTTATAAAGACGTGAAGATCGATGAATGTGTTGCTATGCTTTTCCAGTGCCCTGTGGATCAAACACAACAAAAATTGTATTTCTGTCTCATTTCGTTGCTGAGAAATAACATTTCAAAGAGTGTATACATTAATTTGGGACACTCTGTATGTATATGTATTAATTTTTGTCATAGTCGTTTTCGGTATCTGCTTCTGCTAAATAAGATCAATGAAAATTAATAAACTTTTTTAAAATTCTTCATGAGATCAGCCTCAATACATATATTCTTTCAGAATTTGCTGAAAGGTACTGTGCTTGTATAATTTATGATTAAATGTGTAATTTATTGTATGGTGCTGTGTTTGTCAATTCACTAGTATAGCTAGGCTGCTCGTGGTGTAAATTGCTTCCCTCAGTTTACGAGATATAAATCTCCACTGACCTGTGTAATGGTTTCTTCTTCTTCTAAACCCCTGGGCCGTTGCTAATGCCATACAAAGGATACTGTTGTAACATTCCAGATAGTCATAGTTAAATATGGGAAATAACATTATGAGGTTCTTAATTCGTAAATTAACGAGTCATTTTTTTTAACATCTTACCTCATATTTTATGTTTCTTCAAACATGGGAAGTTAATTTTGATCCCCAGGTAATTACATAATTTGATACATCCCATTATTATTATTGTTATTGTTGTCATTCATCTATGGGCTATTATTATGCTGGATTGGACATACATAAATCAAATAATTTAATTGAAGGGTGAAACTTTTTCCTCACTAATACATAATAAGTAAATAAAGTCATAAATATATGAAGCTATATTATATTTTATTACATAAATTTATAGCATTATTATTAAAACATAGTACTGCACACAAAATTAAATTTATACCGGTAGCTAAATGGTGTTACAGAGTTTACGAAGGCAGGGATATTACTTGTAGATAGTGTAGAGTGGACATAGATTATGTGGCAGAAATTAAATGTTATAGGATGTATTTTGTGAAGATACAAATGAATTAAAAAAATGTCGGAAGATTCGAACCCTGGCTTTCACATATATTTTGTCTTGTAAGTAGTTTAATGATCTATGCTACTCGAACGCCCGATATTAGATACCTTGTATACTTTTGTACTATGAACAAGAGTTGAACTTTATTTAAAATGTCGCAATTTGAGTTACATTGCAATTGTTGAACACTCGTAAATATCTAGAAACATGTCTCCTTCACTGTTCTTTAACTATTTAAGACGGTTAAAACCAAATACAGCGTATTTAAAACATTTAACAATGTGTTACCTCGTGAACCACAGCTATGGCTTTTCGAGCATGTGCAGTGGACCATAACAGGAACTCTGCTTTTTGAAGCGGCTCATTCTTTTTGTCGCTAAGTGTACCTTGAAGTAAACATTCACCCATGTACACCTCTTGTGTGCTGATAGGAAGGGAAGAAAGAGTTCATAATATTTATAATCCACGTAATAAGTTACTTATTTATTATTATAAATCACACTGCCAAGAAAAATACAAAACAAATCAAAGTTCACATAACTAAAGAGAGAATTTTATGCCAGAGTCAGGATTTGAACCCAATACCATCAGCTTTATGCTAGGTGCTCTACCATTGAGCTATTTTGGCAACTCCAGGACCAGATACAAATTTTTCTCTCTTTAATCCTGGATGGAAGTTTGTTAGAGCAACGTAGCAAATATTTCATGGGAGTAATATGTATTTATAGAATAGAAATATGATTTGGAAACCTTACACTGTACGTCATAAAATATGATCCTCTCACTTGGACATATTCCCCATTCTGATTTAAATTTGGAGGATCGTACATTTAATAAATTTAAACATTTATTTGAAAATGGTAGTGATGATTTCCAAAACATGTCATGGTGAGAGGGCCATATTTTATGAGGTGTAAGTTTTCTGATTCATATTTGTATTCTAATAATATTTGCCTTATATTGCCAATTCCATTAATTTTTTATAATGCATGTATATTTTGAATGCAGGTCTAGTTTTGGATAGACAATAGAACATAGCAATGGGGAATCATAGTTAAGCCTCCCACTGTTGCAAGAAAAGTATTTGCATTCTATTTACTTTGTTCATTACCCATTCAATCTGTTTACCAAATGAAGAAACACAATGTTATTATTTTTGTTCTATGTACATAAATACATGTTAATTACTAAAATGTAAATGATTGTTTCTTTCTATTAACATTTATCAGCAGCTTATTAACTGAGAGGTCAAGAGTATAATAACACAACTATTATTACAAAATGTTGCTCCTAGAATACACTGCTGCACAGCTTTGTTTACATCTTGTAAACAATCAAACTCAGAAAAGAAATATGCCTGACCTTGCTGTAGTAGATGTGGAGTGAGTAAGATGTAAATTACATTTGTTCCACCAATTTTCTCCATCGCTGAATAAAATGATTTTAGTCAGCACTGATATTCTTAATTTATGTTACTTTAGACAATAATGTATTTTTAGAATTTGAAAGATTACTCTCTGGATTTTCCTTAGAATTATTTAATGTTGGGAAATGCACAAGGTGTTGAAACATACTTCACACATGTGACAGTCTGTAAGTTATATGTGATTGGTCTTACATTTTGTTAATTCTTGTAGTAAGTAAATTAATGTATATTTAAATTAATATTGGGAAGTAAACATTATGAGGTTATATCATTAATAGTGAGTGTAGAATATATTTTTAACGACTCACCTCATATGATTTCAAATTTCTTTGATACATTGTCTGAAACTGCCGGTATCAAAGAAATTTGAAATGGAAGCCATGAATGAAGAGGGACAAGATATTGTCTGAAACCGCCGGTATCAAAGAATTTTGAAATCATATGAGGTGAGTTGTTAAAAATATATTCTACACTCACTATTAAATTAATGTATGTTTTATTTTAATGTCTAGGCTTTTAAGTTATTATTGTCCAGTCAATTATATTATGTTGAAGAGCATGTTCCAGAAATGTACAGAGTTACAATGCGACAAATGTTTGTAAATAAAGACCACTGTTTGTAAATACATTACAATGAATCACTATTTCACATCTTCCTTAATAGTCCAAGAGCTGACAACACATTTTAGAGAAAGTGTTTTGCCCACGTTGAAATAATAAAAAAACAATGCTATTTTGATGGCTGAATCTGGAATGGTGAGTCAGTTAGAGGTCATTTCGTTATTGCTCAGCCTATTACATTTGCAAAAAAATAAACCCAAAAAATAACTTTTGGGAAATTTGAAATTTTTTTATTTGTTATTTTAGTAGCTATATAATCCAGAAGTAATACTCCCAGACAATTTTTTGAGTTTTAAAGAGTACGGCCTGACCCCTCTGAATTTATTTAATTAATATACCCCAAAAATATACTTTGGGCATTCTAAAATGTTTATGGCATATTTAATAATCAACTTGAAAATACATGTTAATCACCAGATAATTTGAACTGTTTTTAACAGCTGCTGGCAGGGCCCCTGACTCCTCGGGCTGTGATTGGTCGCTGTAAGACCATGTGACCACTGTTTACCATGAAACTCAAACTCAGCATACACAACAGAGTATTTTGGAGTAGTTAATTTTTCATAACCGAGGACAATGAAGCAACCCAAGATGTTGAAGATGATCTGTGAGATAGCGAAGACGAGCTATCGGAGGATGAATTGTTGGAAAGCAGTGAAGAGGAAGAATAATATAAATTCATCACCTTTGTAAATTTATTTAAACGATGAGAAAATTTATAATTTCGTAAATATATATTATTTTAATACAAATTTAGTGTAAAAAAATTATTTAAGGTCATACCTCAGATAATGCTTCGTTTAGCAAGTCTATCTTTTGCAACAAATTTAATAACACGTTATCATAGAAAAAAATTATGAGTTTATAAAATACTCGTTATTTTTTATTGAAAAATTAACAACTCCAAAATACTCTGTTGTGTATGTTGAGTTCGAGTTACGCAGTAAACAGTGGTCACATGGTCTTAGAGCAACCAATCACAGCCCTTGAAGCTACCTGCTGGCAGACATCATGGGGTTGTTAAAAACCATTCAAATTGTCTAGCGATTAATATGTATTTTTAAAATTTATTATTAAACATGCCATGAAAATTTTAGAATGACCAAAGTATATTTTTTGGGCATATTAATTAAATACATTTGGAGAGGTCAGGACATACTTTAAAACTCAAAAAAATAGTATGGGAGTATTATTTCTGGATTATATAGCTACTAAAATAAGAAGGTATTTTTTGGGTCTATATTTTTGTAAATGTAATAGGATGCTCAATAGTGAAATAACCACAACACCTCTACCTGACTCACCATTCCAAATGCACCCATCGTAATAGCATTTTTTTTTTTATTATTTCAACATGGGCAAAACACCTCCAAAATGTGTCGTCAGCTCTTGGACTATAATACATTTAATAATGTGAGAGACATACAAATCCTGAATTTCTTAAAGAATATTCTTCTTCAGATACTACAACATTGTTTTATTTTTTTTATTTTGTATTCTTATCTATTGGTTTCCATTTCTTCCTGATCTTACAAGGGAACTGTCAACCATTGCATGCCAAAACCTACTTGCAATTTCTCCCAGAGAAACAATGTGATGTACCAAGGCCATGTCCTAAAAATTATGTGCCTTTTTAACTGCAAGGCACAGAAATTGAAATCAGAATCCAGTAATGGCATGCATGAGTATAGTGGAATGTTGTGTGGTGGGACATGGCATACTAGCAAGTTGCCAGGGTTTGTGTGCGGCAGGTTGTCAGGGTTATCCATTTCACCAATTCAGGAGTTGTATTACTTCCCTGTAGTTTAAATGAGAGCTTTGGTGCTGGATTTTTTGGACATGGCCATTGTACAACACTACGCTACTCTGGGAGAAATTTCAAAGTAGGTTTTGGCATGCAATGGTTGACAGTTTCCTTAAGAGTATAGTTTTTCCAAATTTTAATTTTCTTAGAATTGATGTTAAGATCTGTTTGCAAGTTGTTCTCCCATCCATTTTTGTTTCTTGTGTCTATTGGCGGTTGTCATTTAAATATCTTTTTTTAATCTCCTCCTTATATACTTTTCCAATTAAATTTAATCCCAGGGATTTTATTAAGTTAATTATTATTTCTGTGTTTTATTATTCTGTCAATTTCTAAATTGAACTTTATTCCCCCAAGTACCATTGAATTATTTTTTCCCCCATGGTAAAACAAGTCCACCGCTGTGGTCTCGAGGTAGCATGCTGCCTTGTCATGCAGCGGGCCCAGGTTTGATCCCTGGTCGGGGCAGTTTTCTGGTTGAGGTTTTTATCGGGGTTTTTCCTCACCTGTAAGATAAATGTCAGGAAAACTTTAAGGCCCAAACGGTCCCCAAAATCATATGGCCATCATCACCATCATTCACCAGTGTGGCAAGCAACGGGAAGCTACCACACCTAGAATTTCCTAGTAAAGCTGCAAATTATAGCATGAAAATGCTAAGATTGCAGTGAAAGACCTGCCCTCGGGCAGAATTACTATGGATGGATGGTAAAACAGGCATTAGAAGGTCCTTGGCTTGCCTGCTGGTCTCAGGTCTCACATCCATATGTGTCATTTAGAGATGTGGACAATTATCCAGTAAGTGTAGGGGTGATACATAGTTAGAATGTTAAGTCCCCCCAGCCATTATAGCTGACTTTCTCAACCTAGGGCCAGTACTTATTTTAGCTACCTAAATTCCTCATGATGCTGAATACTGGCAAACAAAATTCCATGAAAAAATCTGCCCCCCCCCTGAATCGCCACATGTCTTAAAGCTCTGCATCATGGCCTTTGACCACTCAGCAAAGGTGCAGGATATTGGATTCTCTAGTAGGTCCAAATATTCTTCTCAATATCCTTTCAAATACAATAATTTTTATCAGGGAACTTCTTCAATTGAAATATTTTATACCTCTTAAAGTTCATCACTAGTATTTTACCATTCTGGTAGTTTAAAACACCAGCTGTACCGAATTCAAATATTTTGAAATGTGATCTAAAGAATGTAAGGTAAACTTAAAAATTTGTGTTTCTAATTCTAGGCTCCACTGACTAGTTTTCTTTTAAGTAATAGTACTGCCAATCTGAAAGCAATAATTCCCATAATAGAGCATTAATATATATATATTTTTACTTTATTAAACACAATGTGTACATTAAATTTAATTTTGCTTTTTACCAGTGTTTAGTGGTAGAGTCCTGTTTTCACACTTTGCTAGATGATATTTGGGACATGGATTGTTGCATAATTTACAGACGCAGTTCTCCTTGGGTTCATGATACATGTTGTTGAGGCATATATTCCCATGAAATCCATGGGCTACGAAACATGTGTATAGGTGTCGAAGTTCGGTTGCTTCCAGGTTTCTTTTTTTCATTGTTTGTTTCCATAATTTTTGTCGGTATCTCGGCTGCTTTGTTCTGTCTCTCCTCGACAATTCTGTATGCTTGTGTTTCCGGTAGTCTAAAGCAGTGTCTGATATCCTCATGAAGGATTCCTGGGCCATTGTATAGGCATAACAATTTCTTGTATATTTTGAAATTGACAGTGCTCTTTTCAGAAACCTTGATTTAATGTTCTCAAGTTCCTTAAGGTTTTTCACAGTCAAGTGATTCCATATTAGCTGGATTCAGTATGTTGCGGCCGGCATTACTTTAAGATTGAAGAGTTTCATTGCAGTTGAGAGGGATAGTCTTTGGAGTTTAGAGATATCGTACATGGCTTTCGTTGCAGCTGTTGATTGATCCTGTATATAGAGTGAGAAAGAGGTTCCAGTTGTTTGTAAGGTGACCCCTAAGTATTTGTAGCTTGATACAAATTCTAGGGTTTCTCCTTCGCATATAAGATGGTCCTTCTTAGCCAGCCTTCCTCCTTTCCTGAATTTCATTGCCTTTGTTTTGGCGCTGTTTATTTCCATCGAGTTTTCAAGTGCCCATATCCTAATGTTCTCCATGGCTGTTTGGAGGTCTCCTTGATTCCTGGAAAGGATGATCATGTCATCTGCGTACATGAGTTAATATTTTCAAGCTAAGTAGATAATGAAGTGCTTGTTTTAAGGACAGTTTTTAAGTAATGGTACACACACACGCATATAGAGAGAGATTTATAAGGAAAACAATTGAATAATAAGGAAGACTGGTGAAAATATTCCATATTTAACACACAGCATTGGGTACCAGAATATCTTAATTTATAAAAAGAAGAGCAGAATCCTAAGAGCACAGATGAAAAAAATTATGATAATGTAGAGATGATTCCAAAAACATGACTGGAAAAACTGGAAGAACTGGAAGAAGGAAATGTGGGCGCCGTGGTAGCTACAGTCCAGCCGCTGAGTCCCCGGCTCTGATGTTTACGTTGTACGAGAGTTAAAGGCAGAAACTCGCTCTCTACTGCCAATAACGAAATAGTTGAAATGGGAGTGAACGTCTGTCACAACCAATCACAACTCTTGACGCTAGTAAGGTTTGAAATTGCTGCTATGTTGTCTGCTGTATTTCTGCTAACTGCCATAATTTGATATTCTGCATGGTACTTAAAGCGGCCCCTCACACTGAATGTCCACATTGGCAACATTGTCGTGAAAACGTCAGGGCCGGTTACTTAGCGGCTGGACTAAAACAATATATTCATTTACCCACTTAAACCGTAATTCAAGTATGTAAATATATGGTATTGTACCACCTCACCGAAATGTGATGATTTAATAATTTTAAATCGGACTAATAGATTATATATATGAAATAAAAAATAGGGGAAATTATGGGTGTACAAGAGGAGCCGGACATCGTAGACATTATAGAAAATAAAAGTTTACAGTGGTATGGCCATGTCAAAAGAATGCCAGAGCAAAGATTGTCTAAAATTGTTATGGAATGGATCACAATGGAAAGGAGGAAGAGAGGAAGACCGAAGAAAACTTGGATAGAAGGGGTACAAGCTGCTATGAATATCAGAGGATTGGAGGAAGTCAGTGGATGGACAGAGAAGAATGACGTTTGGTTTCCGGAATACGGCGGCAGCTGCCATGATACCGGATGATACAATATATATATATATATATATATATATATGGTTTGATAAGAAAAATAAATGCCTGGACGGGATTCGAACCCGGATATATATATATATAGTGGACCTGATATTCGTAAATGTAATGCAGAAACCGGTGTTCATTGTGCACATTAATTTTTATTTTAATGCTTAATGGTGGTAGGGAACCAGAGATAACCCACCAGAGAACGAAGAATAGATTTGCATCGGCGTGTACGTAGTCGGTTATCGTTACTCAGTATTAGCGATGAGCCGTAAATATTATAGAGATCTGTCCTGATGGAACGGCGATAATCCACCTCTCACCGTGATCATCACCCACAGCCCCGAGATTTGTAGGAAAAAAGTCAAGATGAGAATGTAAATAGTAAAGTTTTAAAGACATACAAATATAATTCATTCACATCGGTGCGTTTTCCGTTTCTTCAAAGGTTATCACTACTTGCTTCAGCGTTGTCGCCCTTAGTGGGTTATCTCTGGTTGTCGCTGGGTTCTGCGATATAGACTTGGTTTATTTAGTGGGTAAACGCTGACTTATACTATTCTATGTGACCCTGTTACAAATATAGAGAACCGAGGGTTATAATTGCATGTCTACTGTATGGTAGAGAACGTTAGAAGTTTTACAAAGAATGGTGCAAACAATCGTAGTTGAGTATAAAGCTATGGTTTATTATACAGCGTGTCGCGCCCGACGGGACGCATCCTCGCGTTACGCTCGGCGAGATACTGGTTTCACATCAGAGTTAACCCACATAGAGCCCATACCGCACAGCGCTTATGTTCATGGAATAGTCGCCAGATGGCACCACATACATGGGAAATCGATATGACCAACGTTCGTAATAAATTCCCTTTCCATTTGTAACTTCCGATGATCGTGGAATAACCGTGCAAATTATCCTGGTAATGACAGATTAAATAACCAGTCAGAGAATAGAAATACATTGAAGACTCAAAGAAATCGATAGATAAAGTAAAAACAAAGGCAAATTAAATTAGAATTACAGATAACCAAAAGAGTTATTCTCAAAAGAAAGACAGGAAATAAACCATCCACCCACGTGGGAACCAGGGATTATCCCTGCGTGGGATGAACCCTGTAGTAAGAACAGGCCAAGAACCAACAAACCGGAAGTGACGAACAAAGATAAAACGAGACTACGAACCACAGACCACCGCAACTACGATTCTGATACCAAATAGAAGGACTCTCAATGCAACAGCTGCAAATGAGACGTCAACGCCGACGACGACGCAATTGATTGCGAGTTCTGTAACACGTGGCAACACCTAAAATGAAGTGGGCTAATGAAAGGGAAATGTAAATGTATTGAAGAGACCGAATCACAAGCTCACTGGTTAAGCTCAATATGCAAACCCAAACTCCTAAAAGTCACTGTCGCAGACATTGAAGAAAAAGTTACTGAGAAGGTAAAATCGCAACAGATAGCGACATCTGTTGGAAGCAGCAGTAGTCAACAGTACGAAAACCAAACTCCAGAGCCGCCAGACGGAGAACAGAGGAACCCTTGCGAAAACCAAATGCAATACCTCTCCATGCAAAAAGGACACAAAACAACAGATACAGGAGAGGAGGGAAGGAGCGATATCATGCAAAAGATAGACAACATTATGGATCTCCTAAACAACAAACTAGACAAAATAATCGAAGAAAAAATAAACAACCAAAGGAATCCAACAACACAAGCACAACAGAGGAAAAAAGCGGGGGGAGATGGAGCCCAAATAAAACAAAACTCTAACACAATGGCCAACCCAACAGAAGAAAAGCAGAAAAGAATCGACGAAGAACCAAACTATGAGGAAGAAAACGAAGTGGACACGTGGACCAGAGTAACATACGGAAGGAACAGAAACAAGAAATCACAAAAGCCTGAACAGAAGATAGGAACAAAAACTACCAAGAACGATGACATCCAAGCAGCGCAGAGGTATGCCTGGCTCTTCCTAGGAAGACTGAAAGAAGACACAACACCAGATAAAGTAAAAAACTATCTACTAAACAACGATATTCAAGGAAATCTGATCTGCGAAGAAATAGCGAGCAGGGGAAGGAACAAAGCATTCAAGATAGGAATACCATTTGAATACCTGGAGACAGTAAATGGCTCAGACTTCTGGCCGGAAGGGGTACTGATAAAACGCTATCTTTTTCGGAGAACATTTAAAAACAAAGGAGTCTCAATCGCCTGTTAACGTACTTAATTGGAATGCGGAAGGTCTCAAAAATGCACTGAAATATATACCAGTAGAGGAACTACTAGAATATGACATAATGGTATTCACAGAAACATTCGCAACGGAACAGATCAACATAGAGGGGTTTTACGGACTACACTCGTACGGAAGGAAAACGGATGGCAGGCCGACAGGTGGCGTATCATGCTATCTGAGGCCATCACAGGGGAACTTCAAAGTAATACACAAAGACGAAGACATACTCACAGTGAGAACAGACAACATCACAATCGTAGCAGTATACATACGACCACAAGCAACCACGGAGGAAGTGATAGAAACTTTAATAACAGCAATAGCAGACACGGAAGAAGACGAATCCGTCATAATAGTTGGAGACATCAACTGCAGGATAGACAAGAAGAACACAAAGACTGAAGTAGTTCTAGAGACACTGAGAGAAGAGGGTTACACCCTAACCAATAAGATGGAACTGCCAACATATATAGCGCACAATGGAACAAGCGCGATCGATTTACTGCTATATAAGGGAAAAGATCTAAGATTAATAGAACAAAAGGGGCTATGGTCATCAAACTTAGCACCCATCAGGAAACACGTACCGATAGCAACAAGACTGGAAAAGACAAAGGCCAGAAATAGACCAAACAAGGAAACCCCTAAAAACAGGATATCAAGAAAACTAGATATAGAACAAATACGAAAAAACACGGAGAACATAGAGAAAGCTAAAACGAGAATAAAGGAAGGCCAATTGGACAAAGCACTAGACATCACTAACAACCTTATAAAGAACGCCTGTCAACCAACATCAAAAAGAAGAGCACAACCGTGGTTCGACAGGATGTGCTACACAGAACGGAAGGAAACACTAAAAGCACTAAACAAAGCAAAGGAATCCAAAAACCAAGTAGACCTGGAACGATACGCCCAGAAAAGAAAACAGTACAAAAACATAATAAAATACAAGAAAACCCATTACATAGAAATAAAAGCCCAACAGCTAGCCGAAGAAGCAGAAAAGGACCCTTTCCTGGTCTTAAGGAGGAAACCCAGAGGAGTGATGAAAGAAATACCGATAGATGATTGGGAAAACCACTTCACAAAAATACTGAATGAAGGAAACAGAACACAAGCTTACGAAGCCAATACTACCAGGAACCCAAGAACCCTGAATCTGGAAATGGAAATCACAGAGGATGAAATAAACAAATGCGTGAAAGAAGCAAAAACAAAAAAAGCCACAGGACCGGATCAAGTAGCATACGAACACCTAAAGGCATCAGCCGACGTGCTAATATCAATGTGGAAAGAACTGTTTAACAAATGCCTAGAGACGAGAACCATACCAGAACAATGGAGAAGGGCTACCCTGAAAATGCTGTATAAAGGTAAAGGAAACACGGGAGACATGAACTCATACAGAGGCGTTGTACTGGAGAACACCCTGTTCAAAATCTTTATGAAGATACTTACAAACAGATTGATGGACATCACAAAATTAAACATCCCAGATAACCAATTCGGATTTAGGAAAGGAAAATCCACTCTGCAAGCAGCATCCGCATTATTATATGAGATAGAAGCAGCCCTCAACAGACCGAAAGGGAAATACTACGTGGTCTTCATAGATTATGAAAAAGCGTTCGATTACATAAACAGAACAAAACTACTCACGAAGATGAGGGACATGATTGGAAACGAGCACCCCATTGTTGGAATAGTACACGACATAATGAGGCGAAACTGGTTACAAATAACAGATGAGGTTGCGGCATCAGACGAGGTTATGCAAACTAATGGGATACTACAAGGAGACCCCATCAGCCCGCTACTATTTAACATAATGACGGCTGACATTGGGAAAGCAACGAACGGGACCACGCTGGTAATGTATGCGGACGACATGGCTATTGGGGCAGAAAACAAAGAAGAATTGCAAAAAGGCATAGATGGGATACAACGATGGGCTATGGAAAATGAGTTCAAGATAAACAGCAACAAGACCGTACAAATGGTTTTCAAGAAAGGAGGAAGAACAGCGGCAAGTGATAATCTAAAACTAGGAGAAGAACCGATAAGAATGGTCAACAAGTTCAGATATT
This sequence comes from Diploptera punctata, assembly GCA_030220185.1. Classification (NCBI taxonomy): domain Eukaryota; kingdom Metazoa; phylum Arthropoda; class Insecta; order Blattodea; family Blaberidae; genus Diploptera; species Diploptera punctata. The sequence continues at coordinate 18,259 of JASPKZ010008026.1, read as the reverse complement.
TAGGCATAACACTGCAGCCAACAACAAAGTCTTTCAGCGCACATGTGCAGGAGAGAGCAGCAGCAGCTATAAGAGCTATGTGCAGTATCAAAGACATCACATCGTTAAAATTAGTCACAGCCATGAAATTATTCGCATCAGTGATCACCCCGATCGTCACCTACGGGATAGAACTGATATGGGAGAAAACTATCGACCAGCGATATGGAGAGGTTAGAAAAAGTAAAACCAAGATTCATCAAAAAGGCATTAGGTGCAAGCAAATACACACCAAATAGAATGGCCTATATGCTAGCCAGAGAAACCTTCTTCCTAGAGGACCTGAGGCAAAGGATACTACTACCAGCAACGGAGCCATATAAGAAAGTCATCGAAAAAAAGAAACAGAGAGAAAAAGAGATCGACGAAGATTTCTACGCCTCAGATGCCATGGTAAACAGAGAGTGGACCGGAAGTAACCAACCACAAAGGCACAGAATCATAGGTTTAGCAACACACGGATATCATCACAAAATGTGCAAAAATGCAAAATTCCACCAACCGAGTGATTCGTGTGAATGCAAGATATGCGACCAAAAGTGTGAGCGATACCATTACAAACAATGCAGAATATGGACAGGATCACTGAACGAACTCATAAAAGACAAATCATAAACTTATAACTTAATGCTCTTTCGAGTGCCTCTTACCAATTTATTTATTATTTATTAAAATCGCAACTTCACTCCACCATGGAACAAATGATGACCCAAATAAAAGAAGTAGTTAGACAAGAGATCCAACTATCAACATCTCACGCCTATAGACCAACAGAAATTTGTGAGACAGAAAGCATATTCGGGGTCAGAACGAGAAAACGACAAGAACCCTAATAAAACATATTCCTTGGTAACAGCACATAATACTAAAAAGCGAAAAGGGGAAATGAAAGAACAATAAATAGTACAACACAAACAAGAGGAAATAGCTGATGAAGAGAAGATGGAAGAAAGAGTAGAACTACAGGCAGTAGCAAAAAAGGCATGGATATTAGTATGACAGCTGCAGAAAACACAACTGAAACAACAGTACAAAACTACTTAAAGAAGAAGCAAATAAGAGGACCTATAATCTGCGATGAAATAAAAGTGAGAGGCAGATACAAGCATTTAGAGTCGGAGTCGACTTTGAATACATGGACCCATAGAGGACCCATATTTCTGGCCAAAAGGAGTCAACGTACAAAGATATCGATTTCGTAGACAATACAACCAAGGAGTATCACTCGAACAAAATCCTTCTATGGAACACGGAGGGCTTTAAAAATGCAATATCATACATCAACTCGGATACAATAAATGATATAGAAGACATCATCGCAACCGAAACATTTCTAACAGAACCAACAGATCTACAATGATTCTACAGCGCACACTCACTTGCAACCATCACCTCGGGAAGACCAGCAGGAGGGGTATCCATCTTCTTCAAGCCAGGGATCGGAAAACTGAAAGAAATAATACAATACAGTTATTGTGAAGACAGATCTAATATCATAGGAACTTATATGAATCCACAAATGACAATAGAAGACGCAATGCAAATGGCGATAAAAGCCATTTCCCAGACAAGAGAGAGCAGAAACTTTATCATTGCAGGGGACCTCAACTGCAGAATAGACAAACCGAACCTCAAAACAGAAATCATAATGCAAGAAGGATTCACACTCATAAATAAGAAAACTCTCACAACATACATCGCCTACAATGGAACTAGTGCGATGGACCTAGTTCTCTATAGAGGAAAAGATATAAACATAATACAACAAGAAGAGTTGTGGAACTCAGCGGCAACACCCATAAGAAAGCATATCCCTATCATAACAACCATAGAAATAGAAACAAAAAAGGAGCCCAAAGAAAAGAAACAAGTCTTATGCTCAAGGAAATAGAACCTGCTAATGATAATGGAAAGCAAAGAAGAAATTGATAGGACAAGACAACTCGTAAAGACAGGAAACTGACAGAAGCCGCAAACTGTTTCACATCGCTGACCAACCTGGCCACCTTGAAAAGGAAACGACGGCATGCACAAATGTGGTTGGGCAGTGAATGTTATGGCGAGAGATAGGAAACCCTACGAGCACTTAATATAGCTAATCATAGCAGGAAATCAGAAGATCTAGCTACATACGCAACGAAAAGGAAAAAATACAAACAACTGTTACAAGCGAAGAGAGCAGAGCACCTGGTAAAAGAGGCGAACAATCTAGCAGAAAATGCAAAAGATCCCTTCGTAGCACTACGAAAGAAAACCGCACCAACAACTGGGGCAATAACTATGAAGACATGGGGAGCACACCTCGATAGAATCTTGAATACAGTACAACAGGAAAAAGCATACAACGCAACAGTCGAATGTGAAGTCCCACAATGCCCAATTCGCATAAGTACCTCCGAATTAAGAAATGCCATCCTTTCGCGGGAGAATTGCTGACCCAGGCAATATATATATATATAAGAATCCGTAGAAATCTTGCAAAACCTTTGGACCGATTTAATGAATACATGTCTAGAAATCGGAGAGAAGACACAATGAAAATTTTGTATAAGGGAAAGGGGGAAAAAGAAAATCCGGACTCGTATAGAGGAACCGTATTAGAAAACACGATCTTTAAGATATTCACCAAAATCCCCAACAACAGACTACAGGCCGAAGTGGATCATCTGTTACCCGAATACCAGTTCGGTTTTCGGAAGGGAACAGGAACACTATAAGCTGTAGCATACTTATGGGAACAAATAGAGGAAGCACTAAGACACCCGAAAGGAAAATTCTACACAAAATTCGTAGATTTTCGGAAAGCCTTCGACTTAGTAAACAAAAAAAACTCGCAATAGATAAGCTGAAGATGATGATTGGATAAATACACGCACTGATAAATCCAGTAGAGAACATCATGAAATATTACTATACAAGAATAAAAAAATGACGTTGAAACCGGATAAATCATCAAGCAAACAAATGGGGTTCTGCAAGGGGACCCCATCAGCCCTACACTCTTTAACATCCTCACAGCAGACTTCCAAAATGTAATAAAAGGCGATCAAACAACCATAATAATGTATGCAGATGACAGTGATTGGATCACAAAGTAAAGCAGAAGTGCAGGAAACAGTGAATAAATTAGAAGAATGGGCACACCAAACTCAACTTGCAGTAAATGAGGACAGGACAGTTCATATGACGTTCAGAAAAGGGGGAAGGATAGCAGCAGATGACATCATCACATTGGCAGGAAGTCCTCTAAAGACATACAACAGGTACAAATACCTAGGTATCACCATGCAGACCACAGTGACATCTTTCAGCATACACGTCCAAGACAGAACAGCAGCTGCAGCAATTAAAGCGGTCTACAACATCAAGAACCTTACAAAAGTAACAACAGACACTGCAATGACACTTTTTCCACACAACGATAGCTTACATACGGAATTGATATATAATGGCACAAATTAACAATCAGCGATCTCAACAAAATAGAGAAAGTGAAAGCAAGTTTCATGAAGAGAACCATTGGAACTGGAAAAACAGCATCATCCAGATTAATTTATGAACTTATGCGAAAAACATATTTCATAGAAGACATCAGAATAGCATACGTCCTGCCATCTACAGAACCATATAAAAAAGCAGTAAAAATCAGGGAGCAGAAACAGAAGGAAATAAATGAGGAATTTTACACATCGAGTGCCATGACAGAAACTGGACAAGAGAATGTCAGACACAAAGATACGTTGTAACCAGACTAGCGATACATGGCTTTCATCATAAAATCTGCGAAAATAAAAAGAATCCACCAGTCAACTGAAGACTGCAGATGCACACTATGCGGAGTTAAGTGTAAACTTTATCATATCACTGAGTGTAAAAGCAGAACAAAATCGATTAATGAATACAGCAAAGAGTGAATACAAATGATCCGTGAAAAAGAACATAAAACTTTCTAAACTAATGCTCTTCTGTGTGCTCCTTTCTATTAAAATAGCCACCAGCATCAAGAATTACTTGTACTTTATTGTAAAAATTTGAATTGTTCCATATGCAAAACACGTTATCCATGAAGGACCATCGCATGTGAAATAATGAAAACACGCTAACAGTAATGCACAGAGAAAATAATCCAGCGAAGATAAACGTACTAGAAGAGACTGAAATCATGAAAGCAGCTCACAACAACGACCATCTGATAAACGTCTGATAAACGAAAACGAAACCAATACATGTAACCCTCTGTACCAGATCTTCAGTGAAACACCAGTTTTGAATCCTGCCGATGATGGGACAAGTCCCGAAAGTGCTACAGTTAAATAACTAATTAAGTTGAGGAGATGGACCTTTCAGATGAATATTCCGTAATTTTAGATTTTAATTTTAAATAATATGTATTTGGGAATTTATTATGAATGTTGGTCATTTCGATTTCCCATATATGTGGTGCCATTTAGCAACAATTACGTAAACATAAGCTCTGTCCGGTATGCGCTCCTTGGCAAACCAGTATCACACCGAGCGTAAAGGGAGAACGAGACATGTCGTGCGCGACACGCTGTATAATAAACCATAGACAGTATCAGATATCTGATCAGTCTTAATACACCATAGAGAACCGATTAATACTCTTCTGACACTCCCGATTAATACTCTCTATGCTCCCTAAATTATACTTTCGGCACCGCGTTACACAAGGATAACGGAGATGCACGAGGCCACGAAGGTACCATATATTGATACTATCATAACTGAAAGGGTTACATCCATGCTCCGAAATATAAATGATCATGGAAACCCCATAGTATGCAATATAGGACACTTTCCACAATGGCGTACTACACATAGAAACATAATCGACACATTAAACCACCCATAGTATTCAGCATGAAATAACCAAGATCAGAGAGGTCAGCGCAGATTGGCGTGGCTCATTCCGGTCCTGAAAGTTATCAGCGACACGGTTTCCGATGCCCCAATTATGCAAGATCTAGCTGACTTGGAATCAAACATCCACATTATATCAATAGCAAATGCTAAAATACAATCAATCCCCATATAACCGCCGTATAGGCTAGGGAAAAACAGTGAAACCCAATACTGCACACACCTACGCGAATTCGCCGTCAAGGGACAAATAACAGTCCCAGCAAAAGGCACACTGGGCAGTACAAACAGCTGTCAACTACAGTCAGTCAGTCTATGCTCCCTGAATTACTGAAACAAGGAGCCAGCCCAGCAAATAGCCAGGGATTTCTGTTGATCTATGGCAAATACTTAGAAGGTTATATTGTGATTGCAATATGAAATGTGAGAAGAACAAGGACATTGCACATCAGTGCGCTATTTCTGTTCTAATATAATAAAAAAGGTATTGAATGATTCCGTTTTCACTACGGTCCGACCTACGTAGATAACTAACACGAACATTTAATGTTTTACTAATTTAACTTCGAAGCTGCAAAAGGAACAATTGGAAATCCCCTCATAGAAATTAAAGAACAATTAAAAAAAGAGAAATATCTTTAATGTAATCGCCCAGCCAGCTATAACCCTCTAATAATATAAATGTAGTCTGTGGCAGCTTTAACCCATGTCCAGACAAAATTCTGGTCGAGACACAGTTGGTTAGCTAACAGTTTTTTTTTGTGGAAACGCGGTGGTCAGAAGCATAGAGAACGAAGAGGATAAGTTTAGAGAAATTTAACTCTGCTCCAAGCTAAAATTTGATAAACCGATTATCATGGTCGATTCTCGAACATTCATGTTTATTGTTATTAGTGAAAGTTGTGATAATGTAATTTAACACGTTATAGTAGAAATCTTTATTTTTAAGATATTAATGCAGATCTGATTATTACATGACATGACATGAATCTATAGTTATTTAAAATTTTGTATATATTCTAATTAATGTACTTACGTCGAATGTCATGGAAGAAGGTTCAATTGTGAAAGTCCTTAATGACTTTTTGACAGTATCTGATGATGAAATTTCTCTTAAAAAAGGAGATGTTGCACAGGTATGTTGAATAATATTTGTGGATAAAATACACATGTACAAACAATATAATATTGATATGAATTATATTGATAATTATTAAGTGTGCAATCACCAGGATAAGATTAACTATTTCAAAACTATAGCTGCTCTACCTAAATATTTAATGCTGGAAAATCTGTACAATAATTCAACCAATGAATTTTTGTAAAGATTTACAGAATGATGGTGTGCATGCGCAAATGTTTATCAAATGTTGCCAGATGGTACCACATATCTGTGAAATTGTTATAACATACTTTTCCATACTGGTACATTAATTTCCATACATGTTTTTAAGACATAGAGGCTCAACTGCACTTCTACTTACACTTGATTTTTCAGTTTATTGTCTCATAGGCTGCAATGGGCAGGACATGTAGCACAAATGGGGAATGAAAGATGTGCATGGAAGCTTCTTGTAGGTTAAGTAGAAGGGAAATGCCCAGTTGGTGGACCAAGAACAAGGTGGGAGAATAACATTAACAATGATTTGAGGGAAGTAGATTATATAGGGAATGATTGGAAAACATTAGCTATGGATAGGGATGCATGGGGGGCTTATGTCTGTGCAGCCATGAACCTACGGGTTTGATAGTGCCAGTGCGTTAGTTATGTATTTATGTTCTGCTATCTCCTGTCAATTTCTAGTATTTGTGCATGCACACTACAATTCTGTAGAACTTAAAAAAAATAATTGAGAGATAAATACCAAAGTTTGCATGCATAGATAAATATTTAATAATTGGGAAAAAAAAAAATGTATAGCTTACTCACTCATTCAATGAATTTTTCTAAGTTCTACAGAATAGTGGTGCGCATGTACAAACATTTGTGGAATTGTCGCCAGATTGTGCCACTTATCTGCAAGATTGGTATGAGCAACTTTGCACTTAATTTCCATACAAATTGTTATTAGAGAAGAATGTGAAATTGAACCTATAAACCTTTGGATAAATGATAGAATACTAAATTGGAACGATCACATAGATAGAATGGAGAACAGTAGATTAGTGAAGAAAGTACGTGACTGGATACCTCAGCAGAAAAGGCCTTTAGGAAGACCACAACTATGATGGAAGGACGTTACCATACCCCAGACCTGTAGTGAATGAACACGCAACAAGCTGCCAGCTTTCATGCATAGAGGAAGAAGAAGAACAAACAGTTTTTGGATACTTTTGAAATTAACAATGGGTTAAAGCAATTAGATGCACTGGCTCAACTGCACTTTTACTAGCGCTTGATTTTTCAGTTATATTGTTGTAAACTATAGCTCTTCTCTATTTACTAACATTATTTAATATTTTAAACTTTTTCAAACAATTTTTATAACATTATTAGACAATTTTGAAGTATTTATTTAAATATGCAAATCACAATATTATGACACTGTTAGACAATATTGTGATGCTAACTGCTATTTTCTTCACAGAGTATATTACTTAGTCTATGACTTTTTTATCGCTGTTTTGGGTTTTGCTGGTTGGATCATCATTAGGGTACTCCCGTTTTTAATAAACGTTTGGTAATTTTAATATTATCAATATATTTTTTAACATAGATTTGGGGATTTATTGCAAATATTGGTCATTTAAATTTCACAGTGACGGATATTAATTGAGGATATAATTGATATGTGGTTCGATTGTGAGTTATCGCTGGCTCTATAAAATCTGGAGCATGCGCACTGTTGTTCTATAGGATTTTGAAAATATTTCACGCTAGTTTAAGTGCAGTTTTTCCGATGCACTATCTTCTCTACTATTCAATTTGTGCTAGAGCATACCATCAAACCTTTGGAGGATGAAGAAGGCATACAACTCAATGGTACTTACAAGCGATATTAAAATAGTTTATGCTCTTGATGTAATATTATTAGCTGATAGCAAGGAGATACTAAGGGACAACATGAACACTCTAATAAGTAACACTAGGAAATTAGAACTGGAAGTAATAATCAATAAAACTAAAATATATGGTCACACATAGCAGTAAATTATACGAGGGTGGATCAAATATAAACTGGAATTTGTATCTGGAGGCTCTTGTAGCAAACTGCAAAGGTTGTGGTTTGATGGGGGTGTCTGGAGTAGGGATCTTGATGTGTCGCACTCCAAAGAGCGGCCGCTTGCTTCAGTACGCCATGAGTGAGCAAGAGGTACACACATCTGTTGCGCAATGCATTATTATTAAGTTTTTGGCAAAAGAAGGCACTAAACCTTCTGAAATTTTGAGAAGGCTCCATGCGCAGTTCGGGGAAGCAACCCTTTCGAAAACGCAGGTGTATGATTACCACAAAAAAATTTTAGTGGGCCAGGATTCAGTGGAAAATGAGCCCCCACCAAAGACGGCAATGAACAAGCATCACTGCAGACAACATTCATGCTGTACGGGACCTTATTGAGGAGGATTGGCACGTAACAATTTCTGAAATTGCTTCACACATTGGAATAAGCTTCAGAAGTGTTCAAGCCATCATCAGTGATGAACTCAAATGCCGAAAATTGTCTGACAGGTGGGTTCCTCGGCTCCTCAGCCAGGAACAAAAAAATTTCTGCCAGGAAGTTTCTCAGAGGCATCTTGAGTCGCTACGAGGAGGAAGGAGATGATTTTCTGAATCGCATTGTGACCTCTGATGAAACTTGGGTTCATCATTACACCCCAGAGTCAAAACGTTCCAGCATGGAGTGGTGAGAGCGAGGTGCGGCTGGACAAGTTAGGTCAAAACACGCCTTTCTGCTGGAAAGGTCCTTGCAACTGTTTTTTGGGACTCTGAAGGAGTTTTGCTAGTGGATTTCCTTTATGAACGACGAACAGTGAATGCAGAGTACTACTGCCGGCTTTTGGATGAGACAAAAGCAGCTTATCGCAACAAGCGCCGCCGGAAACCGATCCGAAATGTGATTGTGCTGCATGACAATGCAAGACCACACACTGCTTGGTTGACACAAGAAAAACTGACGAAAATACATTGGACACCTTTGGAACATCCTCCTTACACTCCAGATTTGTCACCCTGTGACTACCATTTGTTTGGGCCACTGAGAGAAGACCTGGGAGGAAGGGGGTTTGGTGACAATGCAGTGGTAGAGGAGTTCGTGCGCAACTGGCTGACTACACGTCATCCCTCATTCTTCAAGGACGGCATCAAAAAGTTGCCAACTCGATGGCAAAAGTGTGTTGGAAATGCAGGAGACTATGTAGATAAATGAGGTGGTGGTTTTGTATTTTTTTGTAAATTCAATAAAATTGTAAACAATAATTCCGGTTTATATTTGATTCACACTCATATAATGGAAATGTACAGTTAATGACAAATGAGGGACATTTTGAAGAACCTAGGAACTAACTAACTAACTCACTGGCACTATCGAACCCATAGGTTCATGACCGCATGGACATAAGCTCTCCATACATCCCTATCCTGAGCTAATGTTTTCCAATCATCCCCTGTATAATCTATTTCCCTCAAATCATAGTTAATGTTATTCTCCCACCTGATTCTTGGTCTACCAACTGGGCTTTTTCCCTCTGGTTTTCCTACAAGCTGCTTTCATGCACTTCTTTCATTCTCCATTCATGCCACATGTCCTGCCCATAGCAGTCTATGAGACTTAACTGTTCTCATTATATCTGGCTTCCTATAAAGACCATGTAATTCACTGTTATTCAGTCTTCTGCATTCACCTGTATGTTCACCTGCGTAGATAATGACTATTTAATATGAAATAAAAAGGCACCTCTAACCCCATAATAGTGAATATCACAATCCTAAATTGTATTAATAAATAACAGGATAATACAAGATCGTCATTGTGCCCAAATATTCTAAACTAATCAAATGAAGTTCAATTACATAATATAAACAAACAACAAAGTATGACACGATTTCATATAGAAACATTTTAGGTTAGCAAAGAGAGTGTCAGATTAGCTCTGCAGTTCCACATCGGACTACAGAATTGAACATTGAAGGTTCGAATTCAGCCAAGGAGTTTATAAATTTTTATTTATATCAGGTTGCATTTTATTTATGGTCGTTGATATTCCCTAAACTATATATTTATATGTGTAGATAAGAAAAATAAATGGCTGGACGGGATTTGAACCCGGACCTCTGAGTTGATATCTCAGTGCACTAGCACTTATGCTACCAGGCGAATCCAGAACAAACATTTATTTTTCTTATACATATTCTCTATTATTATCAGATGTAGCGCAAACTCGGTCTCCACTGCCACCTATATATATATATATATATATATATATTACAACAAAATATTATTTCGTCTCAATTTTGAGTGACGTTAGGAGCCAGTTATCATATCAACCCACAAGAGAACAGAATTAAATAAGCCTTGATGCAGTAGGGTGTGTATCATGTCTCGAGCTGTATGTGCATGCACTGTGTCGTCTATCTTACTTACTTACTTACTTACTCACTGGCACTATCGAACCCGTAGGTTCATGGCCGCACGGACATAAGCTCTCCATACATCCCTATCCTGAGCTAATGCTTTCCAATCATTCCCTGTATAATCTACTTCCCTCAAATCATAGTTAATGTTGTTCTCCCACCTCATTCTTGGTCTACCAACTGGGCGTTTTCCTTCTGGCTTTCCTACAAGAAGTTTCCATGCACGTCTTTCATTCCCCATACGCGCAACATGTCCTGCCCATCGCAGTCTAAGGGACTTAACTGTTCTTATTATATCTGACTTCCTATAAAGACAATGTACTTCATTGTTATGTAGTCTTCTCCATTCACCTGTCTGTTCATCTCTCTTTGGTCCAAAAATTTTCCTAAGAACTTTATTCTCAAATACTCGTAATCTCATTTCCTCCCTTAAAGTAAACAGTCCATGTTTCGCACCCATATAATATAACTGGTAGAATTATAGTTTTATATATTTTCAGCTTAACGTTTTTTGAAAGGAGTTGGGACATCAAAAGTCTCTGCAATGCATAATAGCATGCATTTCCAGAATTGAGCCTATGTTTAATTTCTTTGTGCATCTCATTCCTATTTGTGATTATTGTTCCTAGGTATTTGAATTCAGCCAATTCCTCAAAATTTCCCTCCTTTGTCATTAGCTGTCCATTTCCATTATATAATGTATTTCTACGTGTGACCATATATTTAGTTTTACTGATATTTACTTCCAGTCCTAATTTCTTAGTGTTACTCAATAGTGTGTGCGTGTTGGCCTTTAGTATCTCCTCGCTATCGGCCAGTAGTACTACATCATCAGCATAAACTAACAGCTTATTAATACCATTCAGTTGTAAGCCTTCCTCATTCTCTAAAGATTTAATGGCATGCTCTAGTACAAAATTAAATAGTAGAGGAGATAGTGCATCTCCTTTGAAGAAGTATGGAATTTCTGCCCCTCGTTGGAAGCCATTTTGAAGGAATTTGTAATTTCCCTTCGTTGTGGCGACAATTTGAAGAAGTGTTTGTCCCAAAATAATAAATCAGAATTACTGGTTCTGGTTGGGTTTGATTTTCCGGTAGAGCTAGATTCTTTTCTCAGGGTCGAAATTGGTACACAGGATAGGAAAACACTTCACAATCATAAGATCATTGATAACTGTTTCTTGTAGAAATAATTCCACATTTATTAACTTTGTAGTTTCCCAGCAGATTAAGTATATTTAAGTGGAATAATTCTTCACAATCAACTAAAATGAATTCTTTTCTTGTCTGAAATCAATTGCTCATGTATTAAATATTACATTTTTATCATCCTGAGAACTTATCCTGCTTTCTATCTTTGTTGAATGTTAGATGCAGACTGCTAGAGTACTTCTGTTATAATACCTTAAAGAACATTATTACATCACATGATTTTAATTTAAATTCTATTGGTTAAAGGTCCATTAAATACCATGTTTAAATTTGATTGGTTAAATCAAAAAGTTAATTGTTTTTACCATCCAATCAGAATTTAGTATACTTTTATTTAAAAATATTAAGTTAAGCAGGTGTTCTTATTACAGTTATAACAGAAAGCTTTATATTTCAGGCAACAATGACTTAAGACACAATTTTAAAAGCATTATTTAGAAAGACTGTTATATAATACAATTTCTTTAATTGTTATTGAGACATTTTTATTCAACAATAAACAACAATTAATTATTTAGATGTTTTTCTTTATTTAAGTTATATTTAAATATTAAAAGAATTTTAAAATATAAAATTATTAACTTTAACTTTCATATTTAATATGATATTAAAATACTGCTATAAATGCCCCTGATGATTTTTGTTTTGTTTCCGGTAGGAAGAACAAAAGAAAAATGATCATTCCCCAAGAAATATTAATTTAATTAATTAATTAATTTTTTTTTTAACTTATCTGCTTGGAGTAGTTATACATTTACATATACATACAATGACATTAACACTTTACATATCTTCATTTTTCCTAAAAATTAAGAAAATTGAATTGACCACAATGTTATACATTTTTCATTATAGAACACAATATATCAAAATAAAATTACAAATATTGTTACAACAATCAACAATTTTTTTCAATCTTACATACAATCTTCCAATCATTATAATTGCATCTTGTTAAAAGTATAATTCTAACAAAAAAAAATCTTATCTCCTTTCTTTGACACACTATTCTGCTTCAACATATATTCGTTACATTCATTTCACATGTTTTATTTTCATAATATAACATTCTGTTTTTTAGCACCATATTTTAATTTTTTTTTTACTGTTTCTTGTTTTTTAAATTACATATTTCAACACTTTCTTCATTAGATCTTACGCTACATGTCTTTTATTTATTTTATTTTTTCAGGCTACATATCTCAATTTCTTTTTCATTGGATCTCACGTTACATATCTCAAATTTTAGTTTTACACTACAAATGTCAACTTCTTTTTCATTGGATCTCACGTTACATATCTCAGCTTCTTAATTAGGGGTACACATTTTAGAGTCAAGTCATCAGCTTGTTTTCTAATACTCAGCGGAATCGGTCTGCTTTTGATCTTAATCGGTTCATGTTCTATGACCTTGAACGAGTATTCAAAACAATTGCACAATCCAGGCTTCTTTGAGAATGAATTTTTATTTTTCATCAAAACATCATATAGTCTATATTTCTGTTGTTCAGAAATTCCATGTGTATTGGCTACCTTATTTCTTATCTGTTGGCAAAAATCGTCTTCCTCGTCATCTACCATGCACATGAGAAGAGGAATTTCACTGTTTTCTATGCAATCAGCACATTCTTCATTTACACACTTATAATCATCAATATTATTTAATAAATATTCAACTGATACAATATTAACTTATATAATATATTTGTTGATTACTCCCAAGCTTTTGATACTGTACATCGAAACAAAATAATTGAAAGTCTAAGTGAATATGAGATACCTCAAAAACTAATAAAATTAATAGCTTTAACCTTGATAGATACCAAAGTAAGATTAAAATGTAGCAACACACTCACCGATGCGATTGAAGTAAACTCTGGGGTCAAACAGGGAGATCCTTTATCTACGACATTATTCTGTATAGTAATGGATATGGTCTTAAAAACAACTTGATCTAAGAGGAAATATTTCAACAAGACTAAAACAGTGTCTTGCATATGCTGATGATGTAATAATAACAGCAAGAACAAAAAATTCCCTACTGGAAACCTTTGACAAATTGAAAAATGAAAGTATAAAATATGGGCTTGTAATCAATCTAAATAAAACAAAATATTTAAGATGTATGAGAAATAAAAACAAATTTGACTGAACTAACTATAAATAGTGACTGTATTGATCAAATTAACTCCTTTAAGTACCTAGGTACAATACTATAAACGATAATAATACTGTTGAAGAAGAGATCAAAACAAGAATATCGCCAAGGGAATAAAGCATATTTTGCTAATTTCGATATATTCAAAAGCAAATTAATATCAAAAAATGTTAAATTCAAATTATATACAGCAATAATAAGACCAATCATATGTTATGGAGCTGAAACCTGGGTACTAAAAGAAGCAGATAAACAAAGACTATTAACGTTTGAGAGGAAAATATTTAGAAGAGTGCTAGGTCCAGTAAAGAAAAATGGAAAATTGGAGGTTGAGAAGGAATGACGAATTATACCTCAAGAATATAAAGAAAATATAGTTAGTTTCATCAAATCCAAAAGATTACAATGGTTTGGACATACACTAAGAATGCCAAAGGGAAGATTGCCGAATGATATTTTGAATTGGAAGCCACAAGGAACAAGACCAAGGGGAAGACCCAAGGATCGATGGGAAGATGACGTAATTGAAGATTTGAGAGAGATGGGGATTTTTGATTTGAAATCCACTGCACAAGATAGGAAGAAGTGGCGTAAACTGGTTGAGAAGGCCAAGACATTCCACTGGAAGTCGTAGAGCCTGACGAAGAAGAAGAAGAAATATTCAACTGTGGAATTATCACACAGGAATTCATTATTATTCACATGAATATCTTCATTCATGGTTTCTTGGGTCACATCCCCATCTTCATTATTTCTATCACATTCTTCTACATTTATGTTTTCAATGAAAATGTGCTCATCTTTTATCAAATTTTCTTGTCTACTAATATTCTGAATCTCCTCAAATTCTCTGGCAAATGGTACGGCAATTCTATTATTTGTCCCGTTACTTAAAGACACATTATAATTCTCAAAATCAATGATAGCTCTATTACTGATCTAACATGTCACATCCAATTAACATATCACATGATAAGTAAGGTGATATTAAACAAATAACTTTAACTTTAGTCGAACAGATATTTACTTCTAATAAACATTGAAGTCTAATAGGTAACTTCTTCTTTCCAATCGCTAGGGTGCAATATACTCCACAAATTCTTACTGTATTGATCTTATTTCCTCTAGAAATTAAGGTATTGTAAAATTTCTGATCAATTATTGTGTTAGAACATCCACTATCTGCAATACCAATAATCTCCAATCCGCAAATATTTAATTTTAGTTTAGGTGGAGACGACCAATAATATTCATTTCTCTAGTACATGTTCTATTTAATTCTTCATTCTCCTTGGAAATGTTTATATTATTACTATACATTCTCCTTTATTACCATTATCATTATTAATACTAACCATATCTGTTGGTTTAAATTTTGATAAAATATCTACACGATCGAAGCTATTGTTGACCCCTAATTTTAGACAAGTTGAGATACGCAACGGAGTCCCTGACGTATCTAATTGGCATTTAAATTCTGAGGTATTCTATTCACCTCAGCTTCAACTCTGTTGTTACCATTTAACACAAGCTCAGGATTATTAATTGAATTTATTCTAGTATCATGACGTCTGACACCATTTTCATTTTGAGTGCTTGTATTATTGATACATTCTTGCCTACCAAAATATCCTTCTCTTTGGTTATTATAATAGAATCCATTAGAATAACTATTACGTCTACGTTTCCTTCTATGGGGTGATGTCCAATTTCTATCATTACCTTCCGCAGAACTTTCTACATTCATAAAGTTAATTTCTCTCCTATCATTTCTATTCTGAAAATTTCCAGAATTATTTACAGTTCTGTCATTATATGGTCTATTCCTATAATTATTTCCATTGGCATGCCTCTATTTGCTTGGGCGTTCCTATTCCTATTATAATTATCATGAAATTGTTTTTTCACATCTTTATTATGATCATCGTAATTTTTCTTTTCATGGTTCTCTGCCCCTACTCCAAGAAAATTTTTGTTGAAATTTTCTTGTCCATTCCCAATTAGCTTCCTTGTTTCTGACTTCAACTTCTCTCTTATTTTCTAATAAGGATAACAACTCTAACATGTCTGAAATGTTTTGAGGTCTAGCAATAATCAAGTGATATTTAATTTCATCTGGGTAATGATGGGATATTAAAGACAATAAAGATTTTTCATTCAATAGGTGGTTGGGAGAAGTGCAGCTATCCTTGCTTTTTCCTAGAAAAATACCCAAGGTAACTATGATCTGTTTTAGGATTATATTTACCACTGGTATCTCTAACCTAGCTTTATTTTGTCTTTAATGACCCCAATAGTAATTCATAAAAGCATTTTTAAATGTATTATAATCCATTGAATCATGACATGCTATTTTGAACCAAGATTCCGCTGATTCTTTTAATGACCTTTTCACAAACATCATTTTATAATTATCACTAATATATTTTAATTGAAAATATTCCTCTAACTCTGTAATAAAATCAAGAGGACTTTGGCTAGAGTGATCTGAAAAACATGGTAAATTTATTTCTGACAAATTTGTTGGAATTTTAGAATTTTGCACAAAATTTTGAGATTGACTCTCAATACTACATTCTTCTGATTTGTCAAACTTATTTTCACTTACACTAGTTGACTCTTTACTCTTATTCACAATTAATTTATATTTATTTTCTAAATCTGTAAATTTTTCAGTCCAATTTCCCATCTTTTCATTCACCACTTCTTCTAGTTTCCCTACTGAATTATTTATTTCTTTTTCAACCTTGCTTTCTAAATTTTTTATTGTACTTCCTAATTTTGAACTGTACTTCCTAAATTTATGAAGCTACTTTTACATGCATCATCAATTTCTGAAATTGATTTTACTACATCATTTGCTCTATAATCTAATTGCTTAATTCACTATCATGTTTATCTTTCAAATCTAGTATATTTTGTTCTAACTACCCTGATTTGATTTAAAATTACATTCCATTTTTAATGTTCAAATCTTTCTTCTACCCTAACACAATATTTTCAATTTATCATCAATTCTTCCCTAAGTTGGAATTATCACTTTTTAATTCTTCCTAAGTTTGGAATTATCACTTTTTAATTCTTCCCTATTACTATCCATTTTTTTCACTAAGTTTAGAATATCACTTTTAAACTCTACAAACATGGTCTTCATCATGATTATTATGTCATTCAAAGCTTGACTATTATTATCATGATTAACATCACTTTGTCCCGTATTAACAGATTCACTTGGGCAACATCTTACTGTCCATAGTTTACATTATTTCCCTCTGTATTCGTTGCCATTTCGATATTTCTATATAAAATTTTCCTATTTCTTAAAATCACATAAATGCACTTTCACTCTTTCACTATTTTAATTTTTTTTTTTTTTTTTTACTTACATTTCGTCGATGGTAACTAACTCCGATCTCGTGTATAGGACCTGTGTGATTTTTTCCCACATGTTCTGGTCCTTGATTGCATTAAATTCTTGAAGTTCAGAAATTGCGATGTGCATCTAGTTGAATGATGGTGATTCAGGTTGTTGTATGATGATTCGGCCCCACGTTGGGCGCCATTTTGAAGACCGTTAAGTAGGAATTTTGCCCTCGTTGGACGCCATTTTGGAAGGAATTTGTAATTTCCCTTCGTTGTGTGGCGACAATTTGAAGAAGTGTTTGTTCCCAAATAATAAATCAGAATTACTGGTTTCTGGTTGGGTTGATTTTCGGTTAGAGCTAGATTCTTTTTCAGGGCGAAATGGTACACGATAGGAAAACACTTCACAATCATAGTATCTTGATAACTGTTTCTTGTGAATAATCCACATTTATTAACTTTGTAGTTCCCAGAGATTAAGTATATTAAGGGAATAATTTTCAAATCAACTAAAATGAATTCTTTTCTGTCTGAAATCAATGCTCATGTATTAAATCTTACATTTTTTATCCTGAGACTTATCCTGCTTCTATCTTGTGAAGTTAGAGCAGACTGCTAGCGTCTCTGTTATAATACCTTAAAGAACATTCTTAATCACATGATTTTATTAAATTCTATTGGTTAAAGGTCCATTAAATACCATGTTTAAATTTGATGGGTTTAACTCAAAACGTAATTGTTTTTACATCCAATCCGATTAGTTTACTTTTTTTAAAAATATTAAGTTAAGCAGGTGTCTTATTACAGTTATAACGAAAGCTTTATTTAAGGCACCAAGACTTAAGAACAATTTTAAAAGCATTATTAGAAAGGATTTTTATAATACAATTTCTTAATTGTTTTGAGACATTTTTATTCAACAAAAACAACAATTTAATTATTTGATGTTTTTCTTTTATTTAAGTTATATTTAAATATTAAAAGAATTTAAAATAAAAATTATTAACTTAAACTTTCATATTAATATGATATT